>OY992512.1:23045835-23423088 GCA_963921215.1 Scoparia ambigualis | reverse complement strand
CAATTGAGCCAGCCCACAGACACGTACTTATTTTTATGGCTCAATTGAGCCACCTCACAGACGAGAGGTATCTATAAAGATATGTAGGGAATAACCAAAACAATTGTGAATTTTTAGTATAGAACGTATTTTGCATAATTAACTTAATAGTATTATACGTATTTTGCATATATTATACGTATTTTGCATAATTAACATATCGTTGGCCAATGCTATTTTACCTACTCTGTTTGTTAATTGTTATTTTTTAATACAACCCAAAGTAATACGTTATTACATTCTATTTATTTTAAATGGCTAACTCGATTACAATTTACTCAAACATTTTATCAGAATGTTACGATGTTATAATTCTCACTGTGACCTGGCTGACCCCTAACATAGTTGACAGCGAGCTCATAGACTCACGTTATGTTGTATATCGGTGTAATATTGAGACCGCATCGCAAGCGGTAAGCGGGATGGAGGCGGCGTATTGGTTGGTTTTGACGCAGATCGTCATTTTCGCAAATGGTCATCACGAAATTTTGGTCACTTTCGCAGCATGTCATTTTCGCAACTGGTCACTTTCGCAGAATGTCATTTTCGCAAATGGTCACTTTTTCAAAAGGTCACTTTCGCAAAATGTCACTTTCGCAAAATGTCATTCGCAATTTTTTTCTTTTTTTTCTCCTATATATTCTTTATACAGACGACAGCATATCAAGCTAAACACCGCGGCACCGTATTTAGTTATAATTATAATAGGTGTGAATTTGGCATAAAAAATATAGTCTGATGTGCCGTCTACTGTACATTGAAGTAAAGGAAATTCTAACAACCAAATAGGGTAACAATAAAGTAAATAAGTAGGAAAATACAATTCTTTATCAATTTTAACAAAATAAATAATCAACTTAACACAAAATATTCAGTAATTGGTTGCCGTGCGCCGCTCCCTGCATGCCACGCGCATGCGATTCTCTAAGCGACACATAGACGCTGCGCGCATGGCTGTGATCTGCTATCTCTTTCCAATTCTATGAATATGAATGAGACAGAGTCATTTGTCAGCGCTGCGGCAGCCGCAGCTATCAAGGCTTTAGCTTAGAGAATCGCACGGCGAGCTGCGGGTGAGCGTGTCCGGCGGCTGCGGCGGCGACGGTAGTGCTGCCTCCGTTCAACCTAATATCGATTGTGTTGTGGTGAAGTTGCGTTCTAACGAGACACACAAGTTTCATGTAATTGTTGGTTTATACATACCGCCTAATCAACCCGATACTTCCTATGAATCATTGTTTGACTTACTCCAGGGTATGTTGAATGCCGAGGAAGTCGACAAATTCTTCATTGTTGGTGACTTTAACGTGCCGCATATTGATTGGTGTCAAAACAATTCTGGTATTATACCCATATTGACTCACGCGGCTAAGTATCCAGATAAAAGTTAAGTTAATTTGTTGTCAATAACTGAGAGTTGTCAGTACAATATTTTAAAGAATGACTTAGGACGCACTTTAGATTTATTCATCACGAATTCCGACAGTTGCGACCCTGTTAGTGAACCAACTAACACGCTCGTTCAACCGGACAGTCATCATCCCCCTTTTTTGGCCCATTTTCCTCTAAACGCTGACTATAAACCATTGAGCAGACACATACTACCAACATATAGATATTCAGAAGCCAACTATGAGGCTATTAATGCAGAATTTATTAAAATAAACTGGAACAAACAATTTCACTCATTATCAGCGGACCTAGCAGTGCAACGTTTTTATGATATTATCTTTGATATCATACAACAACACGTTCCTCTTCGGCAGGTTAAATCAGAAAAATACCCTGCTTGGTTCTCACGGCCGCTTATGCACATATTTAAAAATAAAAAAGTACTGGATCAAGTGGAAAACTTATCACAATAGATCAGACTATCAACAGTTTTCTACGTACCGACAGCGATTTAAAGTCTTGAGTGATGATTATTTTAAAAAGTACATAAATAATATCGAAGGGGGTCTCAAAAAGGATATGAAAACTTTCTGGTCATATATCCACAGCTTAGAGCATTCAACCATTAATGCTCTAAGATCCACAGGCACAAAAATAAAAATTGTATTCCTAATACAATGACATACAGTAATCTAACTTCAGATGACCCTCAAGAAATTTGTAATCTGTTCTCATCTTTCTTTAACTCTGTCTACGAACCCAGTAACATTGAGAGTGTATATATATCAATGCCCAGTAACCTTTCGAACCATAACAATGCTTATGTAGACTCGCCTACAGATGCAGATAACATCAACAGCATGTTTATATTGTCAGACATATCTTTCGAAAAAGAAGATGTTGAGAAAGAACTAAAGAATCTTGACGTAACTAAAGGCCCAGGACCAGATAGAATACCCCCTGTTTTTCTTAAATGCACTGCTGACTTCATTAGTATTACACTTCGGTTACTTTTTAATCTATGCCTAAAAACCGGAGAATTCCCAAATACGTGGAAAGCTGCAAACGTCGTTTCGGTATACAAATGTGGCAACCGACAAGACATTTCAAACTACCGCCCTATTTCATTGTTATCGGCTTTGTCGAAGGTCTTTGAGAGGTTAGTTCATAACACAATATATCCGAATATTCATCCTTCTATTTTACCTGAACAGCACGGCTTCGTTAAAAAACGCTCAACTACTACAAACCTTTTGTTCTTTACTAACTACCTCTTTCATAGCTTAGATGAACGAAAACAAGTAGACTTAGTGTATACAGACTTCTGTAAGGCTTTCGACAAGGTCGACCATGCAATGCTTTTACAAAAGATTTATTTTAATGGGATCCGAGGCAACCTCTTACAATGGTTCCAATCCTACGTAACCAATAGGATACAAAAAATCGTTATTAACGGGTTCTCTTCAAATACTACAGCTGTATCATCTGGCGTGCCTCAGGGCTCAATTCTTGGTCCCTTGCTGTTTATTCTTTACATAAATGACATCGGAACATGTTTCCATCACTGTAAAATATAATTATATGCCGACGACTTAAATTTTTTTTGTAAAATAATAACTTGGATGATTGTTATAAAATGCAGCAAGTTTTAAACCGACTGTCAGACTATTGCCTCTCCAACAAACTTTTCCTTAGCCTCTCGAAATGTAAAACAATAACTTTTACTAAAAAACATACCACCGTTTTATACACTTATAGTTTACTTAACACATCCTTAGAAAAAGTTTCGTCAATCAAAGACCTTGGCATAATCCTGGACACAAAGTTACATTTAGATGAGCATATTGATCATATAACCAAAAAGGCCTTCCAATTCTACGGATTTATTATGCGCTGTTGTACTCATTTTAAAAAACCGTCGACTTACTTATACTTGAACAAGACGTTGGTCAGGTCTCAGCTGGAATATGCTTCGACCATTTGGAACCCATTCTATAATAAATATAGTGATCAAGTGGAAACTGTTCAACGTAAATTTCTGCGAACAGTCCACTATAAATGCTTTAGGTCGCGGAAATCATATAGCAAATTATTAAAGAAGTTTTCGTTTCAAACCCTTAGCGTTAGGAGATCCATCTTAGATTATATGCTTTTATACAAAATTTTACACAATAGCTTTGATGTTACTTAGCTTGTTCAGGAAATTTCTTTTAGAATACCTAGTAAGTCTCAAACAATCAGAGAATCTCATCTGCATCACCTGTTTATACCGTACCACTCTCAAACTAATGCTGGGAAACGCATACCAGTGTCACGAATTGTACAATCGTTTAACGAAAATGCGAATGAGATAGATCTATTTACACTATCGTCTAACCAATTTAAAAAGCAGATTTTACAAATTCTCTCACACAAGTAACTAAGTATTTAATAAAATAAGATAAGTACTTGATTTGTTCTGTTTATTTTTACTACATGTTTAATTTTTGGCACTTTGCTACATTTACGTTCTAAGGAACTTGTTCTGTTTGTTTTGTTATATTTGTTAAGTCATGTTTATCCATGTGTGTTGTAGTGTAGTGTACTGGTGCCTATCTCAAACATTTTATAAATACCTCCGTTGTGGACAATGTTGCTGGTTGCACAATTAACCCTACTTGATGTTTTTACTTTTATAAATGTACCAATTGTGTAATTGTTTTTTGTCTAAAAAAAAAAAAGTATTGGTTAGGCACTACATTAAATTAGTTTTATCCTTGTTTTATAGGTGTGTTGCTTTTATAAATAGTTTCGAATGATAATATTTTAGGTTATAAAATATTTACAAAATGACGTCTGTCTATAGCAGCCCGGTGAGCCTTTAAAAAGCTAATTAATGCCGCCAGCAGTAGTAGCTGGCATGTGTGACTTATTGTAAAGCGTGTGGCATTACAATAAGTCACGTGTATTTGATTAAAGAGGTGTCAGCTGTACAACAGAACTCAGTTGATCATTAAAAATGCCAGCATTACATTGATTCACGTTTATGCCGTTCAGAAGGACTAGACTTTTGCTTACCACTTAAAATTGCTATTATACAACAAAAGTCACTAAAAACAGCTCAAAGCTGTACAATGGACTTAAGGGCCATTATAATGGTACAACTTTATGCCATTAAGCAGCCTTAAGCATTTATCTATTATTTAAGAATGTTATTGTATATCCAAAAGCACTTAATACCCCTAATAGCTGTATAGCTGCTTATAGTTTTACTGCACTACAACTAAAGGCATTATAAAGGTTTTTAGATGCCAATATGAGGCCTTAAGATACTCGGTGAACTTATATAAGAGTTTATACGGGCCTTAAGTTGTACATAAATTTAATGCTTTCTTGTGTTACTTGGGCTGCGACAATGACGAATGTCTAGAAAATGGGAGCATTTCGCGCAACATGAAAGGCGTTGGACCACTGTAAGTTCTTACCACTGTGCTTATAGCCTGAAGACAGTTGTGTGTTATTTTTTTAAAGGTCTAATTTTTACAAACACTCGAACAAACGCCATTTTGTAGCTGAGTTTTACTGAGAGTCATAGTAGACTGACTGACTATCGAAAAGAGTTGTTAGTTACTCTTGAAGTTCAATTTAAAAAACGTCGTAAAACATCCCATACTTGTACGTATATTAATCCTTATATAAAATTATATTTTCTAGGCCCAAGTTAATAAAACTGTACCTATATAATAGTAAATAAATATACTAGATGTGGCGGCGCTACCTACCGCATACGCCGCACATAGTTCGACACGAAGCCTCTCAACCGTGTCAACAGATGGCGCTACAAAAATCAACTCGACGACATCTCCAACAGAAAAATATGGGAAGCCGGCATCGCGGTAGCGGAGTTACACCACCTCCTTCGCTATACATAGCACCTCCAACTAACATCCGTTGGACCTCGGTCCCCGAGCTATACCACCCAGCTCGGAGGAAGATCTTCCCTTTGCCTTCCTCAAAAGTTGTCACCCTACCTACCATCCGGTACCCAGCAGTGGTGACCTCGACGTGATTCTGCATACACACCTTCCGCTTCCCTACACTATACTTATAGGATCTAAGCAGCCAGCTCTTCTACGTAGTGACAAGATTTATTTTATAACTTCGTTGTTGGTTGGTGCTGTTTTAGCGTCTCGCAACTTCGTCCGCGTAAATAATAAAAATAGCTTCCATTATTTCCGACATCTAACTGACTTATCTATACTGATGATTTATACGCAGTTTAGTAGATTATAACCAGCGGATTCCAACAATATAACAATTATTATAAATCTGTTTTACGGCAAACACAGATATTGGGTGTTAAGTAACTCAAAGTGAGGTTAGCTCACGAAAATTAAAGAAATAGCTACTTAATACTTTTTACTTCCTACTTTATATAGTATTTGGTATATAACTGAAATGTACACATATATGCACTAACCGTAAGAGTATTCACTGTTGTAAAACTGACAGTATTGCCACAGAATAAATAATAGTAGGTACTACGTTTATTGCTCCGTTGATTTATTAATTTACGCTAAGTATTACTGTGGTATTACGGACGATAGCTGCCATTGCGAACAAACCGTGTAGGCGCGAAATCACTTGATTATTTTTAATGTTATGTGATTTATCAATAAATATGTCAATCAATACTAAATTGAATAAAAATACAATGATCAATTCGTACTAATAAAAATCAACAGTAGTTTTCTACAGACAACACTGTCCCAGGACTACACGTGATACTACTCGTCCTTTTTTTTTACCTGGTGTTTTCCCTGCTTATGGATTCCAGCCTCCAGAAGGGAGACTGGATATGTAGGACTCTCCCGTCCCCCTTTCCGCCATTACGCGCCATAACACGGCGACTGCGCGAGCGAGGCACACCAAAAACAGCCCACTTTAGGGGGCCGACACAAACAACCACACGGACATGCCCACGTTTTCGCAGGCAGGCGCACATAATAACCACACAATTTACTAGTGCGGGACTCCATTATGGGTTACTCTGAGACAGCCTGATGGCACGACGACCGCGAATTGGTCGTCTAGCCATCCTGCCGCTCATCCTTGCTTCCCAGGGAATCCCGCACTAGCCCTACACAAAACATAAATGATACGACCACAAGACACAAACACGAAAAAAACGAGGCAAACACAACACTAATTGCTGGCGCGGGGCTCCCCGCATCTGCTCCGAGCAGCCAACGTCACCCTTGAAAGGCTCGTCGCTGCTTATCATGGCTTCCGCATAAAGCTTCCGTGCCAGCTCCCCAAGGACAACCACAGTACAACACATCATTTGCTGGTACGAGGCCCTGTCGCGTCCGCTCCGATCAAGGAGACGCCCTCAGAATGGCGCCCCGTTGCTCATCATGGCTTTCACGTGGGGTCCCGCACCAGGTCCATGAAAGGACAACCACAGTACAAACACTACACTAGACAATCCGACACAGAAACAACACCAGACGCTGGACACTGGGTCTCATCTTAATGTTGGATGTTGTATCTTATCTCGATCGAATAGTGAATGAACAGGTAGACACTTATAATTAAAACTATTTTTAAAACTTAATTAATGGCTTCGCGATTAGCATTAGGCCAATTTCAAGTGGTATAAATATATTTTAAAAGTACATTTAGTATTGTACGGTAGATTGAATTGAAATGGAGTCTCACAACACGTGTTGTTGCTCAAAGAACACAGGAGAAACTCTCAGGTAGACACTTAGATATCTATTGTCTTTAAAAACAATATAAGTACAACAATACTGTTATTGTTGAGTTTAAGCGTCTATACGCTTAAACTTATGTCAGCTATTGGTCGTAGTAGTAGGGTTAGTTTTACTACTTTTCCAATGTTCCAAAGGTAAGTACTTATATAGAAACTACTTACGGAATTGGATTGCGTCTACTATAGAAAACTTTGGAACAATTCCCCCTATTATCATTTTCGTTACCGAGAGTGGATCGAACCGAAAAGTTCGCGTAAACTGGCGTGAACCAACAATTTGACAAATCCTTACCAAAATGAATAGGTAGTTTGGAAATACTATGTTTATAATTTGTTTTATTCAAAATTTAAACAAAACTATGTAGAACAAAACTAACACTTCTTTTCTCGCCGAAAACGTTACATGACTCGGCGATATAAAAACTTTTTTTCATAATCCAGAAATTCAAAAGAGTATTATTTAAAGAAAATAAAAATAAAAAGAATCGAATATAAAAATTTTCATTGTGTCCAGAATGTTTTGAAAGTATTATTAAAAATAAAAAAATAACCAAACGAGTGTCGAACATAGAATCGTCTCGGAGTAGAATCGTCAATATCATTCAGTGAGAGACTCGCTAACAATGCGAAATCTGGGGTGAATCTTCGGTAACACAATCAGCGGCCTTAATCGAAAAGCTCGTCTCGTCCCAGAGGTCGCTTTTATATTTGTTATTGTGGAAAATCGATGAACGGACCCACTGACTGGTAACAGCTACAATCTTTCTAAGCCAATAAAACAGAAGAAACTCTTAACAGTACTTAGTGCGTCCTCTTATAGTCGGTGGAGACGTAATACTTTCTTGAACACTTGTATCTTAATCATCCGTCCGCAGTAGCGTATACTTAGTCACAAACTGTGTAAGTGTAATGACATTTTTGTTTATCCTACTCCTACTAATATTGTGAACACGAAAGTTTGTAAGTATGGATGGATGCTTGTTACTCTTTCACTTAAAAACTACTGAAAGGATTTGGATGAAATTCGGCATATAGATAGTTTATAACCTGGATTAATACATAGGATACTTTTTATCCCGATATTCCTACGGGAACGGGAACCACGCGAGTGAAAATGCGAGCGGCCGCTAGTTAATAATAATGTTAAATTAATTGATTCGCAAGACCAATTAAAAACAATAAGGCTATCAATAATAATAAGACAATTAGGTAGGGTAGACTGGGTACGGTTGTGCCAGGGTACGGTAGTGACAGTCGCTATATTATCGAAAATATAGGGATTAGCGGGGGGCGTGCAAGGGGAAAGACGAGCGCCTTGCACGTCTCAACCTGTGTCACAGTGTTGCGTCATCCGACGCGCAGAGTGTACGTGACCAAGCGCACATTTTGATTTTCGAACGCAAAAAGTAAGTATTTTGATTCATTATTATTTCGTAATTGCTATTACATGTATACTGATAGGGTATTGAGTGTTGTTCATCGATTTAAATCAAATAGTAGCAGTGTAATATCAGTGCTTACATTTATTGTAGGTTATTTTGTTTTGACGTGGTGGTGTTTCTTTTATTAAAACGATCTGTGGGTACAGTTGTGACATTTTTACTGGGTACGGTTGTGACATAAGTAAAAGCTGTTGTTTATTGTTTTAGATGCCTAGAATACGCAAACGAAAGACTAAAAGAGCACAGTGCAACTTAGACAATACACCAAGCCAAAATTTTAGCAATGTTCAACCATCTACTTCTGCCATACCATCAGTTTTTTCTCCTGAAATTATTCGGCCCTTTCCAAAAGCTTCCCAAAGAAAAACGCGAGGACCTAGAACCAAGAAGTCTACGATTTACACGGACACGCCTGAAACAGAGGCAGTCAGGCAAGAATATGAAGCAAAAGAAAAACGACTGAAGGCAAAGGGCATCAAAAAAAATCTCAATGAGCCGAAAGGAAAAGAAAAAGGTAAAGCAACGAAAAGGAAAAAATCACCATCAATATCAGATGAAGAAGAATATTTTTGTTTGGTGTGCCTTGGTCCATATTCTGAAAGTAGGCCTGGCGAAAAATGGATTAAATGCCAAGCACAGTGTAACCTTTGGGCCCATGTAGACTGTACAAATGGTAGTCGGTATTATATTTGTCACAACTGTGATGAGTCGGATTAGAATAATTGTCAAACTTACTTTTATAAATTTTCACATGCTACATTTCTAAAAAAATATATGAGTTCCTGTTTAAAAGATTTTGAGCACGTTGTTATGTTTTGAGTTTAGTTTCAAAATAGAATAGAGTTTAAGTTCTAATGTGATTATGAACATGATTAATATATTATATTTGTTAAGTCCACTTTAACTAATTTTAAGTGCAGACTGTTATAAATACTTTAAGGTACTTAAATAGTGGGTATAAATGAAGACTGACTGTACTAAAGAAGACTACTGATTGTAACCAAAGATCCTATAGTGCCTTAGATGTTGTAAGAGTTTAAAATGTTCAAAGATTTTATTTCTTTTGTTAGGAAAGTATAATTTAGTTGATTGTCATATAAAAATAAATAAATATTTCTTGCAATTAAAGTGTTTTATTGGCATTTTAGAGTATTTTTATCTTATTTTGTGATCATATTACAGTATTTTCATCGTGTCACTATTGACCCCCAGTACTGTCACAACCGCCCTTGGGGTGGGTACGGTTGTGACAATTTCCCTTTTTTTTTAAATTTCATTTTATGAACTAACCATTTGATTTAGACATATAACTTTCATGTTTATACGTTAAGCAATGAATAAACTTCATTAGAATACATTTTTTGTTCAGATTAATAGCATAATAAAAAAGTTATAGGCAATCATTTGAAAATTGTCACAACCGTACCCAGTCTACCCTACTTGCCATTTTTTGAAATGTGAAATAATTTAACGTGGACTTGCCGATACGACCGCCAGCTCTGGAACTTCTTCTTTGACATCCATACAAACGTACATACATATATATAATCACGACTATTAGCCCCGAAGGGTCAGTCAGAAGCAACGAGGACAGCAAAAGCAGTCCTCTACCATATGTCCACTTTTCACTAAATAGCGCCTGCACATGTGTTCAGCGTAACAGGTGTTGAGCCCATCGCTGCTCTATGTTGTTAGATGTATGTGCAGTCTTTAGTCCGTTAGTCGCCTTTTACGACAACCAAGGGAAGAGAGGGGGTGGTAGTATTATTTTTGGTTTTCTTCTTTGAACTTAAGAAAAACTAAAGAGACAAATAGGAAGACCAAGCATAGACTATATGGAACAGATTAAAGAGAAGGTACACGTCATATCTTATTAAGAAGTCAAGGAATTAGCGGTGTTGTTATTGTAGCCCCCTCCATTTAATTCATCTCTGTCCCAAGCCAATTCCTTGACTTCTAAGACAGCAGACAGAAGCTTCGTGGTGGCAGCTCATTAAATGATGATACTACCGAAGCCATCTCTTCCCGTGGGTGTTGTAAAAGGCGACTAACAGACTAAAGACTGCACATACATCCAACAGCATAGAACGGCGATGGGCTCACCATCTATCGCGCTGAACACATGTGCAGTTGTGAAACGTAGACTAATGCAGTGGACTGCTTTTGCGGTCCTCATTGCCTAGTCTCTGACTAACCCTTTGGGGATAATAGTCGTGAAGAATAAATTATTTGTATTTTTTTAATATTTAAGTCGTTATGCTGTTATTATTTTAATTATCTTGTGTGTTGAAATTAAATGAACAAGTTTCATTTAATTTAATTTACCGAAGTTGCTCTTAAGGTGGATTCGACCAAACTAGAATAAGGTCTTATACCTAGGTAATTTTTTTTTATTTAATTTTAATTTCATTAATCTATAAACGCAGCTTCATCTTAACCGAATGTTCAAATATTTGTAAAAATATTTCTTTCGGATCTCAGAGGTAAAAACTTCTAAGATTTGATGAAGCAATGTTGACTAAAAACATAAGCATCAAGCACTGACAAATTTCGACGGTTGAAAGCCAGACCTCGGTAGCCAATTGATAAGGCAGCCGCCCGGAATGCGGAAGGTGCGTGGTTCGATTCCCGCCTGAGGTTGTCGTCTTTTTTCAGTGTTTAAAATTTTACTTAAGTATGTTTAAGCGTTAATAAAACGTTAAAATATAAAACATTAGTGTTATACCTAGATTAAACGCCGAATTTGTATAGACTAATCTCAGAGTAAGTCTTATTCCAGTGTGGTCGAATCCACCCTTAGTCTTCGCCACGCGGCCACCGAGGCGTTGACCTATGTCAATAATACTATTATTGTCATAGTAAACATTTATTGGACTAACAGTTTACCTAACGTTTGGAGACCTAAAATAAATATGGAATTCTCCCCAACGACATTGAATTAAGTATGTATGCTAGTAAACACTTCTATGGGGATCAAAAGTTCATCTTATTGTGTTTAAACAGAAAGTTATTATGCACAAGAGCGAAACCAGACACAAAATAAATTCAATTGTTAATAACTTCTGGGAATATAAAAAAAGCCCTGAATTTTCCAGTTTCGGTAAAGTGTAGTTTTTCATAGGACATTCTCCTCTTATAATAATGTTGTGCCCTACAAGGTTTACAAATTAATATCTATTCTATGATGAATAATTGGGGTTTCTAACCTACGATCTTGAATACATTGTAGAACACAATAAAATATTGTGTATTAATTATTACGACACTTTTTTTAAACATTCAAAACATATTACACGACTGATTTCATCACATTAATATTCCATGAGTTGGGATCTCTTTAATAAATAATTCATGTAGAGTGTGTATACAACGTAGGCGGGGGGCGGTGGACGGGTTGTGAAATATAAAATAAAATGTAAGTCCTTAATGTATACATTTCCGAAATACAAATATTAAAAATTTTGTTCTTTTCAGCATATTACAGAATATGGCAAAATATTCAACCAAATATTTTTTTATGTAAAGTGACAAAGAGTCAAACATTCAAGGCAAAGTTCGGCTAAATATGAATCTGCGTTCGGCTTGCCTATTGTTTGGCTTGACCGCCGCAAACGGCAGCAGCGACGATCGTTCTGGCGGGAACGGTTCCGTGGGACCTCGAAGCTAAGGTTCTCATCGAAGCCTATGAGTTCCACACGAAATGGTGAGTGACTGGAGAGCGCCCTGCGGCGGCTGAGATCGAAAGAGAGAGGCGACTTGCACGTTAGATGGGGCTTCAAATCTCCAGAAGCCGGTGTACGTTAACGCAATTCGCCCCGTCCTGCCGGCGTGGCTGGATAGGCGCCATGAGGGATTGAAATACCACTTGACCAAAGATGAATAACTGTTAATGGTTACTTCACTAAGTATTCTGCATCAGATTGGCAGATTAGAGACTCCTGCCACGAGTGCGACGCTGCCGAGGATAGCGCGCAACATACCTCTGGGGTAAGCGGCGCATTGGGCGGCGGCGATGGTCTCTGGAGGAGGCATTTACTCCTTACAGCGAGATACTCCCAACTGCCCTTGAGTTAGGTATATCTTCCCTTGAGTTCGTAGTATCTCGCTACAGTTCGTCGTGGAGGCGATGATATCGAGAGACTCTGAGAGACTGAAGGAGCAGGCTGAACGGACTAGCGAAGACGCCGCAGATCCAGCACCATCGCGAAGGAAGCGCCGAAACTATCTGTCAATCTAACACAAAAGTGGAGGATGTATAAAAAATTAAGGTATGTACGTACTCTGTGACGTGTCGTATGATATTCGTTGTGATGTAGTTATGTGGCGTTTCTTGTGATTTGTGTTTTTTGTGATGTTAATACACGTTTTTGTGTCGCGGGAACGTCTGTATCACAACTGCATCTATTCCGTGGTATCACAGAACAGTTAAGATCTGTCGGTCTGCTAGTGCGTCGATGGTGAAACACGTGGATGGGACAAAGGTGTTTCTATTGAAGGTCGGAAAATTTGTAACTTACGGTATGCCGATGACACTACACTTCTTACAACATCTAAAGAAGATATGGAACATCTCCTGAAATGCCTGGAAACAACCAGTATTGGCCTTGGACTTGCTATCAATCGTGACAAGACCAAAATGATGATAGTAGATAGAGCTGAGGACAACCAACCGACCGTCAAAAGTATAGCCAACTGTGATATTGTTCAGAGCTATATATACTTGGGCTCCAACATTACAAATACCGGAGGCGGTGAAGACGAGATACGAAGGCGTTGTGCTGTGACGCGATCTGCCGTCGAGAGGCTCAAGAGAATTTGGAAAGACCGCAGAATAACAAAAACCACTAAAGTGCGACTAATGCGAAGTCTTGTCTTTCCGATTTTTCTGTACGGAGCAGAGACGTGGACCTTGAGGCTAAAGGAGAGAAGGAAAATCAATGCACTGGAGATGTGGTGCTGGAGACGTCTTCTGAAGATTCCATGGACTGCTCGCCGTACCAATGTATCGATTCTAAAAGAGCTTAACATAAAGGAAAGATTATCTTCGACTGTTCATATACGAATACTGAAGTTCTTTGGGCCCATAACTCGCAACGAAGACTCAATGGAGCGTCTCGTAGTTCAGGGCCGAATGGTGGGCATGAGATCCCGTGGTCGCTCTCCAACCAGATGGGTAGACCTCATTAGATCCCTCACTCAATCTACCATGACCGACTGCTCACACAATGCCACTAACAGAGCCGAATGGAGACGAATAACGAGAGCCGTCATTCCCCCAGACCCCCCCATAACCACGACCACTCTGTCTAGAGTGCCCGACTAAAGAAGAAGAATGGTGAAACGTGCTCGTGCGGGTTATGTGATAGTACATGCTCGGTCGGGGGTGTAGCCGTCCACAGATAGGCATACGGGCGTCAGGGTGTATCCCGTGGTTCAATTAATATGTGGACTGGACCCGCGGCCGCCACTTTACTCGAATTGCTCTCATGATGATCTCATCTCAGATTGTACGCTTTCAGTGTTGCAAGTGGAAAGTATGGAGCCCTAATCAACTGTCTTCCTTCTGGGGCTGGGAATATCCATAAGGCGGATCCACTGACAAAAAAAAAGGTACACGAGACATATATCACATTTTTTTTTCTTTTAATTATAGTGAGAAAAGAAATCAAATGTTAAAACCTATTTTATATTAGACGTGACGTGCTCACGTGCCTCAAGAGCTGACGCAGTAATTTGATTTTCTTTCTATTGTTGGAAATGTCAAAGGTAACCCGCGCTACAATAATCCTGCGATACAATATTCATGCCAAAGCTCACCCATGTCAATAACGAAAATTTCATATGAAGCGTCACTTACCCTATTATGCTACTGAGGCGACATTTTAAAATGATTAAAACGTAAGGTTTTTTTTAATAAAACTTTTTATTAATAACAATCTTTACAATATAAACATTAAAACGCTAAAACCTGCTATGCATTTCGGTTTCCCATATCTGTGTGTTCGTACCACCGGAAACCGCCAAAATCAACTTTTTTTATATATATAAAATTTTGAACTTGAAAGTTTGTATGGGAAAGTAAAATGCGTACACTATCTTACTAATGTTTAACAGTTTTAAAATAAGGAAACGTACCTATGTAACATTTCGTAAGTGTAAACTATTTTTTAAAATATTTGTGACTCCTTCATTTCTTTTTCTTTCTCTCTACGAGGGTGACTCAAAAAGTTCTTTGAAGAGCATTATAATTATATAAAACCTCTTTGGGAAAAGTTCGATATTCAAATTAAAGAGTGTTAATCACACAATGTAATAAGCAAACAGTCACTAGTTTTTGTCAGGTCTATCGCATGTAATAAATTGTTTTGTGCAATGAGCTGCTAAAAACGCAAAATTATGGATAAAAGTGAGTTGAAATCTCAGCTTGAAAAAAATTACCATGAAGGAATTTTTTTCGGACATTCAGCAGATTAAGGGGATGATGCTGTACCCTATTCTACTGTTGCGTACTGGGTGGCTGAATTTAAAAGAGGTAGATCAAGCTGTAAAGAAGATTTCTGCGTTCTGGGCAGCCTTCAACCTCCGTTACGAAAGAAAATGTCAAAAAGGTTGAGAATCTGGTCTTGGCAGACAGAAGAATAACTATAAAAACTAGCTGAGATCTGAAGATATCATTTGGTAGCGTTCAATCCATTTTAATTGATTCACTGGAATGCAAAAAAGTGTCGGCAAGATGGGTGGCACGAATGTTAAGAGGGTTTACGCCATTCGGTTTCCCATACAAACTCGCAAGTCGAAATTTTTAAAAACTAATGAGCCATTTTTGATGGAACTTTGCATGCTGAACACAGGGATCTAAATTGTTTGTTGAAAACATTTTTTAAAAATGTTTATTAAACTGAGTTATTGCGATTTTTAACTTTCTATAGTGGACTTTAAATCGCAATAACCCAGCTAGAAAAACGTTTTTTTAAATGTTGTCAACAAACTATTTAGATCCCTGTGTTTTACTTCAGCATGTAAAGTTTCATCAAAATTGGCTTATTGGTTTTTAAAAATTTCGACTTGGAAGTTTGTATGAAAAACCGAAATGCGTAAACCCTCATATCCGAAGAAAACAAAAAGCGACGTTTTGAAATTTCTTAGCATAATCTCGAAATGTTCTAGCGTGATTCGGATAATTTTTGCCGCCGCCTTGTCACCATGGATAAAACATGGGTCCACCATTTCGATCCTGAAACTAAGAAACAAAGCATGTTGGAAACGACGATCCTCTCCATTCATTAAGAAATTTTGAATTGCTCCTACCGCTGGCAAAGTTATGGCCTCAGTGTTCTGGGATAGTGAAGGAATCCTTTTTATTGATTACTTGCCAAAAGGCCAGACGATTACTGGACCCTATTATGCAAATATAATTCCGAAAGTGCGTGAAGCGATTAAAGACAAACGTCGTGGAAAACTGTCATTGGGCGTGTTGTTTCTTCATAACGATAACGCTCCTGCTCATCGATCGGAAGTTGCGCTCAACTCGATCTGCTGTGCTGTCTTCAATCTACTTGACCACCCACCATATCTCCGGACTTAGCCCCGAGAGATTTACACTTATTCCCAAAATTAAAAGAGGAAATTCGTGGAACTAAATTTCACGATAATGACGCGGTTATGGCTGCTGTAAGGAGTTTTTCGAGAGCCAAGAAAAACATTTTTTTTCTCAAGGAAAAAGGAAGTTAGAAACGCGTTATTCTAAATGCATTGCATTGGAGGGAGATTATGTAGAAAAATAAAATATTTTGGTCAAAGTTTTTGCATTTTTTTATATTCAGATTCCAAGATCTTTTTGATTCACCCTCGCACTTTCCAGTCTTTCTACAACATTTCTACACCTTTAGGCACGTTGTGTACAAGCAACTTGCAGGTTGGTAAAGTGGCTGAATCGCCACGCTTGCCAATTTTTTTCTTTTTTATAAAAGAGGGAGACAAACGAGCAGGCGGGTCACCTGATGGAGAGTAATCACCGCCGCCCATGGACACCCGCAAAACCAGAGGAATCGCAGGCGCGTTGCCGGCCTTTAAGGGAGGAATAAGTTTAGGGAAGGAATAGGAATTGGGAAGAGGGAGGGGGGGTTTGCCCACCCTCCCAACCCACTCCGGGTTGGGTGGGTGGGCAAATGCGGGATCGATCACAAACCCGCCATATACATACTTAAACACATGCACGTACATACACATATGATCACGACTATTGTCCCCAAAGGTCAGTCAGAGACTAGGCAATGAGGACAGCAAAAGCAGTCCTCTACCATAGTCCACTTTTCACCAAATAGCGACTGCACATGTGCTTAGCGTGACAGGTGGTGACCCCATCGCCGCTCTATGCTGTTAGGAGTATGTGCAGTCTTTAGTAGTTGCCTTTTACGACACCCAAAGGAAGAGAGGGTAGTATTCTTTCACCGCTACGCGACACGGTTATGTATCGTAAAAATCCAAAAATAGACTTTGCCCAACCCGGGAATCAAACCTGGACCTCTGGATATCGAGCCGAGCGCATGACCACTCGTCTACCGAGGCGTTCGAATTTTATATTATTATGTGACATTGGTTTAATATGATGGAGGGTCGGCAATGCGCTTCTATTGTATAAAAAACAATTTGTCAAAGTCAACATTTCTATAATCAAATAACTTCAATAATGGAGTCTTTCTTGTGTTCTTTTCGCAACAACACGTGTTGAGTATTTTTAAAAGCTATACTTACCATTTGAAATTGGCTTTATGCGTAACCTTCGAAGCCATTAAAAGACATGATACAAATAATAACTACAATAATGAGCATTTTTCTTACATAATTATTTTTATTTTTACCAACTACTTTTTAACACGAAATGGTATGTTTTTCTTAGTTTATTGGTATTATGAATTTATGTCTTTATTATTGAAATTTTGCATTCACAATGCTGTGGGAGGCAAATCGTAGCAATCCCACATAAGATATCGGGAATCGAACCCGAACGAATGGTTGTGTTTGCGGCACAACACAGCTCAGTAGACGGGTGGTAGAAAGCACAACACACGAAGATTGAAGAATGTAAATCATATTATGTAAGAAATAATAATAGTAACACCTTAGATGAATGATTGGCAATCATTAATCTAAGAGTAACACCTCAGAACAATAACAAGTATTGTTCTGAGAGTAACACATACAATAATAGAACGTAATAGCGCAACCCAATGATATTATGTTAAAAATTGTAACATCATTGGCGCAAGCCGTATTTTTAACAGAGAATTATTTTCACCCTGACAATCAAGTGACAAAATATATCTATCAAAATACATTCATAGAAAAGGAAACAAAGATGAAATGACTGAAGTGTAAGGAGTATGAATGTACAATATGAGTTTTAATGTAAACGCTAGAAGGTGGTATGATGGGGAACGCTACATCCGAGAGGATTATTCGCCACAGTACTCCCCCGGCAGACCGTGACAACGGTCGATAAAAATCTGGAAGTGGTACTCTTCTACCGCTGGACGTCTGCTTCACTCCTTCCAGCGGCTTTTCCGGGATTCGAGCCTCACGAGCGATATATGCCGGTTTGAGCCTGTCAACTGTGACATTGACGTTCTTAGTTTTGACCTCAATAGTGAAGAACTTCGGTTGCCTGCTCACAACTTTGAAGGGACTGGCGTAGGGTGGCTCTAGGGATCCTCTGACACGATCTTGACGAAGGAAGACGTGAGAAGCAGTGTGAAGGTCTCGGGGAACGTAGAATGATGATGTGGAGTGCCAAGAAGTCGGACGTGGTGAAAGCTTCGCCATGTACGCGCGAATTCATGTCGCGTACTGGGTGACGTCAGCAGTCAGGTAGTCATCCTTCGGTGACAGGAACTGGCCCGGTAGGCGAAGAGGCTCGCCTCGCCATAAACCAGCTCGGCAGGGGAAGATTGAAGGTCGTCCTTCCAGGCACTGCGCATGCCCAGAAGCACCAGCGAAAGAGCTTCAGTCCACTGAGAAGAAGAGTGGCACATTATAGCCGCCTTGACCTGGCGGTGTAGACGCTCGACGATACCGTTGGCCGCGGGGTGGTAAACTGTAGTGCGGAAGTGGCGCCCACCAACCAAGGCAGTGAGGGCCTTGAAAAGATGGCTCTCCGGACAGCCAAATCTGGCAATACAGCCAGACACGAGGGCAGCAGCACAGGTCTCGGCGGTGTTGTCCCTGAGAAGAAATGCTACAGGCCACCGAGTAAACCTGTCGATGACTGTGAGACAGTACTTGTAATCATATGACTGAGGTAAGGGCTCTATGATGTCGAGGTGTGTATGAGAGAACCTCGAGGGTGGGGGAAGAAAAGAGGAAAGCGGGGCGAAGGTATGTCGGGAAACCTCGCATTGTTGGCATTGCAAGCATTGCCTAGACCACTCTCTACAGTCTCTCCGAATCCTTGGCTAAACAAATATTTGTGCGACCAGTCGTACAGTAGCTGAACCTCCAGGATGGTGTAAATTGTGTATCATGTCAAAAACTTCTTTGCGGAACTCGGGTGTGATAAATGGACGAAGTGTAGAACCCGTTGTGTCACAATACACAGGACCGTCGTCTCAGTAGGCATTTTTGACAGTCTCAAAGGGGAACCATGTTTGAGCAGCTCCTGCAGCTCCGGATCTTTCTCCTGAGATCGTGCAAGAGACTGGTAATCTAATATCGTCGGCTGAGTTACCTGTTCTACCCGTGATAGTGCATCAGCCACTACGTTATCGCGTCCCGGTATGTATGGTATGTCAGTGGTGAACTGTGCGATAAAATCGAGGTATCGGAACTGTCTAGGCGAACACTTTTCTCTGTTTAGAGTGAACGCAAACGTCAGTGGTTTGTGGTCTGTGAATACTGCGAACGTCCTGGCCTCAACCATGTGGCGAAAGTACTTGATGGCCTCGTACACTGCCAGTAGCTCACGATCGTACGGGCTGTACTTCTTCTGTGAAGAGCTGAGCTTGCGGGAGAAGAATGCCAGCGGCTGCCACCCTTCGACCTTGCGCTGCTGTAGCACGGCTCCTATAGCCATATCTGAGGCGTCCGTGACTATAGCAAGTTCGGCAGAGGGGTCGGGATATGCCACCAGTGTCGCCTAAGAGAGAGACTTCTTAAAGTCTGCAAAGGACTTCAGCAGATCTGGTGTCATCTCAACTGGTTGTGAGTTTTTAGTCCGTGGGCCGGCAAGGATGTCTGTCAGTGGTGTCTAGATCTGAGCTGCATTTGGTATGAAGCGACGGTAGAAATTAAGCATACCTAGAAATCGCTGAAGTTCCTTGACCGTTCGTGGTAGCGTGAAAGTCTGGATAGCCTCAACTTTCGTCTCCAAAGCTTCGTACCAGCTGCCGAAACTTGATAGCCTAGGAAAGTAAGCTCCTGTAGTCCCAGTTTGCTTTTGGAAGGATTGACCAATATCCCGTACTGCTTCAGACGATCGAATAGCTGCCGAAGATGATCTTGGTGCTGAGAAGAAGAAGAAGAAGAAGAAGAATACACGAGAGTCGTCGAGATATCCGTAGCAGAAATCAAGCCCCAGAAGGACCATATCGACGAATCTTTAGAAAGTCTGAGCAGCATTCCTCAAACCAAAAGTCATGTATGGGAACTCGTACAATCCGAAAGGTGTCGTGATGGCAGTTTTGGGTATATCAGCGGGATTTACGGGAATTTGATTGAAAGCCTTCAAAAAGTCGATGGTGGAGAAGATGGAACACCCAGAGAGCTGGTAGGAGAGGTCATGAAAATGCGGGATGGAGTAGCGGTCCGAAATAGTCCAAGCGTTGAGTGCGCGGTAGTCACCGCATGGCCTCCAACCATCATCCTTCTGTTTCACCAGGTGTAGAGCAGAAGACCAAGGGCTTTCCAAGCTTCTGGCTGTTCCATAGGCAAGCATGTCCTCGAACTCCTTCTTCGCGCCTTGGGCGCGGATTGGATCTAGCCGTCGAGGCCTAGAGGAAACGGGCGGGCCGGTGGTCGTTCTGATGAAGTGAACAGTATTGTGCTTGGGTAGAGAATGTACACCTGCGGGTCTCGTGATATCAGGGTACTCACGCAGTATGCCATGGAACTCGGTCTCACCAGAAGCGACCTTGACTAAAGCGATGTTGTCAGTAGTTCCGGAAGTGAAAGCTGACTAGACAGGGTCGTGGTACCATCTACCAAGCGCTGGTTCCTGCAATCCACAAGTAGATCAAAATGGCTCAAGAAATCAATCCCAATAATCGGCTTTGAAACGTCTGCTATTGTGAAGTTCCAAGTAAAATCTCGCCTGAGTCCCAAGTTAAGATGTAAAAGTACAGGTCCATAAGTATGAATGATGGAGTTATTTGCAGCGACGAGATCATACTTGGACTTGAGGCAGGGCGTATTGACGGCAGATCGCGGAAAAACACACAAGTCTGAGCCAGTGTCCACTAGGAACTGCATTTTTGATGCGCGATCTGTAACGAAGAGTCGGCCTGTTGCTGAGGGGCAGTCTTGGGCGGCTACTTCCGACTGCCCTGGGAGTTTTCCGAGTAGGAACTGCATGGCTTCTTGCATTTGTTTGCTTTGGTTCCGTAGGTGTAGTGGTAAAAGCAGTGGGGGTGGTCAACTGGCGGTTGTTTTGGTCTGGAACGGCTGCTGGAGCGATCATACCTCGTCGATCGAGATCTCGAGCGTGACTATCTGCACTCTCAAATCTAGTGGTCAGCATAGCCACTATTTCTAATTCTAATTTCTAATTTAATGTGCCTGTTTCATCACACTTTCTTTTCCTTCCTCTTCCTCAACCGCATTCTCTTCCTCATAAATAAGTTTTCCGCATCCTTATCCGTATCCTCTTTCTTTGTGCTATACAATTCCTCTTCCCCTTCCTCTTCCTCATAACCACATCCTCAACAACCCTATACGTTACGCAAGCGTGACTGAATAACCGTGCGATTTGTACAGGTGCTCTATTCTATTCAAAGAGGTTGTGAGGTATTTGGAGTGGACCACGGTCCCGAATGCTTCTTTACATTTTACCACATTTCTGGATAAGTCGAACGAAGCATGGTACAGATATTTTAAATCGGGCACCCATCCATTCACCCGGCATTGTAGAAGTTATCAAACTCGAGCGTTTTTTAAAAACTGTGTTTTAACACTTTTCCTGAATAATTCAAATCAAACTTTCTGTAGTAACCAGCGGGGCGCGATGAAAATAGACGAATTTATACGAATGTAGTTTTCGTTTTTCCTAGCCATTTTCCTAACCAACTCTTTTAACAATATATTGTTGAGAGCGTTTAAATTGCTCACACACATTCCACATTATGTGGCTGCAGTCGGTTTAAACACTGCATGGGGACTTAGCGGTAAGCTGACTTACTTAGCAGGACAATTACACAACTGGGGTACTTAGGTACTTAGTGCACTGAACTCTTGTCGATTCAAAAGGGCCGCGTAGTGACAAGGCAGGTGAATAAGGAATGTAAATTACTCATTCAGTAAATAATAACTATTGAGTTTTCAGCATTTAAGCTTAAATTCATTTTGATACTTGTTTAATGGTTAACTAGACAACGGATATAGTAGAGTAGGTACTTAAATATATACTTATGGCTGATCGACGAAAAGTCTAGACTCTCCATTATGAACACTGATAAAATTTGTAAAATCAACAATTACGCATTGGGCCGGCTCGCCCGGGGTAATACCACAATATAAATATAAGCTAAATTTATACTGTGGTAATACCAACCTCTCACGAATAACCGGAGTGAAATAAGTGCACTTGGTGCTCCTGTGTTTCGTCCGGTCCATTAAGAGTGAAGGTCGGCAACGCATCTGCGACTCCTTTGGTTTTGCGGGTGTCCATGGGCGGCGGTGATTGCTCTCCATCAGGTGAGCCGCCTGCTCGTTTGCCTCCTGATTATTTTATTAAATTTTGAGGTGTGAAATAAGAAATTATACCCACACGTAAGAATATCCGAAAGATATTACAAATCATTGTTAAAAATCTTTCTAAATATACACGTAACTTAATTTTATTTATTACCAACATTTTTATTACTTTAACCACACATAAACATATTCCTTTTAATGTTGATTAAGTACCTAAAATAGCCCCATGCCAAACAAACAGAAGCTTACGCAATCAGAAAGAAAGAATTAAGTATGCTTCATTGAAGACGTGTGAGTCTTTGCACACACATTTTATAATATTTGCAAAAACATTATGGAAACATTCAAACTTTGTTTTTTTGTGTGTGTTTAAAAGATCCTAATAATAAAGTTTCTATTTTTTACTTTATTTGCTATTAATTGATGATAAAATCTCATTGCCCAGTTTTTGGACTATTGGTAATTTATTGTACCTAATTATTAAACCATTCTGTAGTTTACTCTTTCGAATAAACTCAAAGGACAAGTAAAAATAACAACAATTCAATTACACACACACTTTATTTATAACTTATTGAGCCCCTGCTGAAGAACGCTTATTTATAGCCAAAGGACAGACGAATTAATTGATTAAGTAATTAAAAGTTTATGATTAAAATGTCCGGGTTTGAATCGGCACGAGAAACGGAGTTCGAGATCTCACATACTCGAACTCCCACACGATCTGCCTATTTTAGAACTTGTGGGTAAATTATTTAACTCCGGGGATGAATTAAATTTTCCGAAGGATGATTGTATTAAGAGCTGGGGGGTTACTCTCGAACGTAAACTCAATCTTAATACAATTTCAATGCGATTAATATGTATCAATATTGGGATAAGTAAAGATAATTCCGGAACGCCATCTCGATAATAATTTGTTCAATCAGTTTCCACGCAATTTAATTCCAATGTGGCGCAATTGTTGCTTACAAAAGTGCCATTTGACATTTTTTAGATTTGTGATTGGAAATTGATTAATGCAATTCTGTTTCAAGAGTAGCCTACCAGTAAGTCTTGCTCTTTAGTATCCTAAGCGTTCGTGACATCTGGTTCCTGGTTGCCCAGCTATACATGGAATACTTCTTTTTTATCATTATATCATCATACGTACGTACGTATAATGACGACTATTATCCCCGAAGGGTTAGTCAGAGTCTAGGCAATGAGGACAACAAAAGCAGTCCTCTATCGTTGTCCACTTTTCACCAAATAGCGACTGCACATTTGCTCAGCGTGACAGGTGGTGGGTATGAGCCCATCGCCGCTCTGTGTTGTTGGATGTATGTGCAGTCTTTAGTCCGTTAGTCCCCTTTTACAACACCCAAGGAAAAGGGGGTCGTAATATACTTTCACCGCTACGCGACATGATTATCATCACATTTTATCATCATCAGCATCAGCCTATAAACGTCCCACGGCTGGGATAAATCCTTTCCACGTGGATGCAGAACATGCGGAGAATTAGGCCACAACCTACCACATTGGCAAAGTGCTGGTTTGTGAATTTTAACGACCGCCATATTACGACAACACCGGGACGAAAGATTGCGTGCTTTCCCAAGAATGAAGGTGCTGAAGGTGGGGACAAGGGAGACAAGAGCGTCGCCAGCCGATGGCCCAGGGGGGGCAAGCCGATATAAATGAATTTATTTATTTATTTATTTATAGAAACCAACAGCTTATCACAATGTATACTTATTCTGCTAACAATTATCCTGAGTAAAGCCCATTACAGGTTTCTGCATTTACTTATATAAGTATATTAATATATTACCTTTAAGATTTGTGTATCAGAAATAAAAAAAAAGGAGGCGATTGTAATTAGAACGGTACAAATTCCCAATGTGTAAGCTCCACGACCTCTTCACTGTATTATAAAGGAGGTGGGGGCGTAGTTATTAAAACTGTTCTTTAAACCTTTGTCCTTTAAACTATATATTACATTATAATATAAAAATTTAATCTAAGAAAAATACGTAAAATGGGAAGTCTATTCATGTTCGCACTTTAGCTACGTAGATCCCTCTTACTTTAGACGTTTGACATTCTCCCTTTAAAATATATGTTTTATTCATTTATTAGGTAACTTCAACGTAGAACCTGCCGGTGCCTAGTAGTACTACCCAGTGCCCTAACCTAGCAAAGACTCCACAGTACATAGAGGCGTGCTTAGGTTTCAGAATAGGGTAATTTTATCTTTAATCTTTAACAATTATTACATATTTTTTTAATCTATAGGGGGGGGGGGGGGCAGCTGCCTGTTTTTTGTTTTTTATTCTCGGTCACCCACCTGTGACTCGGCAATGCGAAGGTTGCTAACTGGCAAGATCGGCAAGCCTTAGCCGCTGCGACAGTGAGTTCCTCGCTCTTATTACTAACTAGCGGCCCGCCCGCGCCTTCGTCCACGCTTACTTAGAAACACCGTCATAGTTCAGTTATTTTGTACAAAATATCTACAAAATATAAACAAAAACCATCCTCAGTGATCACTCTTTCTTTTAGTGAAAACCGCATAAAAATTCATTGCGTGGTTTAGAAGAATAGTGCGGTGTCACAGACACAGGAAAACGGCGACTTTACTTTATAATATGTAATGAAGAGAAGAGAAGAGATATTATACTATCATCATAAATATCTTAAGCTATATAAACAAAAAACGGTAATTTAAAAAACAAACAAACCTGACTTCGTTTCTGTGTAATTTGGAAATGAAAAAACCCTAAAACAAGAAAGTAGTCATGCCCGATTGCACTTAACTTAAGAATCGCCAAAGTTGCAAAGAAAATTTGTAGCAGTCGGGGCCCATTCTAGAAATAGAAGCTTAGTGAATTGAGAGCACATACCTACATGCATTACATTGCGGATTACTCCAATCTACTGACTAGACGGCTCACTTTCTACACTTTCTAGAATGGGCCCCGACTGCTTCAATTTTTCTTTTCAACTTTGGCGATTCTTATGTTAAGTTCAATCGGGTATGACGACTTTCTTGTTTTAGGGTTTTTTCATTTCCAAATTACACAGAAACGCAGTTGGGTTATTTAGTTTTATAATTACCGTTTTTTATTTTATTTGTTTTTAGTTTTATTATTAAATGAGTTTGTATAGTAACCTATATACACATGACACACAAATACTTTGAAGCTAAAATCCATCGAGCCGTTCAGGCTGCAAAGCGTGCCAAACATTTGAATTTGCGAAAAAAATCCGCCATTTGATATACCCGTGTCACTCTTACAGTAAATACGAATCTAACGACACCTCTCAAGCAAAAATCCTTCGAGCCGTTCAGGCCGCAGAGCGTGCCAAACAAACATACATACACATACATTAAACATAACCCTCCTTCTGGCGCAGTTGGGTAAAAAAGAAGCTAAAGAAACAAACAAGTGACTGCAGCTACGTTCGAATCCTCATAAGTTTTATGCGCGTGCTTCAGTAATTGTGAAGATTACTCTGAACTACAGAACAGTCGTATTATCTGGAAGGTATGTGAATTAAGATCCGGTGAGGCAGAAAGTCGTACACTCGAGCTTTGGCTGATCTGACGCGGCTTAACCGCTGCATACAGTAGATACTGACGCCAGTAACTCTTCTTTTTTCCACTATGGCAATGTAAGCCATATCTGGTACAGCATTAAGAATTTTTCATTGGTTTTCCATCCTAGTACAACTGAATGAGGTTTAAACTAACGAACCTTTAAATAACTAGCCTTTAATAGCAAAAAGTTATTAATAAGTTATTAATAACCAGGAGCCTCCAAAATTTAGCGAAATAATTCCGTTTTAAGGCGTCTTCATAACCATATAGTGACTAATTTAAAAAAAAATCAAACACACAGACACAAAACCTTTCTTTAAACGGTGCTGAAAAAGTAATAAAAATTGGTCCAGTTCTGAAGGAGGAAACAGGGGACTACGAAATGTCGTTTTTCTGTGTTTTGTATGAGAATTCTGCATGCCACTTCGACGTAGTGTTCCTCTTAATTAACTTTCGCAATGCTGGGTCACTACATGGGTGACTGAATTAAAAACAACTTGAGTTCCTCCGTGCTTCAGAAGGCACGTTAAGCCGTTTCCGGTTTTGTCGTAAGATGGCAGCCATTAAAACCCACCAACTCGCATTGGTGAGTTAAGGAATATTATCCCCACATAAACCGTGTCGCGTTAAGTAGCTGTGAAAGAATCTCTCTTTTCTTGGGTTCCCAACAGCATAGAGCGGCGATAGGCTCACCACCTGTCAAGCTGAGCACATGTGCGACTGCACATGTACTCAGCTTGATTAGCCATTTGGTGAAAAGTGGACAATTTTGGTAGTTGCTGAATTCTATACCTCTTACCCTTCATGTAACTATGGCGTCAACTAACAATACATAGCCTTAAGAGGGTTTACGCCATTCGGTTTCCCATACAAACTTCCAAGTCGAAATTTTTAAAAACCAATGAGCCAATTTTGATTAAACTTTGCGCATGCTGAAATAAAACACGGGATCTAAATAGTTTGTTGAAAACATTTTAAATAAGGTTTATTTAGCTGAGTTATTGCGATTTAAAGTTTACTATAGAAAGTTTAAAATCGCAATTACTTAGTTATTTAAACGTTTTTTAAAAATGTTTTCAACAAACTATTTAGATCTCTGTATGTTACTTTAGCATGCAAAGTTTCATTGAAAATGGCTAAATGGTTTTTAAAAATTTCGACTTGGAAGTTTGTATGGGAAACCGAAATTCGTAAACCTTCTTATCTTATCTCTTAATTTTTTTGCTGCAGAATGTACCTAGCTTGTAAGTGTAGGTACTGAACAATCGAGTAGAAATTCTATAACTATCACGAAATAAAGCAAAGTGAAAAGTATACGAAAAGTCTAAATTAAGTTTAGGAAAAAATGCGAATCGAAAAAACAACGAAAAATAAATTATTCTATGTAAGTATGCATTTTACCAATCGGGGAAAAATGCGAACGGAAAATGTACTACTGACTAAAACAACGAAAAATAAATTGTGGTAAATATGAATTTTACCGATCGGGGAAATATGCGAACGGAATTTTTACTACGAAGATATAATGAGTACGGGAAAGTCATCTAACAAATCTCTATGCTGATGGTAGTATGTGCAATTTAGTCCGTCAGTCGCCTTTTACGACACCTAAGGGAAGAAAGGGGGTGGTAGTGTTCTTTCACCGATACGCGACACGGTTGCTTCCATAAAAATAGATTTTCTGTGAACTTTATTAGGATTGCACAGTTGCTGGCTTCTATACCTCTTACCCTTCATGTAACTATGGCGTCAACTAACAATAGCCTTGAGCTACTGACCTGTATCTGCCTTGTAACAATAAACGTTAATCGGATCCTCCGTATCCGCCAACCCATCTCCGCGCTAGGCAGGCTGTAACGAGGTATTACGCCTTACTTTGTGACGAGGCCCTTCGATAGGAACGCCATGCAACCGTCCTTGCTCGTACAGTCAGCTTATAAGATAATTATCTTAAAAGCTGACTACACTTAAGGACAGCAACAACAGCTATATTGTTGTATAATTATATGACCGTGACGCGTAGCGGTGAAAGAATACTGCCACCCCCTCTCTTCCCTTGGGTGTCGTAAAAGGCGACTAACGGACTGTACTCGCCAGTCTGAATGACCGTGGCGAGTTTTCGATGTGTTTGGGCTTAAGGCCTGGTAGGGCAAGATGGCCCAGAACTGAGGGCATCGCAGGCCAAGACTCACAAGGCTGTCTAAGCCACTGCGTCCGACAAGGTCGCCATGCTCGCAATGTCGCAAGCTCCTAAATAGCGCAATGACGGAAGGCCAGTCCTCCACTTTTGAGCTGAACCTGGGCAGCGCTATCTTGGGGAGGACGGCTGTGGGCGTATTGACGCCAAAACTGGGCTGAGCGATATGGGTTGGAAAAGACGTGGATGAGGTTGAAATGTCCTCCCTTGCCATAGTATTTTTTTTTTTTTATAGCAGAAGGAGGCAAACGAGCAAGCGGGTCACCTGATGGAAAGTAATCACCGCCGCCCATGGACACCCGCAAAACCAGAGGAATCGCAGGCGCGTTGCCGGCCTTTAAGGAAGGAATAGGCTCGTTTCTTGAAGATCCCTAAGTCGTAACGGTCCGGAAATACCGCCGCCGAGAGCTGGTTCCACAACACTGTAGTTCGAGGCAAGAAATTTCTTGAAAAACGCATAGTAGTAGACCGCCATCCATCAAGGCGATGTGGATGGAATGACAGTCGATTGCGTGTAGTGCGGTGAAGGAAATTAGCGGCAGGGATCAAGCCGAACAATTCCTCAGAACACTCCCCATGATATATACGGTACAATATACAGAGAGACGCAACGTCTCTCCGAAGAGCCAGTGGATCGAGCCGACCTGAAATAACCACGTCTCCGACAATTCGAGCAGCTCTGCGTTGAATGCGATCAAATGGAAGGAGTTGGTATTGGGGTGCTCCAGCCCAGAGATGGGAGCAGTATTCCATATGCGGCCTGACCTGTGCTTTATACAGTTGTAAACGGTGGGCCGGCGTGAAATACTGACCCGCTCTATTAAGCACACCCAGCTTTTTCGAAGCTAATTTAGCTTTATCTTCCAAATGACCACGAAACTGAACGTCACTCGAAATATCGACACCAAGGATTCCAATAATCGGATTGGTATCAAGGGGAGCTCCCTCAAAGTTCAGAGGTACGACGAAGGGATGTTTTTTCGCGGTAAATGCGCAAACTTGTGTTTTGGAGGGGTTAAAGCGGACTAGGTTATGTCGGCCCCAATCCGAGACATGACTTAACATGTTCTCGGTGTCAGTCACAAGTTTATTCCGGCTCTCGATGACGCTTTCCAGAGAAATATTAGCTCGCCCGGTGTAGAGCGTATCCCCAGTACTGTCATCCGCATAGCAATGAATGCTGTTGTTATGCAGCATGTCATTGATATGCAGAAGAAACAAAGTAGGGGACAACACACACCCCTGCGGGACTCCAGCATTCACGGGCTTCATGTCGGAGCACGAACCGTCGACTGCGACTCTGATGCTACGCCCAGTAAGAAAGCTGGCAACCCATGAACACAATTTCTCAGGAAGCCCGTATGATGGAAATTTAGAGAAAAGAGCCCTGTGCCATACCCTGTCAAAAGCTTTCGCTACGTCCAAGCTAACTGCCAGTGCCTCCCCTTTACTCTCGACTGCCTCCGCCCATCGGTGAGTAAGGTACACTAAAAGATCACCAGCCGATCGACCGCGACGAAAACCATACTGGCGATCACTTAGTAGCTGGTTCTCTTCTAGGTACCTTAAGAGCTGGCGGTTTATAATGGACTCCATTACTTTGGAGAGTAAAGAGGTAATAGCTATTGGCCTGTAGTTAGACGGATCTGAGCGATCGCCTTTTTTTGGAATCGGGTGCACAAGGGCTGTCTTCCAAGAGCTCGGGACGACGCCAGTGGTGTAAGAGAGCTGGAAAAGGCGCGTTAGAACTGGTGCCAATTCAGGAGCACACGTCCGAAGCACAATGGGTGGAACTGCATCTGGCCCACTCGCCTTATGGATATCAAGGGAAAAAAGAGCCTTACGAACTGACCTTTGCAGGAACTGAACGTTTGGCATTGTACAAGCGCAATGCGGTATGGTTGGTGGAGAGTTTTCCCCATCGTCCAAGGTCGAGTTTGATGCGAAAAGAGAGCCCAAGAGATCGGCTTTCTCCTTTGCAGTATAGGCCAGGCAGTCATCGGTCTTGTACAATGGTGGTAGGGACGGCTGACAAAAATTCCCTAAGATAGCTTTGGCGAGAGACCAGAACGCACGCGTCCCCGAAGGAAGACGCACTAGCCTCTCGCCAATTCTACCTATGAATGATGACTTCGCCTTGGCGATGTCCTTCTTAAAGGATCTGGCGGCAAAGTTGTACTTCTTTCTGAGCGCACTGGTGTTTGGATCCTTTGATGACACCGCATTAGCCCAGGCTTGGTAATGCTGTCGCTTTTGGCGAGACGCCATTTTGCAGCAACGACCAAACCATGGTTGGGACTTGCCGCCAATGGGAACCACAGAGTTTGGAATGAAAAGTTCCATTCCCTGCAGTATCACATCAACGACAGAGTCAGCGGCGACATCAGGATCATCCAGCGAGAAGCAAACTCGCCACCACGGGTAGGACGCAAAGAAACTTCGCATCCCATCCCAATCCGCCGACCTATAATGCCAGACTCGACGGCTAGCCGCTGGTTGCGGTTTTGAAGTTTCTGTGAGAGGCACAGTGCTGCGAATCAGACAGTGGTCTGATGAGCCTAGTGGTGCATCAACAGAAACTTGATAGCCGTCTGGGTGCGAGGTCAGCAGAAGGTCCAATAAAGAAGGTGCATGGCCCTCCACATCTGGAACCCGTTTTGGCTCGGTTACCAATTGGGACAGACTGTAGGCCAAAGCGAAGTCATGAACGGCTCTACCCGCGTGATCAGTTGTGCGTGAACCAAGCCATTCGACGTGGTGGGCATTGAAGTCTCCCAATACCACAATCTCGGCCGAGGGGATCCGTTGGAGAAGGGAGTCTGTCGCTGTTTGGACGGTCTCGATGAGTTGGTCAGTTCCGATGTTACCGCTGTGGGACCTATACAGGCACGCGTAGACGCGAGGATGACGTCAGTCGACGTGCAGCCATAAGATGGAGAGGTCCCTATCTTCAAGATTGCCAAGGCGACGAACGCACATATCCTCCGTGACATAGGCACAAACACCGGCTCGTGGCACAAATGCATGTTCCAGGTTGTATCCCGGGTAGCGCAAGTACGAGATGTCAGGAGGGGGGGATATCTGCGTCTCGGTGAGGAAGAGCAAGGCCGGTTTCGCCGTCTCGAGGTGGTAATGGACGGCGCTCAAATTAGAGTGGATTCCCCTGATATTGCAGAAGTCCACGCGAAGCGTAGGAGGGGGTGCCAATTGTCCCGCCTTTCTCCTGCCTGCAGCATGCCTTGGCACGGGCGAACTTTTGCCCTCCCCAGAATACGTAGGGCAGCCTGAGCGAGAACGCTCAGGGGGGGATTCTCCGACACTGGATGTGTCGGTACCCCCCTGGGGTAAATCTAGATTACAGTTCGCTGCCATATCAATTGTGAGGGGGGGGAGGGGGAGGGGTCTCCGGAACCCTCACTCGCCGGACGAAACACAACAGCACAGAGTGCCATTGTTTCACGCCGAAAATTCGTGAGGGGGTGGTATTACGCCGGGCGAGCTGACCCAATGCGTGCTGCAACGCAGCGTGGCTCTACCACTCAGTTGGTGGCACTCATTTAGCACCACCCAGGGGTCACGTGTAGGGTCTCAAGGGTAAACCTACGGACGCGAGCAACTTAACCCTTAAATCGTATCCTCAGGTATACGCCCCGAAAGCTTTCATGTGGTTCTTAGTGTATATCTTCTCAATCCCCTCGTCTAAGTTTTCTTCCTCGAGAATGTTGTAATATACTAAGTCCAGCTTGTCCTTTGTGCCTTGTATTTGTGCGAAACGCACGTTAAATTCCGTTATGGAATGTTTGGTGCGGCCAGCAATAATCTGTGACCCTACCTCTAGAAGCTGATGTATGATGATGATATGATGATGTATAGCCTTTGCAGCCTCCCTAAATATTGCGGCTTGTGACTTGGTCGGCATCTCGATGATCAAAAAAAGTGGAGGCAAAAGGCAAGAGAAAGAAAAAAAAAAGAAAGAAAGGCGGTGAGAAAATCAACATCCTGTATATACCCTACAGGTGCTTGAGTGTATCAGCGAACAGAGGGTGACGCCAGATGTGCTGAAGGGATAGTGTGAAGTAACACCCTGTATATATCCCACAGTTGGGCAGACCTGTCGTGGGAGCGAGAGCGAAAAATGAGCCGGTCGCAAAAATAGAAAAATAACAAAAAACAAAAAATTAAAATATAGGACATCCTGTATCTGTGTCCCATAAGTGGGCAAACGTGGGGGGTGTGCACGAAGAGTGAGCCGATCGCCAAAGCAAAAAATAATAAAACAAAAAAAAATAACACTAGAAAATAATTAAAGCACGCTGTAATTTCCCACAGTTGGGCAAACGTGTGTAGAAGCGAGGGCGCAAGCAATACCAGCCTGTAAGCGATAAAAAAACTGAACACACTGATCACGAGAGCGCCAATCACAACTTTAAAGGTAGGGCGCACGCAGTATGGAATGTCTGTAATTCTTGATTGGCTGGATAAGAATCTTCTGACACTCAATGTTACCAAAACAAAATACGTAGTGTTTCACAAAACGCGTCCCACACAACTACCTACGTGCTATTACTTGACGCTCCATAGTTGTAAACCGGCATTACAAAATTCTTCTTCTTGCACCTGCCAGGTGATTGAGCGCACAAATTGTATGAAGTACCTCGGAGTCTTGCTGGATGAAAACCTTTCATACAAACAACATATTTCTAGCCTGTCAGCAAGGGTCCGAAAACTTATTTACGTAATGAAATCCCTTCGAAGCTCAGCTCCGTCAGATACGCTTCTGTTGGTTTACAAAACCATGTGTCAGTCGTTGTTTATGTACTGTATTAGAATATGGGGCGGAGCAGCTAAATCTACGATTATTAAACTTTAGGGAGCCCAGCGCGCGGTCCTAAAAGTGATGTCACCGTTTTGCTTTAGCACAGACGAGCTATACGAGGAGTGCAAGGTTCTGCGAGTTCGGCAGCTGTACATACTAAAAGCCACTGCAACCATGCAGTTTCGTTCTGCGCTCTCCCGAATATGAGCGACTGAACATCAACGTGTTTATAAGGTCCCTGTCCCGCGGGTTCGTACTTCCTTTGCAATGCATCAATCGTTATTTCTTCTGCCGCGTATCTACAATGTAATTAGTCGCAAAGTAGATATAAAAATGGTAACTACGTGTAAAGCTAAGAAAAAAATCGAATCATTTCTCAAAGGGCTAAACTATGAAGAGACAGAAAACTTACTTCTATTTTTAACATAAACCTCCAACTCGCACATACACACACTTACACACTCACACATGTAATTATACACACTCACTCACTGCACTCGCACGCACACACACACATAATACAATAGGTAACATGCTGGAAAGGTCTGTTCTTTGTACTTTATGTTTTATGTCAGTTAGTAATTTTAAACGTTTTATTTATTACTTATTATTATAACTTTTCTTTAATTATTTTATAATTCTTTTTACAATCAAAGGCGAACCGTGCGCCCATGATGAAAAAATTAATTATGTTGTGGGTATTACTGTCTGGCTGCTGCGGGTCAAGCTCTAGCTTTTGCAGAGGCCGCTAGATATAAGTGCTTCATGTAAAGAGTTTTTGTAATAAGTTTGTATTATTATTATTATTTAGTATTAGCCGGTAAGCGAAAAAGAAACTGAACACATTGATCACACTGATCACGTATGCGCCAATCACACTTTTTGTAGGTCAGGCGCACGTAGCATTAGCTGGGAAGTGAAAACAAAAAGAAAAAAAAACTGATTACACGCTACTGGGCACGCGTGGTTCTGTGGTGGAGTGCTCACATACATACATCCACCGGCATAGAGCGGCGATGGGTTTACCACCTGTCAGGCTTATCACGTGCATTCTATGAGTATGGCAGAGGACTGCTTTTGCGGGCCTCCTGCCTAACCCTTCGGGGATAATAGTCGTGATTATTATATGTAGGTATCTATTACACCCAAGGGAGGAGATGGGTTGGTAGTATTCTAATAATGGCTGCCACCACACAGCTCCACAGGAGGGGTCTACTTTCAAAACCCCCTAAGACAAATATAAAATTTAACTATCACCAGAAAAACAGAATAATATGAATTCCTTCTATGATCCACTAATGATTCCGTAACAAATCCCACTAAAACACCAGTCTGTCACTATCAAATTCCACTAAAATAGAGTTGGCCAATAGCAGAGCTTTATTACGGTTACGACACGTACCTAACTTTAGAACAATGTCACTATTGGGCGTTATTATTGTCGTCGCGAACAATGCTTTATGCGGTTTTGTATTAAAATTTAAACATAAATTATCTTCTTTTGTGAAAAAGAGCCTTTCGGAGATTTTGAAAGTAGACCCCTCACTGATAGGTAGACCTACTAAAATAAAAAAAATTATAACTTGCAAAGCAGGTCCATGACACTTGGCTCATTATAAAATGTGCCTATTATATGTAAATGGATCGGAAATGCGATAATGCATTGTGACTCTACAAAATATGATAATTACTGCAAAACCAAATGTGGACTAAGTACTTCATTGGAATACTTTACAGTATGAGAACAAAACATTATTTTCGATATAATTTAAAAGTTAACCCTTGATTTAGGTACATACCCCAATTATTAAGTTCCTCAGACTTTTTTTTGTTTTAGACAAGTTTGGTACACTTTGTACGTTTAATTTGTAATTGGATTGTTGACTTTGTTAGTCAAAAGAGAAAGTTTTTAATGTTTAGGATGTTCAGAACTGTTACGTAGATATTTTGTACCAATATTGTGTTACAATTAATTGTAATTATTTTTTTAGCGCTTAGTATCCTAACGCTGCCGCTGGGCAAAGGCGTTCCTCTCTTGTTTCCAAGGTTGCTTGTGATGGCCAATTCTTCGCTCGTCCCTCCACATCCGCTTAGGTCGGCCTCGCTGCCGTTTTACCCCACGTGGTACACCAGTCGGTGGTAGCTTTATTCTTTATTCTTTACTACCCCCTCTTTCCCTTGGGGGTCGTAAAAAGCTAAACGACCGAACGACTGTTATAGTCAAAGGGTTATCCAAAGACTGTATCTGGCTCTGCCCTGATGTGAATAACCATACCCAAAAAATTACATAATATTCAGCTCGGGGCCGTAGCAAAGTCTTAATGCTGAGCTAGTATCCGTGTCGCGTAGCGGTGAAAGAATACCACCACCCCCTCCCTTTCCTTAAAGGCGACTATCGGACTAAAGACTGCACATATATCCAACATCATAGAGCAATGATGGGCTCACCACCTGTCACGCTGAGTACATGTGTAGTCGCTATTTGGTCCTAAGTGGAATGGCAGAGGACAAGGACCGCTAATAAGCAGTCCTGCTTTTGCGGTCCTCGTTACCTAGTCCCTGACTAACCCTTAAGGGAAGATTCACGACTGTTATCCCTAAAGGGATAGTCAAAGACTAGGCAACGACGACAGAAACAGTCCACTGTCATGTCCACGTATCACCAAATTAGGGGAGGTCAGCTCAGAACGGCCACCTCAACTTTGACTTTAAAAAAATGCCACTATAGAATCGATTTTAAAAAAGTTTTTTATATCAAAAGAAAGGGAATTTAATAAGCTTTCATAAAGTGTAGGCACATTTTGCAAAAAACTTAAATAGTTTATTTTAATTTGTATATTACGAAAACTAGTCAAAAAACCGCTTTGCCCGTGTTGGCGCCTAAAGCGGCCATGGGGGTGGGCAAAGTGGTCATTATTGAGCTGACTTCCCCTACAACTGCGCATGTGCTCAGCGTCATAAATAATAAATAAATAAATAAAATGCGTTTATTTCAACCAACATGGGATCATAATCATGTACAAAATCAAATAATTCAAAAAAATAACATAAAAATAAAAATAAAAATAACAAAAGAAAAAAATAGAATTAAAAATATGGATTACAAAATTAAAATAACAAAATTAACATTCAACAAATTAAATTAAAAGCAAAATAACTAAATCAATTCAATAATTAAAAAAATATATATAAAATAATCATAAAAATAGTCATAGGTGGTATGAGCCCATCGCCGCTCTATGCTGATTGTAGTTTGTGCAGTGTTTAGTCCTTTTACGACACCCAAGGGAGTAAGGGGTTGGCAACATTTTTTCAGTGAGCCGCTACTTTACACGGTACTTTCTTTATTCTCTCGTTCTAATGTTATTTTCAGATGCTTTGAAGCAAAGCAACATATAATAGGTATTTTCCTATTTATTTAGTCGACGTGCCAACTGGCGGGAAAAGTGACAAGCGAATTCGATAACGATTAATCATCCGCGTCTAAGTAAGTGCTCTTGTCATTTGCAATGAATAACATCTAGAGCACTTGGCTTTCAGTTATTCCTTCCCATTATCTTATAATGAATATGGTTGGGGTTGGAAATTCCAACCTATGCTATGCGATTACAAACTTTAATGTGGTTGCTAAGCAATTTATGCTCGCCACAATGCATCATGGTCAAGTAAAGCTAATGGTAAACCACTACGAGAACTCCTCAAGAATTAACGTCCCTGCATCGGAGGAAACAATATTTTGTACAAAATGATAAGCAGTTGACATTAAGATGTTGTAAATTGAAAAAAATACTAACCAAGCCAATATTATTTATAATATTATTTATTTGACAAATAAATAATATTATACTATTACTTACTACTACAACTTTTTTTTTGTGTAAACGTAAGTACGTTTACACTAAAAAATATAAAATAATAAAAAAATAAAAATAAAAAAAACCCGACTCCCAAAAAGACAAACTAAAAAGAACAAAATAACTGTGTTGTCTTAAATAACTAAATTTAATCCCCACAGTTAAAATTATGCTTACATACTTTTGAAGACGGTGCCAAACCAAATTAAATTAATAAGAAAATATTCCAAAAATAATATGTACCTATCTGTGTGTTCTTCTAATTTATATGACAATTTTCAACACATCTTTAAATCTACCTGTAAGTCTAATAAGCAAACCACCTAATTAAATTGTATGTAGGCTTTTGCCTAGTGTAGGCAAAAGCAGGAAATATTTTAAGGCTTGGCACCGACTTCAAAAGTATGTAAGTATAATTTTAACTATGGGGATTAAATTAAGATATTCAAGACAACACAATTATTTTGATCTTTTTAGTTTCTCTGTTTTTTTTTGGAGTCGGTTTACTTTATTTTTTTGAAATTTTTTATTATTATATTAGTTTCCGGCCATAAAACTTAATTGACGTCTCTGAGTACGGCAGTAAGAGTTGACGGTTTTGGCCCCAGTTTCCACTCGCGGACACTGCAACCGCGTTTTTGCGTGATGGTCCTGTATCGGCAACAGAAAGTGTCTATACGTTTTGCGCAACGCCTTAAATAAGCTCCCTTGGACAAGTGGCATAGCGTTAGTCCCGGCATAGCGTTTGTCAATAGTAAATTGATAGACAAGTTAACAGACACTTGACGAATGTTAACTCTAGTCGAGCGCTACGGTTGCATGGTCTCTGACTAGCCCTTTGGAAATAATAGTCGTGCATATATGTATACCGGTAGAAGGGGCTATTTGGTAACCGTGGGGCTTTTTGGAAAAAAATATTTTTTTTGAATGAATGCAAACATTATTAACGTGAACGCAACCTTTTTATTCTCTAACATTTGGCAACTCCGTTATCTGTCAATCTCGACCAATCAGAGAAAAGAACACCGCGCGTGTGATGTTAAGAACTACATTTAGCGAGAGTCTGTCAGTTTTGTTCCAAATTAGTTTTTAAGTAAAAATGTTAAATGTTTTAGTGTACCAAATATCGCCGTCCGTGTTTATACTGAAATAAAAACAGTTTATAAAGATATATGTCATTTAGTATGAATTTGCCAAATAACCCCACCCCGGGGGCTATTTGGAAAGGCACCTTCTTTTTTAAAATAAACCTTACTGTTTGTTCATTCAATGTTTTTATTTTTGTATTTTTATAGAGTTATATCTGTATTAAGCAACACATACTTCTTTATCTGTTAAAAATTAAAGGAAAAATAAATATTCAAATTTTATCCCTACTTTTTTATTAAATAGCCCCGTTCTACGGTATGTCTTTTTTGTTTTTTTTTACTTTATTAAACAGGTAAGTACTTAACACAATATTTTTAGGTACTACTAGTGGTTTTTAATTTAAATCAAGTTTAATTTTAGTTTATTTTAATTTGTAAGAAGGTTTTATATTCATGTTATTGTTTGGTTTATATAATATTAACGCATTTTTCTTTTTTCAACATTTGTCATTTTATTAAGGCTTGCATTTTTAATTTTCTAATATGTAAATTGATAGGTACTTTCATTTTTACGTTGACGTCGCCCCTAACCCAGCTGAAAATCAGCGCTGCAACAATAGCTAAGCTAGTTATCCTTTTCGGCCAACCTACATTGTTCTATTTTTTTTTTTTTTGTTAAGTCACTATACCTTTTTTCCTGCCTGTAATTTTTGAAGGATTTAGCGGAATAAATGATTTACTTACTTACTTTTGTGCCAGCTCCTTCTGTCTTGTACCCATCTCATACAGGAATCGTCTCCTCTGACGAGGGATACCACAACGCAACATTGATATCGGAAATTTAACAATAGGTTCTTAATAAAGATTCTAATTACGATCCGGGTTTGAATAGATACAATATTATATGCGTGACAATGAGAAACTTTGCCTATGATATGGATACCACGTAATTGGGATCATATAACATACAGGGTGTGTGGTAATATGTATAGAATCCTGCAACTTGAATAATAACTATTTCTACGCGAGCAACTCTGAAATTGGGAAAAAAAATCCGTTGTTGCTTAAATAACTGCGCCATATTTTCTCGTCGCCCATTAGCACAATGCTCTGTATCATAGTGTAGACTGTAGGTAACATACTGTTCAAAGGCTTCGGAATTTAATAAAACTGATTTCTAAACGTTATAGCGCACTTGTTACCCGCAGATTACACTTCTCACTAACGAACTAGTACCAAAAATTACAACTAGATGTCGCTATTTGTCACAACTTGAGATTTGTGTTTTGACAGGTGGTATTAACGAAAAGTTGCGGTTGACATGTCCGTGACCCCAGCGGGATAACCCCTTCAGATCGGCTTCAAATTGCGCACCGATTTAGTTGATAATATGTTTAAATTTGTTAGCAAATACCAGAATTTGTTGATCAATAGTTTTCGAGATATCCCATGTTAAAGGGTATCCCGCTGGAGTCACGCTCGTCAAAGTTATTTGACCTAAAACGAGCAACAACGAGACACGCACTGATATAGTTATTGTGCTAAGTTTTTGTTGATTTAATTACGAATCCATCTGTGAAAAATCTAGGATTCTACCTTCTGTAGTTACCGAGTAATCAAATACCTACTTTGAGTCAAAATTCCTCCGAAAAGTAAGTTCTAGTTGAGGTATAAGAAAAAAGGCTACATTCATGAAATTTGGAGAAGATTTTGTTGACTCTGAGTGAAAATTTGTTAGACAAAAACGAGAACTCTAGCTTACATCCTGAGATATAACGCTAATTATGGTTATCCCGCTGGAGTCACGGTGTTGATACCTAAACATGGTTTTTCCACAGAAATGGAGCAAGTAGCGAGATTATGACTATAGCCAAGATTTTGTTGATGTAAAAATCTAACCAGTTACTACTTTTCAGTTTCCTTGGTATAGTATTTTAGGAGAAATGAAAGTTTATATCTTTTTCATACTAAAAGTACGCATATAAGCCGACCAAATTAAGTTGATTCCTTATAAAGACCAAGATAGCGACCAATTATTTTGTTTATGGGCCGATTCCGATAAAATGTAGTTGGACATTATATTCAAATAAGGTCAACTTGGGTAAGACCGGCATACTTTATTAATAGTTACAATTGATTTGCCACTAGGTCTGTTTTAATTATTCTAGAAAGACGGAGTTTAAAGCAGATGGCAAAGTAGTAATTTGTGAACAAATCTTGGCAAATACGGATGGTATTTTGAAAACACATCTTCTAGACGAATTTCCCCGTGACGAGGGGTAAGTTCATCTAGTGAAAGTATTCAACATTGTGCGTACAAAAATGGAGTAATAACCAGTCAGTGATATGCACATGTGGGTAGTAATGAATAAAAAACTTTACGACTATTAATTTATGGTGTAAATTCGTTGCAATTTGAAAAACCAAAAAAATGAGACATCTCCGTCATATGACTGAGTGAAAACATTTTTTCACATGGATAGTTAATTTAGACAATATATTTTAATAAAAAATAGTCCTTCATTTTAAATGAAACCCTGTTTATTAGTAACTATGACTTTGTAATTCAGGTCAAAAGGTTTTTATAGGCTAAACAAAAACTGTTTTCTTTGTATAAAAATGGCAATAAAGTCGCATAACATACTAAGATTTAATTCTTCTGTTATTTTCATGGTCCATTAATGTCATGCGTGGTATTATAAACTTTCAAACTTTCAAGGCAAGACCGGCATGCCGGTCTTGCCTCTTCTATTTCTATTTTTCTCTTTTTTTCGACATTTCAACCAAGAGTGTACGTAAGGTAAAAATAAGTGCGACAGGCTCACTCGCCGTGAGCCTTACGTCGAACACAGCGTCAAGCATTCGCAGGAACGTTACGCTACATGGAAATGTTACATGGAAACTGAGCATTTGCCTTCGTAAGAACTTTACATTACACCGTAATGCTCGAGCAAATGCTTTAGTCTATATTCATCTTAATAATACAAATCTATGACGAACTGTTTCTATGATTATAGATAATATTAGGTATGTTATGAGACTGTCGACAGAACGAGACTATTTTTTTAATTTTGTACACGTGTGAAGTTAATACGGCGTGAACCGATCAATGTAAAAAAGTACTTACTACGATTGTAAACTGTGTTTTTTTTTCTATAATTACAATAAAAATAAATATTTTGCAAAATAATTATGATTATTTTATTTGAGTATGCCTTAAATTAGATAGATTAGGAAATCCTAAAAGGGTAAATCTATCTATCTACATTAGTATATTGATATGAATAGTTATTCATACATTACATTAGGTATATGGTGATATTAGGTGTATGTATTGATTTATGGTGTACCAATATTTGAATATAATGTCCAACCACATTTTATCGGAATCGGCCCATAAACAAAATAATTGGCCGCTATCTAGATCTTTATAAGGAATCAACTTAATTTGGTCCGCTTATACGCGTACTTTTGGTATGAAAAAGTTATAAACTTTAATTTCTCCTAAAATACTGTACCTAGGAAACTGAAAAGTAGTAACTGGTTAGATTTTTACATCAACAAAATCTTGGCTATAGTCATAAACTCGTTACTTGCTCCATTCCTGTGGAAAAATCATGTTTAGGTATCAACACCGTGACTCCAGCGGGATAACCATAATTAGCGTTATATCCCAGGATGTACTGTAGCTAGAGTTCTCGTTTTTGTCTAACAAATTTTCACACAGAGTAACAAAATCTTCCCCAAATTTTATGAATGTAGCCTTTTTTCTTATACCTCAACTAGAACTTACTTTTCGGAGGAATATTGACTAAAAGTAGGTATTTGATTACTCGGTAACTACAGAAGGTAGAATCCTAGATTTTTCACAGATGAATTCGTAATTGAATCAACAAAAACTTAGCACAATAACTATATCAGTAGCGTGTCTCGTTATTGCTCGTTTTAGGCCAAATAACTTTGACGAGCGTGACTCCAGCGGGATACCCTTTAACATGGGATATCTCGATAACTATTGATCAACAAATTCTGGTATTTTCTAACAAATTTAAACATATTATCAACTAAATCGGTGCGTAATTTGAAGCCAATCTGATGGGGTTATCCCGCTGGGGTCACGGACATAATAGTGATTGTTGCTCGTAGGCTACATCAGACGGAAAATGCAAAATTTTGTTGGACACCTTATACTGATGGTTATTATTTTATGTTTCAAGATGTATCTCAAGCGGCCCCTTTCTGACGGAAACATTAGTTTTGAACTAAATGATAATGCAGATAGTGAAGATGGCCTAGATTTTGATGACGAAAGCCTTGTGGCATATCTAATGTCTCTTGTCCAATTACCTAGACTTACGAACCACTGGAGCCCCATACTTGAAACTCTTCTTATTCAGGAAACCATGACGTTGAACAAATTGGAAAAAATCTGCAAACTTTGCATTTCAACGACAATAGCTAAGATTTTCCTATAGGAGCAATCCTGATCATGATTGGATACACAAAATACGTCCAATAGTGGACTCCTTGAATGAGGCATTTAGTAAAGTTCCAATTCCAATGGAAGAACATCTTTGTGTGGAGGAGCAAATGTGCTCCACTAAAGCTCTAAGTACATATAATCCTAACAAACCACACAAGTGGGGCTATAAAGTGTTTGTGCTGGCGTTTCTGGCTTTGCCTATTAAACAGAAATCGAAACAAGTAAAGAAAACGAGGTCTTACGAGAAGAGCCAGATTTAGGCGCCTCATCTAACGTCGTCATGCGGTTAGCGCGTATGATTCCAAGTCATCAGAAGCTCAAACTCCATATTGACAATTATTTTTTTACCGAATTCAAGCCAAAAAACATAAAGGGCCTGCTCAGCATGTACCTCCAAAAGCAGTCCGGCAAGACCAGATCGGGCACATGGCCACAATGTTCTGATAAGAAAATCAGATGCAAGTTTTCGAAATGTGTTGGATTTACGCATAATGAATGTGAAAAATGCGGAGTAGTCTTATGCTACACGAAAACCAAGAATTGCTTCAGAAACTTTAATCTTTCGTAACATGTCTTTATGCGGCCGTATTATATAGAATTTTCTCACTTACCTCAGTGTTGCCTAAAAGCAACGCTCCCTATTTTTGTAATTTTGTTTCCAAATAATAAAAAATATTAAAAACCCAGTAATAGTGTATTTTATTATTTTGACATCATTTCAAATCCAAAAAATCAAATAAATCCCAGTTCATAAGTGAAAGAGGGTAGACCAAAGTCTTCAACCAGTGCGTTCTGCCCATAATGACCTACGGAGCCGAGACGTGGACAGTAACAGTGCGACTGGTCCACAAGTTCAAGGTCGCTCTGCGGGCAATGGAAAGAGCTATGCTCGGAGTTTCTTTGTTGAATCGAATCCGAAACAAGGAGATCGACAGAGAATCAAAGTAACCGACATAACTCATGCCAAGCAAGCAAAAGTAGCAATGGGCTGGTCACATCTCTCGTTGAACCGATAACCGTTGGGTTAGAGTTCTAGAGTGGAGACCGCGAATGGGCAAACACAGTGTGGGACGCTCCTTGAACAGATGGAGCGAAGATCTGCGGGGCGGCTGGATGCGGAGAGCCGAAGACCGGGCTCAGTGGCGCGCCTTGGGAGAGGCCGATGTCCAGCAGTGGACTGCGATTGGCTGATGATGATGATGATTTTTAATAATAATAATAAATGTGTTTACGCTCACACCAATTAACATAGAAAAACCTGACCCGAATTCAATTTAGAGAAACAGTTTTTCTTTAAATTGCCCCGACCGGTAATTGAACCCGGGACCTCAGAAATGGCGTGACGCCAGACCCGGCGGCGTGCTAAACTGCTAGCCACTCGACTACGGAGGTCGTCATGATTGCACAAAATAAGATGGTCCCAGTTTCGTAATTACATACCTTTTAGCAAACACCTGCATAACTACGAGTATTTGCCCGCATAACAATGTAAGTACCTACAGTTAAAATTATGATGCAAGACATTCTGGTCTATGGACTCCCAAGTAACACAGAAGCTAGCATGGTTAGTCAGAGACTAGGCAATGAGGACCGCAAAAGCAGTACTCTGCCATAGTCCACTTTTCACGAAATAGCGACTGCACATGTGCTCAGCGTGACAGGTGGTGAGTCTATCGCTGCTCTACGCTGTTGGATGTAAGTGCAGTCTTTAGTCCGTTAGTCGCCTCTTACGACACCGAAGGGAAGAGAGGGGTGGTAGGGTAGTATTCTTTCACCGCTAAGCGCCACGGTACAATTGTTGGTTGGTTGGTTTTTCAATTGTCAGGTGAGTTAAAACTTATTTGTTGACTTCTTGGCGGGAAAGTGAAGCGTCATGTCCACAGTTTTAATTTATTTTCAAAATTTTCTGATCTGTCGACTTATTAATGGATAGACAGATAGATAGAAAATACTTTTATTGTAACTTAACACCAAGAACAATTACTGCAAATAATGAGCACAAATACAAAGTTACAATTTGGCGGTCTTATCGCTTTAGAGCGTTCTCTGACAGACAACCAGTTAATGGTGGATTATTAACCGTTGTTTCGGGATCGTGCATGACTGTTGGTTGGCAAATACAACAAAACAGTGCAACATCACTTTTCAAATTCTCTCAAGAAGTCCGCGTGAGATCTCATCAGTAAAGTCACACACAGCTTTCCTGAAACTGGGGTTTGACTCATTATCATCTACTTTATGCAAAGAAAATATTTACTATTATGTCTTACTTGACACAGGCTAAATGTGCTGACCGCACCAAGAAGAGAAAAAAAAACTTGTTTGTTGGTTCAAGTACCTCTACGTATTAAAAAACAATTTTGAAAATGTATTTTCATTTCATGTCTTTTTTTAACAGTGACATTTTAGGTTGATCGCGTAAAACTTAGTGAAGTTTTATTCTAGGATTGAAAAATCTGTTTGGCCAATATCTTTATTAGTCTGTGGCAACTCCGTCTGTCACTTAATTGTTGCAGAGGTAGATCGTTGCAGAGCATAGCAAAGCTAAGCTCGTATTCCTTCGGGGATAATAGTCTAGGCGTGATTATAATATAAACATACAATACATATATACATAAGTACATATCCGCTCCATACATCGTGGATACTAAGGCATCCAAGGCATTTCGACCGTCAATACACTGTGGATTCTTAAGCGTCCAAAACTACCGGCCGACAAAAAATCTTCATCCTGCTCTTGCGTGTAAATTTAGGCATAAGGCGTATGTTCTGTCCCTTTCTGTATTTATTAACTATGAAGTTGCGCATCGACCGTTGACTGGTTTAATCTGTATTTTGTGAACAATTTGGATGTGAAGTTGGCAACGATACCATACGATAGTTCTGCCCGTCATAGTCTAATGTTTTCGATTTATTTTTGTGATTAAAGACCAATTAACTTCAGTGAAAGTTTAAATTTCATTCAAAAAGTTATCAGGATTGTCTAAAAGCAGTTCTTTAGTGGCCAAGTAAGTTAATTTATATTAAATTATTCATAACAAAATACGGTGCCGAAGTACGCGTAACCGACGCACTAATGTTTTATTGTTTTTTGTAGAAAATAATAATGTTTCCAACTTTGATATTGCATTACATTAATTAATTGTTAATTATTGTTTTGATTTATATGCTTTTCTAACATCTTTCCTTTCATTAAAGCACTGGATTACTAGTTTTAAAATTGTAATGTGGCATCTGGACGCACAGGTGTCCAAAGTAATTTCAATAAAAATCAATAGCGTCGGGGGCACACTGGGTGATTTTATTAACATTTAATAGTAGTTACGCCGATGCAATACAGTTTTTTTATTTGAAAGCAGGTTTAATTCATTTATAAATTATAAATGTGTAAAAGTCATTTTTAAATTTGACGACTTTGTATGAAATATAACAGGGAGAAACAGATTGCCCGTGACGAGTTTCTTACCGGTTCTTCTAGCAAGGTCTCCCGCCGTAGGATTTGGGAGCCGATTGCGTAGCTTCTATAACGCTCATAAGTGTTGTCACCTCAACCTAAATTGAATTTAAAAAAATTGAATTTTGTTTTTTATTATTTTGATGCCTTCGCCTAGACTCACTGATTTGTGTCTATAAAAACTTTAAATAAAAATAGGTAAATAAAAGTATATATATTTTGTATCGTTTCTTTATTATTCTTATTGTTGATACCAATGATGTTATCACTCATCACCAATATTCTTTCTAGAATTTTAAGCAGGTATAAATACCCATCGATAAAATTCTCGAGATCTCATCACAGTTTTTTTTAAACGACAATAAATAAATAAAACATTATTTTTTTATATTCATTGCAAAATTCACTTTGGATACCTAGGCATCCAGTTGTTTCGTTCCAGTTTCGTAATCAAAACTGTACCTTTTTTCTACTCGGTATGGTCCTTCAAACTAGGCGTGAAGAAGCACTTTGTGGGCCGGCAGAGTGAGGATGACTGATGCTACGTCTCTTACGCTGCACCAGTTGTCCTCGCGCCTGGACCTCATTTCCACTTAACATCAGGTGGAGTGGGGTCATTTTGAATAACTGCCACTTCGGCCACCTGTATTGATAACATATATACAAATGTAAAACCACTGGCTAAGCAAATTATTAATAACCTGGACTCTGATCATTGTGGCCAAATGGTCAGCTTTCCACACCAGCGTAAACAAGTGACGAAAAAGAATATCACTGTTGTACCAAAAACTGCAGGCCGGCTGGAACGCTTTAAAAGCAATCTAGATACAAAATTAAATTATTTAGAATACAATGACAACCCTAATGTCTTTTATAATATTTTTTTTAACATTTATTGTTCAGAATTTAATAAAACTTTTATTCCAAAAAAGATCTCAGTTAGTGGTACTGTAACTTTTAATGAATGGGCTACAATTGGTATTCACAAAAGTAGGAAACGCCTTTATGAACTTTATGGTGAACGCAACTATAACACCAGCGATGACTTCAAATTATATGTTAAAAATTATTCAAAGTTATTCAAAAGAGTATGTCGATTAGCCAAGGCAAACTATTTGAGTTCTAAGATTAAGAATAGTAATGACAAAATAAAAATGACATGGAATATTATAAATAGTAAAACAGGAAAGGTCAAAAGTCGTAATAATGAGTACAATTTAAATTGTGATAATAAAACCTTGACTTCTGATGCTGATGTTGCTGCAGCATTTGAGAGGTTTTTTACTGACATTCCGGTTTCAACTACAAAAGCCTTGATTTCCTCCCCCACTGTAGCTGAATCTGTTTTGAAGGAGAATGTTAAAGATCGTGAAAGTAATTTCAGTTTTCAAAAAATTTGTGTTACAGATATAATAAAAACATTTAACACTCTCAATAAAAAGAAAACTGCTGATCTGTGGGGTAATTCCGTGGACGTCGCTAAATCTGTAATTATGACAATAGCTCCAGTTTTAGCTTGCATATTTAATGAATGCATTGACTGTGGTGTTTTTCCTGACCTCATGAAATATAGTAAAATAATTCCATTATTTAAATCAGGTAGCACTTCTGACCCCGCTAATTTTAGACCTATTTCTGTGCTACCCACATTTAGTAAAATTTTTGAAAAGTTAATGCTAGACCAAATGTAAATTCATTTTTATAAAAATAAACTTTTACATTGTAAATAATATGGTTTTACTAGGGGTCGCTCTACAACTGACGCCGGTGTTGAGCTTTTAATCCAAATATTTGATACCTGGGAGGAATCACAGGATGCCCTAGGGGTATTTTGTGATTTATCCAAGGCTTTTGATTGTGTTTTACATGAAACTTTGGTCAGAAAGCTTAACCACTATGGAATTAGGGATGCTTCTTTGAACCTTCTAATCTCATACTTGAGTAACAGGATTCAAAAGGTCGACATTAACGGCAAAAGATCTCCGGGATCAGTGGTTAAAATGGGAGTTCCGCAGGGTTCAATACTTGGTCCATTCTTGTTTTTGGTTTATATTAATGACTTACCTTATTTTGTAAAAGACAGTCATGAGATAGTATTGTTTGCTGATGATACTTCACTTTTATTCAAAGTGAAACGACGACACCCAAATTATGACGATGTGAATAATGCGGTCTCAAAGATTGTTCACTGGTTTAGTGTTAATAACTTGCTATTAAACGAGGGAAAAACCAAATGTGTAAGATTTGTATTGCCTAATGTTAAGCAGGTAATAACTAGTGTACAAATTAAAGATAGGAATGTGAATCCTGTGGACACCACTGTGTTTCTAGGCATCACGTTGGATGCCAAGCTTCAGTGGGGCCCACATATAGCTAAATTGTCGAATAGACTTAGCTCTGCGGCTTATGCAGTAATGAAGATCCGTCAGTTAACTGACGTTGATACAGCTAGATTAGTTTATTACAGTTACTTTCATAGTGTAATGTCGTACGGCATTTTACTGTGGGGAACTGCTGCCGACATTCAAACTATCTTTGTGCTTCAGAAGAGGGCTATTCGAGCAATATATAACCTACAGGCTGGTGACTCTCTCAGAGAGAGATTTAAGGATATAAGTATAATGACAGTTGCATCACAATATATTTATGAAAATCTTGTGTATGTTCATAAAAATATTGAAATGTTTTCAAAAAACAGTGATATACACAAATTAAATACTAGAAGTAAGAAAAAATTAGCAGTGCCTTATACAAGGCTCCATAAAATAAATAATTCTTTTAAGGGTCTGTGTGTACGTTTATACAACAAAGTACCATATGATATTCAGAAATTAGATCTTGATAAATTTAAAATCAAAATCAAAGAAAAGCTTTATAAAAAAGCTTATTATAAAGTGTCGGATTATACAGAAGACAAAACAGCTTGGGTCTGAAATGCTCCAAGTACCTACTCCAACAGCTATTTCTAATTGCATTTAATTAATTTATATAGAGCACCATATTTAATTAAACTATTTAAATTCAAATTCATATTTTGTATTTTGTGACCTGGTAACGACATATAATATATATATTTTTTGTAAATGTCGTTGCTTCTGCGCGCTGTGGTTTCTTGCGCCCGTTCTTTGCCACAGTTAAAAAATGATGTCCTGAATGGGTGGTAGGTTAAAAAATATTTGGACGTTTCAAAGTACTTATTAATTGAGTTCATTGAATAAATATATTTTGACTATTGACTATTGACTAGTATAAAAAAAAATATAAAAAAAAATAAGGTTTATTTCAATTTTATTTTAAAAATGACATATTACCCTTCAAATTGATACCAAATATGTATGTATAAACACACATGAAGTTAGCTGTAAATCGTTCACAAAATAGTTAGTAATGTTGAGCGGCTACTTAGTGACACCATATGACTTTTGAACGCATTTAATTAATTTAATATGCTTCTGTGTAGTTATTTCTTAACAATAGTAATCTAAATAATGTCTTAATATAGGGTTAACCTTTATTTCAGTGACAAAGATAAAAGCATGATTGAAAAAAGTGTTTTTGTTTTGACCTGGCGAACTGAGTTCGCAATGGCGGTCAGCTAAATGTTTCGTGTTCATAAATATAGGTTAGGTTTAAATAAAAAATGTACGAACCTGTGTTAATTTTAGTTATTTATTTGTAAAGTGTGTCTTCAGAAACGTTTTGATAGTAAAAAATTGGAGCTACCAAATTGGTGGTAACAAACTCGGCCGAAAAAATCCAAGTGTGGTTAGTTCAGAGTAAATTATAAAGTTATACAATTTATTTATTAATAGCAAGCTAGTTTCATAATTAACCGAAAAATTATAACTTCCATTGTCATAGCCAATTATTTCTTGGCGAAAACAGAAAAACAATCGACAGTCGGCGCGGATCCATTTTGTATTTCAATAGCGCGGTGTATTGACGGTTTGGGAGCTGCGAGGATGAGTGAAGCGAGAGGCTATGAGATATGTATTAAAAACCAGCGAAACTGAAACCGCGATGCCATTGACTTACAATAGGAAAGCTATACTGTATTTAAAACTATTTAATATCAACATTTATTTCATTACAATCGACGTTTCATAAGATTGACCGTTTATCAATTTTAATCAAGTTAAGAGTACAAGAGGAAACTTCAACTACCTACGTAAACAGTGCAGAATGGAGAGGTTGCTTACTGGAAAAATATTTGACCTTAAAACAACGGAACGCTATCTCATCAGGACACGGAGAATGCTTTAAGAAGTGATTTTCTCAGTCCAGGAAATGACACGTCATTACGCGAACGTTGAGTATAATACGTTTTCTTCACGTACATTTGCCTTGATTATAAATATAAACTACTAATGTCGAATATTTCCATAAAAGATATGATACTTTTTATTTATCATCAGCCTGTAAACATCCCACTGCTGGGCTTCCCACATACACAGCAGCATATGGGGAGATCGGGACATTACCCACCAAGCTGGCCCATTGCGGGTTGGTGAGTTGTAACGGGATTGCAATATTATAATTATTATAAGGTTCCAATCCCGCTTATATTTATCATCATCACCATCATCATCAGCCTATTAACGTCCCACTACTGGGCACAGGCCTCCCACGTGGACAAAAGCACGTGGGGATATTCGGCCATGCCCATAACCCACCACGCTGGCCCAATGCGGGTTGGTGGGTTTTAACGACTGTCATCTTACGACAACGACCGGGACCAACGGCTTAACGTGCCTTCCGAAGCATGGAGGAGCTCGAGATGTTTTAATTTGGTCACCCATCCAGCGACCCGGCATTGCGAAAGTGGCTTAGCGAGCAAGATCGCAAGCCGAACGCGCTAGCCGCTGCGCCATCGAGCTCCTCAAATTACTTATATTTATACTTATCTCAATTAGTTTAAAATTTTAGGTGTAGTTTATAAGAAGCTTGTAAAGAGGCTGTATTATTGCAATAGACATTTTTATTGAGTTGACTGCCCAACAAGTAAACAAAAATCTCATTAATTCAAATTATAGAACTGTAGGTAAGTACTTGGCAAGGGAGCGTAGAAAAAAATTATGAGTTGTTAAATATATTTCATTTGGCTTGAAGCCTGAATAAAAATTACCACTAATACTTATTCTAAGCAAGTAAGTGCTTGCGTAAACATAGGACAAACATTAACTTTAGAAAAATTTCAAATTGGTATTTGATTTATAGCCTAGAAATCCTGAAAACAATAAAAGCGGGGAAGCTGCGGTATTTCGGTCATATCATGTAGCAATAAGCACAAGCTCCTACAGTTTATACTAGGTACAAGGCAAAATACACACTGTCAGTCACCTCTTATGACCTGCCCCCTTACTCTTGAAACCGATCGCTATTGGATCGGATTGGTATTGTGAATTTCCGTACTCCTAAGTTACGACACCAGAGCTAATATGGATTCATATTTTGTGGATATAGAGTGAAAAAAATACAAAACTCAATGCCATTATTTAGTTCACCTAATATGAATCCTAATTAGCGCTGGTGTCGTAACTTAAAAATACGAAAATTCACAATACCAATCCGATCCAATAGCGATCGGTTTCGAGAGTAAGGGGGCTGCACTGACTGACTTGTAATGTAACACTCAAAGGGATTCGCGAAAAAACCAACAGTCGAGTGGAGCACGCGTTGTCGCCGCGAATAATGCATTACAAACTAACGTTACAAGTCAGTCTTTGGTTTCTGTTACAAAAACTCGATACATTACACCAAAATGTTCCAAGTCAGTCCCCACCTTTAGAGATTATTACTTTAATCGTAATAAGCAAAAAATACCCATAAGAATTTTGCATAGGAAGAGAAGTATAGATTAAAGTTGCACTGCTCTAAGAGGAGAATAGATGACAGTAGGGCTCCTGGTCGTAGAAAACCAAACGCTATAGAACCCGACCGACTGACCCTGTTCGCGCCACAGCGCGACGGATAACCGTCTCTGCGCCGGTCAATTAAGATGCATATTGGTGCAACGACTGGACAACGAATGATCGGCCAATCACCGCGAGTCGACAATTATACTAGACGAACCTCCTAGACCGCGGGATGACGCGGTCGCCCACGGAGTGTGCTTCGAGCCTTCCGTGTGAATCCACGCGCGCCCGCGCAAGAATTCAGCCCGCGAGCAACCACGACTACAGTGTTTGTGAATTAAGAGCGCTTGGTACCAGCTCAACTATTCCTTAAAACGCCTCCGATCAGTGCCTAGTGGAGTGACTTGTGTTGTGTGTTGCTGCCTTCAAGCCCGCGCCCCCTGCGCCCCCGCGCCCGCCTTCAGCTCCAGCCAGCTCCAGCCCGAACCAGGTAAGCCCCAGAAATTACCTTATATCCTGCCTAACCCTTATTTCGCCGCTGTTACGGCGAACCGCCTTTCGCCGTAACATTTTGATCCTACGAGCCGGATACATACAGTCCACTAGTTTTTAAACCCTACCGTACACATTTTACTTTTTGCCTCGACTCGTGCCGCCACCCATACACGTCTACACAACTGCACACAACACCCACACAATGCACGCCAGCCCAAACACCGCTTACTGCCCTTACTGTAGGACTAGGGGGCATAGATTAGTAGCGTGCGCTGCCTACAATGCCCAGCCGACGCAGGGCCGGTGGGACTTTGTGGTGTCGCGCGAGCGCTGTCCCCGCTGCCTCGGACCGCATTACCCGGACGAATGCAAGTCGGTGAAGGCATGCCGAGTGTGTGGCATCGCAGATCACCACACATCCCTTCACCGACCGGACGATGCCACACAGCATTACCAGCCGGAATCGGCGGCGCGGTGGCTTCCGCCCCAACTGCGGGATACTCCGGCAAAGCGACCCACCGACAGAACGCTGCATGCGTCCTCGCATGCACAGCGGTCGCATGAGGGGTCGCAGGAGTAGGTACAAGTTACCGTAGACATTCAGCCCCACATTATTAATACAGTCCACTATTATATATATAGGATAACTATTTCAGCCCATTAACTATTTCATTACATGTTGGTCATTCGACCCGTTAAAATAATATTTACTCATATTTCGTAGTTATCACGTAACTTAATTTTAATTTCTGATTTTTAAATCTTATCGCGTAACATTCCTAATTTACGCGTAACATTACCTTACATGACCCTTTCTGCACGATAGACGTTGCAAAGTGCATTGCGAAATATTATTAACCTACCTACAAAAATAAATTAAGAACGTGTTCAAAGAACAGTGTTCGATTCGTGTTATATTTTTTCTTACTAATTAGATTGCACATATAACTTTAGTTAAGTATAACACACCCGCGTCTAGACGACGATATTGTTGTTTTTCCCGTTTTATTTTGTAATGAAATTTTTATGGTCTTGCCTTGGCAATCGACTCAATCTCGTGCGTGCTCACCACAAGAGCATAGTACTTCTACACATGTGCACCCACACATCAGCCTGCAGCACATACACACATGCAGTCTGCTTTGTATTTGCTTTTATTGCGCCTTTGCTCTTTGCGCCACAGTGCGCATTGCGCTTTTCTGTGCCTCTGTGCCTGTATGCTATCGTGCTCAGTGCACAGCCCTTTTTGTTGTTGTTTTTGTGCCTGTATGCTATCGTGCTCAGTGCACAGCCTTTTGTTGTTGTTTTTGTGCCTGTATGCTATCGTGCTCAGTGCACAGCCCGTTTTGTTGTTGTTTTGTGCCTATATGCCATTATGCTCAGTGCACGACTCATGTGACTACATAATGGTATGCCCAGTGTACAGCCTTTTTTTTGTGCCCAGTGTACAGCCCTTTTTTTGTGCCTATATGCCATTGTGCTCAGTTCACGATTCAAGTGACTACATGATGGTATGCCCAGTGTACAGCCCTTTTTGTTGTTGTTTTTGTGCCTATATGCCATTGTGCTCAGTTCATGATTCAAGTGACTACATGATGGTATGCCCAGTGTACAGCCCTTTTTTGTTGTTGTTTTTGTGCCTATTTGGTGCTGTGCTCAGTGCACGATCTTACTTAGCATGTAGTCAGCCCGCACCTATACGGTGCATGACATCAGACGCGCTTTTGCGCCCCCGCGCCGCCTGCGCTTCTGCGCCCCCTGCGCTTCTGCGCCCCCGCGCCCCCACGCCTTTGCGTTGACTGCGGCCCCCGCGCCCCCACGCCTTTGCGTTGACGCGGCCCTGTGCGCCTATGCGCCTTCGGCGCTTCGCGCCCCTGCGCCGCCTGTGCTTCGTGACACAGACTTTCAGCCCTCATACAATTGTACTCATACAGTCACACACGTGCATTCCTCCCAGCTCATCATATACACACCCACTCGACATTAACTCAACACAGCACGAATCAGGGCTGTAGTTCCCCTTTAATTTCCATTCCTTCCCCCCCCCCCCTCCTACCCTCTGGGGCCCGGGAAGATGTTCGCGCCACAGCGCGACGGATAACCGTCTCTGCGCCGGTCAATTAAGATGCATATTGGTGCAACGACTGGACAACGAATGATCGGCCAATCACCGCGAGTCGACAATTATACTAGACGAACCTCCTAGACCGCGGGATGACGCGGTCGCCCACGGAGTGTGCTTCGAGCCTTCCGTGTGAATCCACGCGCGCCCGCGCAAGAATTCAGCCCGCGAGCAACCACGACTACAGTGTTTGTGAATTAAGAGCGCTTGGTACCAGCTCAACTATTCCTTAAAACGCCTCCGATCAGTGCCTAGTGGAGTGACTTGTGTTGTGTGTTGCTGCCTTCAAGCCCGCGCCCCCTGCGCCCCCGCGCCCGCCTTCAGCTCCAGCCAGCTCCAGCCCGAACCAGGTAAGCCCCAGAAATTACCTTATATCCTGCCTAACCCTTATTTCGCCGCTGTTACGGCGAACCGCCTTTCGCCGTAACAGACCCAATTTGAGTACTAGGTGAGTACCTAATTAGTAAGTACTCTATTACTAGTTAGTGAGTACCTAATTAGTACTCAAATACTCAATTAGTACTCCGAGCCACAACTTCGCGGACCGGAGTCTCCGTAATGAAGCCGACCTTCGATAGGAGATGGCACAAGAAGAAAAAGAAGATCGGTTTACATTTATAGCGAAAAAATTTACGAAACTGAAAAGGGCACTTAAAAAACGACTTACCATAAAGCATTGCAATCCGGGGACAGATCTGGCAACTGAGCTACAGAGACATTGGTTGCCTTGTTGAATTTACAAGTGCTTTTTCAAGCATAATTGGTTTGATCAAGAGCTAAAGGCGGCGGGGTCGGCAAGCGTTCACCGTTTAATTTAATTCAGCGTTCTACGGTATTTAGGCGAGTCCTTTCGAGCGCTCTCTCTTGCTCTCTCGACGGTACGAGGGTACGGGACGGGTATAACAGCGAAGGAGCGCAAATAGGCGCGTTTTATAGGTTTTATAGGTTTTTTGTCTATATAGACATTATAGGTTTAATGAAGTAGCAGGTTCTTCGTAGTACTTTAAAATATATATTTACATTCAAAAATTATGTTGAAAATTAAAAAAAAGGTAAGAAAACATCTGTTTTAGACTTTTATTAGGATTGTTTTCGGATTTTTTTATAATCAAGTAAAGTACATCTAATCGCGTAATAAATTAGCACATTTTATAGGCAATATCCTGTAGTGTATATTTTATATTATTATATTATATATTTTTCATTAGAGCGTAATTTAATAATAATAACATAAACCATTTGATCTAGCAAAACAGTTTGCCTGCATTTCCTCGGTGACTCGCCTTAATGTTTGTTTGGTTTTCTTTGCTTGTCGGCATATCTGTAAGAACGTTGTTGCTTACTTCACGAAAATAATACGACCTTTCTTCAAAAATATGTATATTTTATTAACCGGTATCCGAAACATGACGGCTAGGTACCATTAGTGTTAAAAAAAATCATTAAGTAATATTATTGCTAAGCTATTTCTACTGAGCATTACAAATAATTAAAAAATGGCGTGTTTGTACAATACTTTCAAAAAGATAACAAGCACAAGTTACATAAAACGTGCTTCCTTTTTGTCTGTCTATATTAATTAACTGAACCGCTGAACTTTTCAGCTGAATCGTCAGAGAATCTCCGACTGATTGTGAACTTTTTCTTTGAACTGTTAAAATGAAACTTTTCTGTGAGAAAATTAAATTGAACAAAAATACGGAAACGGAAAGTTTAATTTTTCTAAGATGTTTAATAAGAAAATTAGATAATTAAATTAGTTATACACAATACAAGCATTATCGTACCCAGAATGTGTGTGAACTCTTGACCTGACCTTCCAAGAAGATCCTTCTGACCAAGAATTTGAAATTTGAATATTACAAATCTCCACTCTGCGAGAATAAGCTGAGTTTGGACGGCCGGCGCATCGAAATGTGTAGTAATTTTGCAGTTGTATTTATCGTTTTTATCGAAATAGGACAATAAATTCGTTATAAAATCTTTATTTCTCATGAAGTAAGAATTATACTGGTATAAATTTTGCTCAATAATGTTATCGTAGATAGGAGAAATTTCCAGATAACTTAAAGCGATTTTCGAAGTTTTTTGGTTTAGAATAAGATTTTTTTAAATTATATAAAATCAAACATTTCCGAGGCCGCTACGAACTATACGACTATATTATAAGAAATAAAATGGTATTTTTTTATTTTATTTGTTTGGAACAATAGTTCAATCTGGGAGCTCAAAAAAGTGCCTTCGCATTTTATGAAAATCTTTCTCTGCAATTTTGGGTTTAATTAAAAAGTTAAGCAAAATTTACAAAAAGCGAGGCCGCATATAACTATGCCAATAGCTATTCTAGACTATTCAATAAGTCCAAATTGTTAATGTATTTTTGTTTCTGAGATCAAGAACGCCAAAATTGACTAATTTACGCAAAAATCACAGCCGAGATGTACTTTGGCCCATAAGACTTTGTAAAAATCATCATATTCCACGCCACTACCATAATTTTTATGAGGCTTTGGTATGCGAAACTGATGAGAATGTAAAAGCAGGACATCATTCTCAAGAAGACACACCATGTTCTGATAATGTTTTACTCTTTCAAGATTGTGATTTTTTTTCTGGTTTCATTTACATAAATAGACTTCAATTATAATAATGAAGTACTTACCTACCTACATTAAGGGGAGGTATTTCGAGCGTTTCCCTCTCGTTCTCTCGACGGTACAACGGTAAGGGACGGGTATAACAGCGAAGCGGCGCGAATATTCGCGTTTTATATTTTAAAAAATTGATAGATGTAATAAATAAAAAACCATCGGTTATAATAACTCAAGTCATTTACGAGCTTCATTTTGGTAAATGACTCATAATATCGAATCACTTATTTTAAGAATAAAACCTGGAAAAGAAGATAAAAATGACAAAAAAATATGTAACTTTGTGAATTTATTCTATCGAGCCAACTTTATAAAATCGTGTTTCCATCGGGTGTATTTCACAGCATAAAGCCTCAACAATATTTCATAATTTTCGCAGATTTTAATTTTATTGTATACTACTTCAAAAAGTAATTCTTCTAAAGTAAAAAAAAAAGTAAAAAAAAAGTTTAAAAAAAAGTAAATCTGTAAAAAGAACGTGTTACTTTAATTTTTCACTAACACCTAGCCTTAATAATAACACAACAATATACATGAGTGAATAAAATACATAAAACAAAACATATATTAATACTACTATATAATAATAATACTACTATAATTATTTATAAATAAATTCCACTACATTAATTCATTATATTTTCGTGATGCTCTAATATGAATACATTTTGAAGTCATTCCAATACAACCATAATATACACGATGCACACTGTATTCGCGAGTACATTTTCCAACATTATTCACCATTTCCTGTAACATCGTTGCAAAACGCTATTACTGTATGCGCCACACATCTTTCAGATCAACGCACAACGCTGCAATAAACTATTGCTGTCTGATTTATTTCGCACTTTTTACCGGAATAAAACTTCAATGGAGTCTTACGGAAACCACTTTTCATGTATGAAGTGGCATGGCAATATGTCTTTTTACTATTTTTTGGTATTTCCTAAGTACTACTATAACGGTTGGTGCAAAAATTAAAACTTTTTCTTGATTAAATCGCCATTTTATTACTTTTTACAACTTTTACAGCAATACAATTTCTCACAGCGACTTCCTTCTGACACAACCTCGTAGCCTATGCTCGTAGCTCAGCGTCTTGCGGACGACAGGGGCGCTGCCCGATGGCCATCTTGGTTTTGTAAAGACGATTTGACAAACCGTAGACAAAGAACTGTCTACGTGACAGACAAAACCAAGATGGTGGCAGTGATGCCAGCTTACAAAATATGAACTAAAGTTACAAAAATACAACAGCTTGATTAAATAATTTAAGTTTCCTAACAACTCGGCCATCCTACCTTACAACGAGACCCATCGTTGAGTTGCACATTATAAGAATTTTATTGATACTTAGCATTAGACCTACGACTACCGTGTTGTTCCAAAACTAAGAAACATTTTTAGACATAAGTACCTACTTATTACATTTGATATCAAACATGTAATTAAAATTTAATCTCATACATTTTTCTAGTTATCTTGCATTAAACAGATGATTTTGCATCTTGATCATATCAACATAGCTATGGCAACACTGGGCGCACGGGGGTGCCGCGATCTGCGGGAGCGCGCGCGGGACGAGGAAGACGGATATACACAACGGCGCCGAGTCCGCGCGCGACACACTTCCATACAACAACAGTCCACTTTCATTCAACACCCTGCATAAGTACTACCAGCTTCATATGGTCCTTCGAGCCGGATCATTCGTAAGTGGACTGTTTTACATAGACTGATAATTATATTGATTTAAATAACATCTACAAAATTAGCCCGACAATGAATGATCGTGAGTGCGCGGCCGTGGTTGTATGGAAGTGTGTCGCGCGCGGACTCGGCGCCGTTGTGTATATCCGTCTTCCTCGTCCCGCGCGCGCTCCCGCAGATCGCGGCACCCCCGTGCGCCCAGTGTTGCCATAGCTACAACACTATATCGATAGTAAAATAAATCTAAACAGGCCTAACAAACAAACAATGAGTTGGTAACGGATAAAATGTTAACTAGAAAAAAAAAATCAACTAGTCGCAGGAAGCTCGAGTGGGATTCGAACCCACCCACCCATTTTATCCGTTATGTATACAGCACCGTGAATGCAAAACTTTAATAATAAAGATATAAATGAGTTGGTAAGCAAATCTCACAAAAACAAAACCAAAAACTTCTCTACATCGAACGACTTTACGCCTTCTTTACACGATGATAAAAATAAGGCTATTGCAATACCTACCATTACATTTTTGAATGCTAGGCTTCATTGTATGTAATAATAGTCACCCCTAATAGTCATAATAACATAGAAACTGAATAATAAAATGATTTGACATTAAACAATTTTCCAAATGGAACAATACAATGGATTGACATTTGAAACTTTTATGATCATTACAATAATTACTTTCAACAACATTAACATGGTAAAATTCAGTTTTTCTCTAAACCTAATACAAAGAACATTCGTTAAGCATATTATTTAAAATTAACAATTTTAGTCAAGACATATCTTACAACATCGAAACTAATTATTATTATAACATTCGTGCATGTCCAATAAATTAAATAGAAATATTAAAATATGCATTTATATTATAAAAAGCTTTAGAGATTAGCCATCCTCTCAAACATTTTTGGAATACTCAGGATGGTAGTCTAACGCAATAGGCAATTTATTATAAATACGTACTTACAGCAGATACATTTAATTAGACAACCAACAAGACCTCCTTACATGCTAACATGTTACATTTCTTATTCTTTAATGGTGTCGCTCCACTTAAAGGCTGCCATGGAAAACATAATTTTAAAAATAGTAGGGTGCGAAAATTTGTAATCATCTAAGAATAACAAAAGTAGGTAAGCAGTCAATACTAAAAATACAACAATAGCCAAACAGGTGGTAATACCACCGTTTATAATGCTATTTTCTTTAATCTACAAAACTCAGGGAGGATACGGATCGCTCACTCTGCCCGCTCAAGGACTTAGCTTCGGCTACTCTTCCTGAAGGACGGTGTGCAGAGGCGAAAGCTAGGCCGCGTCGCACCGGAGACCGCGCCGACAGGAAATCGGTACCCGCAGAGGCAGTCACCCGCAGGACATTGATGGGTAGGTAGACTGCGGTAGGTCAGCAGTAGGTAGGCTGCGATAGGGCAGCAGTAGAGGCAGCAGACCAGGGGGTAACAGGAACCCGGTGGAAGAATATCAACCTGGGTGCTGTCGTTTTGTCCTTTTGTTGTGTCCTCGCCAATTACAATTTGCACATTTAACCAATGGTATGGAGCATCTGAAAATGTGTGAACAATTTTATTACAATTATAACATGTTACATTGCTTGTTTTACCAATCCCGAAGTAATTACTAGATATATTCTTTTGTTTTTAGATCCTCCATCTAAATCTCTGTTTTAACAACTCTTCTGTTCCTGCTTATAAATCATACAATCCGCGGTTTTTCTAAAAATGGAGCACCTATTTAAAAATAATTAGTTGTACATTAGTATAGCTGTAAAAGTACACCAAAAATTACTTTCTTGCTGAACATTTTGGGATGTAATTCAGCATAATTCAATCTTGTGGGAATAAAATCTAAAAGTTTAACTTTCATTCTATAAAATGGCATGGGGTGACGCTAACGGTAGGCCCTAATACCTGGGCATAGGCATCCCCTGCTATGCCACATACTTACATGTTTTAGACAAACTCTTAATCAGTGAGTACTGTGGAGTCTATGCCATGTTGGTACACTGGCAGGTTCTACATTGAAATAATTTATGAATAAAACTTGTAATTTGAAGTCATATATCAATAATAATATTATATTAAAAAAGCAATTAGAGTAGATATCATTTGGGGAATTTAAAATAACAGTCGAGTTTTTTTATCAATTGTCTGCATATAAAAAGCCGATTCACGGTGAGAAAACCCTCTTTTACTACGGGGTCCACCTACTCTCGACATTAAAATGCTGTTAAAATTCTGCGCGAAAATATAACCCGAAATCTCGGGTTCCTGTACCAGGCTACACCCACTGGGCCTGTGCGCTATTGCCTGCTGCTTGCTGCCTGCTGCCTGCCCGCCTGCTAGAGCTCGTGCGTGGATCAGCTGCCTAGCGTACACGACTCCGCTTTCGTCCCTGCGCGCAGACTGACCTCACCGGCTCCAGGTTCCGGGTAGCTGCAGTCTACGAGGAAGATTAGTTTAAAGCTAAGTCCCCTTTTAAGTCCTAGCAAGCGGACAGAGTGAGCGATCCGTGAACCACCCCCTGAGTTTTGTAAATTCTTTACTAAAAGAATAGGATTAAACTTGTTAACCTATTCACTGTTTATTCCTATTCTAAGGCAACTAACCCTGCTTCAGTGGCGTGTTTTCGTCGTCGAGATTGTTTCTCAGACGACGATTTCTCGCCGTTGTAGGAACTCCCAAATAGCAAAAAAAATATCGTACAAAGGTCGTGCAGACTTGTTTAACGTTGTTGCTTCTTTACAAAATATATTTATAAGAACAAAAGCCTATTATTTATATTAAAACAGATATTTCCCTTAATGCAATGTGTAAAATCTTCACCTACATTACATATATAACTCATTATTGTGAACGTTTCCTATTCTCATAATTTTATCTATGAACTAAAGCTGCTAGTTGTACCACCAACAGGTACCAGAGGAAGCAAGTATTGCACGATATTCCAGAGCAACTTTTCTCCTAGTAGTTCTGCTTTTACCGACTGATTTTAAACATCTGCATTTGGTCACATCCAAATTCCAGAAAAGAAAAAGGTCACATTTACAACCTTTTAGCTTAATACAGTTGTGAAAGGGACGGTTGTATAATATAAAATCAACCTCAAGGTCGACATTAAAACCATTTTTGATAACTCAAGAAAAACCTTCTTAGATAATGTGCTGAAAGTACTCGACCAATATCTAATTGTCATTTTCTCGTTAAAGTGTAATTCATTGAAAACAATTATGAAGTAATGTTTGCAATGTAAATGTAGAATAATTTGAACTGTATTTGAACCATGGAATAGTTAATGTTTTGCCTCTCTTTAAAAATGCTGTCGGTGCATGTCGTATTACTTGGTGTTTTATAATATTTAATTTGTGTCCATTTTTATGTTTTCGTTGTAAGCATTGCTAAATAATAAGTATATAGCAAAATATAAATTAATGTAAAGGGTTTGAAACGTCAGGAATAAACAACAATGTAATGTAGTAAATTAAAAGCGAGTTTGGTCTGTAAAAAGTATTTCATTTCAATGTGCAGTGTTTGAGTAAACCTTAGAGTATCACATAAAAAAACAATTAATAAACATAACTTCTAAAAGTCTGAATTGTTATAATGTGTCATATACATAACAAAACACCGGAAATGTTTCCGCATAACCTTTCTATGAAATTCACGCTTAATTCATTATGTCTTAAATAGCGTAAATGTAAAGCTGGCCACTGACGATCAGTTTTGCGCGTCAGTCCAGGCGTAAAACTGTGGCGTCACTCGAAATGGTTTTACGCCAAACAGATTTCCCCATTCACTGGCGTCACGCCGGCTCATAAGTCTCGACCGGCCGGTACAATCAATTTTGAACTTTAGTGTTTGGCTCTAAGGATCAATATTCATTGGAGAAGTTCGAACTGACGCGAAACAATCAATTTTGAACTTTATTGTTTGGTGCTAAGGATCAATATATTCATTGGAGAAATTCGAACTGAGTCGATTGGAGTGACGATCACACACTCACGGTCAGTTTGGCGCGACGCGCCAGCTTTACGTGTCGCGCCGACAGTTAAAACTCTGGAGTGACGATTCGACATTCACAATCAAATTTTGGACTGACGTCAGTTCAACTGATGGGAAAAACTGATCGTCAGTGGCCACCTTAAAGTCATAATAACGTTTGTAAAACTTAATCATTACAGCATAACGTATTCAGAGTAAACAGCCATAATAGTAACTTTAGTAAAACGCCAAGTTTTATGCGTTGGTTTTATGAAACAGTTGCAAAAACAATAAGTCAGCTAATGGTCGTAAGAGCAATTCGCTACATCGTTGGCTCGCGACTGTCGCGACATCTGGGAGCTTAGCGGGTGATTAGGACCCTACATAGGATCAACCCTTTGCAAATCCAAGAGTTAATGAGATACCATCTGATCGGTTACCTGGTTCATTATAAAGAACCCCCTCGATCGACTTTTCTTACACACATATAATATGTATGACCCATTCTATGCGATACCAATTGTTCAGTTACCTGGTATTTTTTTTAATGAAATACCCCACGAACAAGATCGCATTGACCGAATTGACCGGGATTTATTTTATTTAAACTTTTGCATACCCAACAATCAATGCGATACTAATTGTTCGGTTGCCTGGTATAAAACCCCACGGAAAAGATCACATTGACTGATGACCGGGCTGAATAAATTAACTTTCATCTAAAAAATTCTTAATCGTATCCAACAGTTAATAGATTAGATTAGATTATGTATGGCTCCCAATTAACATAAGCAGGCCCTTATCCCTCCTTATTCCTTAATAGCAACCAACAGGAAAGGTGATACCAATCGGTATATAGGTTTCCTGGTTTATTTAAAACCCCTTGACTAAGATCATGTCAACTGGCAGTGTAATCTAAATCTCGAATAATAATGATATGCATATGCATTCTTACGTTAATCATAACTTATTAAAAGGGGAAAAAAAAGTTAAGTACTGTCCCACTGCTGGGCAGCGGTCTCCATTATTGAAATCAAGTCATCGCTACAATTGATGGGTGTTAGCTTAATCACCACGCTTGCCAAATGCGGGTACCTAGGTAATCACAAACCCGGGCTATGCAGCAAAAAAAAAATCCGAAATATACTTTGCCTGACCTGGGAATTGAACCCTGGACCTCCGGTTATCAGTCCGAGCGCTGAGCCCACAAACCAAGTGGCTAGCCACGGAGGCGTTATCATTTGCACAACTTAAAATCTTCATCACCATTTTAACTATTGATAACATTACTAGGCTTTACACTACTACACACTAGCATCAACCTGTGATGAATAGGCCAACCTCAGGTAGTCTTGGCTGCATTAGGACAGAGAAAACCACCAAATAGTAGCCCTGGCTATCCAGCCAAAGCCAGTATAGTATGAAATGTATATAATCTATTTAAGTCTATACGATATATTTAATCACAATTCATTATTACCCTAATTCATTTTCAAGCATTTTTCATAAAATAAGAAAGCAACAGAAAAAATACTTCTCGGTTTCATTAATTAAAATTTACGACTACCTACTAATAAGTAGTAAACATTGAAGAAGGTAGATTTCACAGCGAAAAATGCGATTTTAATATTAAAGGAGAAATACCAAGGAAAGAAAAAGCAAAGAAAAGCTAATAAATAACTTATAATATGGTTAAAAAAATCAACTTACACTTTGTAGGCAGAGACATCCCGCTTCTGAGATCCTTTTCTTGATTAAATCGCCATTTTATTACTTTTTACAACTTTTACAGCAATACAATTTCTCACAGTGACTGCCTTCCGACACAACCTCGTAGCTCAGCGTCTTGCGGACGACAGGGGCGCTGCCCGATGGCCATCTTGGTTTTGTAAAGACGATTTGACAAACCGTAGACAAATAACTGTCTACGTGACAGACAAAACCAAGATGGTGGCAGTGATGCCAGCTCGGACCAAATTATTTGGTCCGAGGATGCCAGCTTACAAAATATGAACTAAAGTTACAAAAATACAACAGCTTGATTAAATAATTTAAGTTTTCTAACACTACTAATCTTATGTACACTTTATGTCACCTCAGCAAAAAATAACGCATTGTTTCATATACAAACCGTTATGATTCGCCCTGTAGTTTATCAATTATTCAAGATTTTCACTAAATCTTTTTTCCTGTAAAATTGTGTTTTGTCAATTGCGGCTTTGTTCCAATAATCCATCGAATTTATCGTTTTTTGTGATGATAGGTGCAGAATGATAAATCATAATGAATTAATGTGATTACCAATTATGCTATTGATACGGTGGTAATAGAAGTTGGAAATAACTGAGATTTTGAAGTAAAATAAAGTAACGGCTGAAATGAGTTTTGGAAAATATTAGTAATAAGGTTGACATTTTTAATCATTCAAAATATCTTTTTTATAAAAATATAAGTATAAAAAACGTCAAATATTTATACATTAATTTGTGTGTAATAATTATGGTTTAGTTTTTCGTCTTGGTACAAGCACAAAATAAGGCCGGGTTTCCAATGAGGCAAAGCTGAGCGGAGCGGAGCTAAATTGACCAATCACGATGGTCGAAATCTCCGCTCCACTAGATTTCGAGCATCGTGATTGGTCAATTCAGCTCCGCTCCGCTCAGCTCCGCCTCAGTAGAAACGCACCCTAACTAATAGTACTACCGTACAGAAGGTTCACTCTAACGACTTTCACGCGAAACTTATTGTTTGACCCGAGCGTTCATATTTTTTTTTTTTAATAATTGGATTTACTTTGTGTTTGGTTTAGAGACAAGCGTATCCTCATAATTGTATATTATAGAAGATTTGGGTACTTCCCCCACGGAATGGAGGTTACTAGGGAAAAAGGGGTAATAGGGTCAAAAGTCATATTTAGGAACGGTTGGATAGGGGATAATTTAGGATGTTAAGTTATTTTAGGGAATTTAGGGATGACGATTAAAATGAAGCTACTTTTATATATTTTTGCTTAGACTTAAGGTCTTTGCCTACTCAAATTAATTGCGGGTCGCTATTTAGGTGGGAAGAAAAATAGAAAGAAATGAAGGGGAAGAGAAAGCGAGAAGGAAGGGGAAATTAATTGAAGACACTGGATAGAGTTTTTATGATAAAAACTGCAGTGGTTCATATATAAGGGTGTAATTTATGTTTATATTTATTTAGGTTTTTCAATTTGTTTGATAAATTTGTTTTAGCTGTTTAAGTTATTTTTTAAGATTAAGTTTAAGTTTTAATTGTTTAAAAAGTTGTTTTAGTTTTATTTGGTTATTTTAAGCTTTATTTAGTTTTATAATTTCATATTTGTCTTAAAATTGTTCTAAGTTTAAATTATATTAGATATTGTTTCTAGAGTAATGATTTTTAGTTTTGTTAAGGTTTTAATTTGAAGAGTTTGTACATTTGGTTTTACTAGTTTGTTTAATTTATTTATCTAAGTTATTTAAGTTTTTAGAAAATTTTTGTTTTTATTTTGTTTTAGGCAAATTTGTTAATTTCCGTACTCGGTCTGGCCCTGCAAGCGCGGAACCATCGACCGAATACGGGGGCACTCGCGGGCGTTCGTGGCGTTATGACCGGTGTCGACCTTTGTGCCCATGCGCAGATTATAAGCCGAGCAATTATAGCACTTTGCTCCAGAGTTCTTATTGGGGCAATCTGGTAACTGATGGCCCGGACTGGCGCAATGGGCACGGGGTCTCTTCTCGGCCGTGCATTTCGCTTTTGTATGGCCGTACTGCAGGCATTGGTGGCACTGTACGAATCGGGAGAAGTCCTCAACGTGGACCCTACTATGGTACACGTTAAACCTCCCGAGAGCGAGAATGGTACTTCGCATCCCGGGAGTGACCTCGATCACCGCATTGTACAGCGCCGGGTTTCTATTCGAGGTTAGAAAATAAATACGGGTGACAGCCACGTCGTTCTGGGTCACAAGAACCTCCGCCAACTCCTCGCGGGCAATATCCTTAGATATGCCCTTTAGGATCATCAGCGGTGGTCGCTGCTTCGCCTGTTCTGCGACGAAGTTAGGGCTCCTGTCATGACGGGCTATTGTCTCCTCGCATTGCTTTCTATCCTCGAACTCCACCCTCAATTTGCCGTTGGGTATTGGCAGTACTTTAACGGGAGCATATTTGTGCTTCCGGAAGCTAATCTCCTTCTTCAACCGAGAAATAACCTCCGGAGGCTTAAGCGTGCTGTCGTACGCCGAAACGAGGACTGCTGGGTAGGTTTTGGGCGTTAGGGGTATAGGCCTAGCAGCAGCGACACTGGCATAGGAAGGGGCCTTCGAGAGTTCGGCTTCTTGGACCGTCTGGACAGTGCGAGCGCCGGCCGGCGGACCCCCAGCTTGTGGCCTAATTCCCGAAAGTTTTCCTCACTAATATGCTCTAGTTCCGGCTCCGGCAAGGTTTCGGTCGATTCAAGCAATCAGTTTATAAAGCCTTCAAGACTGGTAGCGGCCTCCAGGGTTAAACTTAAACTTAAACCTTTCTACAATCACACCAATAAACGGATAAACATACTTAAAAATACTTAAATACATTCTTAATATATTTAGAGAACACCCAGACCCGAGACAATTTAGAAAAACAATAATTTCTAAATTGACCCGACCGGGGTTCGAACCCGGGACCTCAGAGATGGCGACACCATGAAAACCGGTGTACAAACCACTCGACCAAGGAGGTCGTCGATATTATATCGTTACTCGCTTTGGTGACCGATTTGCCCGAACGAACCGCCGTAATTATTTGGGAGCAGTAGCGTCTGACTAAGGTCTTGAAGTTCGCTATGTCGCTCACCCTCATGGTACGACCTCTCGCCACCACCAGGAGTCTCCGGCTCACAGTCACCCGGTTGCGGGCTTGTAAATGCCACATTATGTGCCATATTGAGTTAGGTTAGGGTTAGGTTAGGTTTAAATTTAAAATTTTTAAAGTTAATTTTTTAAGAGATTTTTTTTATTAAGAAAATTTTTGCAAAAAGTTTATTTTTGTATGTTTTTGAGTTTATATTAGGTTAATTTTAAGTTTTGGAATAATTTAATTTTTTGAAATTTTAGCCGAAAATTTGTTTGTGTGAAAAGTGTTTTTGACACTTTTTTGTTTTTAGGTGAATTTTGAAATTTTTTCCGAAATTAGTTCTTATAATTCTAAAAAAGCTTAAATTAGCAATATGGTGGTTTTGGGTTATTTCTTAGTAGGAAATTTAAGAGTTGAAGAGCGTTCATATTCCGATATGCAACGCTGACTCGATATCGATTTGATGTCAGGAGCGCAGGATTTCGCGCGCGTAGGGATTACGAGTTAAGGCTAGGTACGTTGTATGGAGCCCGAATGATCTCCTTTTCACCCATCCAGCTGTCCGGCATTGCGAAAGCTGCTTAGCTCCTCGCATCTTCCATCATTACATATTAGAAAGTAAAGTCGCCGTTTTCGTGGGTCACTACGAAAGTTTTGAGATACAAAAAAAGTATAAAAGTTATTCAAATTTTTTTTATTACAGTTTCTCAAAGTTCTCTCCATTAGCTTCTATGCATCGATTCATCCGCCTAAACCATGATTTATAGCATTCCCGGTACTCTTCTTTAGGGAGGTCTTCTACGGCCTGCAAGTAGGCATTCTGTGCATCCTCAGGACTGTTATATCGCGTGTCACGAAGTCCGAGTTTGATTTTCGGAAAGAGGAAGAAATCGCAGTAGCTAAATCGGGGCTATACGGAGGATGACACAATTCTTCAATCTCTGTACTCTTCAAAAAATCCTTGGTGACAATGGCCTTGTGCGGCGATGCATTGTCATGATGCAAAAAGAGCCCCCTCAAACCAGTTTTAGGTCGTTTTTGTTTTAAATTATTAAATACAGTAGGTAAACACACTTCAATATACCACTTAGCATTCACAGTTTTTTGGTCGTCTAAGGAAATTGTGGCCACATGACTACTTGCATAAAAAAATGTGGCCACCATTTTTTTCTCAACACTTCGCCCGCGTTTCACCTTCGTTGGAGGTTCATCATCAGGAAACACCCAAATTGTCGATTGCCGTTTAGTCGGTGGATCAATGATATTATGTTAATTGTAACATCATTGCGGTGGATCATATTGGTAAATCTAACTCTCGTCTCCAGTAATACTGTTAAAAATTGACCGTCTTTCTCCGTGATCAAATTTTCTGAGCATATATTTGCACCATGTCACACGAGCTTCATTTTGTTCTGAAGTCAGCGAGTGAGGCACCCATCGTGAACATAATTTCCTGACTCCAAGCCGGTTGTGTAAAATTTCATTAATAGCTGGCGATGAAATCTTCACGACCTCTTCTATATGTTTATAAGTCACTTTTGGGTCTTCCTTAATATTTTTTTTCACAACTAGGACGTTTTCTTCTGTAACTGAAGTCGCGGGCCGGCCACTTCTTTCATCATCATTTAAGGAGAAAATCCCTCGTTTAAATTGAGCAAACCATGTGAAAACTGTTGCACGCGATAGTGCATAGTCCCCAAACGGCGAAACTAATCGCTCTTTGCACTCACATTCATTTAATCCAAATTTATAATCGTACAAAATCATCGCACGAAAATGTTCTCGCTTAAAATCCATAGTTGACGATGAAAGCCCGCGGAATTGAAACAAAAATCAAACGTCATTTTTTTATTTTTAAATATTTGATCAAATGGTTTTCTATGTTCGAATTACAAATAATTTATCTTTAAAAAAAGGTTTCAATCTAGTTGCGTTCTTTTTATAAATTTTGAGTATCTCAAAACTTTCGTAGTGACCTTACGTAGGTCGAGACGAGAGCTCTTAAACTAAAACGTCTCCGATGGTTGGACTGGAGGACTTAGTGTACCATGAAGTAATGCTGCAGTCTGTGTAAGTAATTTATTTTAAGACGACATTACGACAACTTCTCATCTTCTCTTTCTTTGGGTGTCGTAAAAGGCGACTAAAGACTGCACATACGTCCAACAGCTAAGCACATGTGTAGTTCTAATTTGGTGAAACGTTTTCGAGGACAGAGGACTGCTTCTGCGGTCCTCGTTGCCTACTTTCTGACTAACCCTTTGGGGATAATAGTCTTGAATGTGGGTATGTGTACATATAATATTTTATATAGGTAGTTACATTTTTAAACTTTCTCATTCCATTATAAACATACATTTAGACGGGGATTAACGCTAACTACATATTATAGGCATACTGCGCATACCTTTTTATACCCGACGTTTGGACCGAGTTGCACCGGTTGTGGTCAGGGGAGGACTGCTGTCGCGATGTGTTGCCTCCGTTCGCGCGGCTGAGTCTTCGTCCACCGTAATTTTTTTATCTAGCTACCGTCACACACAACACTAACGGTGTCCCTATTACGTACAAAGGTCATATTCTGGTGGTTAGTCGATTGCGAAGTAAAACGAAGTTGCGTTTTTGCAAATACTGGATTTTCAATCGCTTCACGCACTACTCTTGAATAAAAGTGGCGATCTGTGGAGAGGACCTGCGTTCGATGAAATTCAATCCAGTGATTCGCGCCTCTTTTAAGTAGGTGTTCTGCAATCGCTGATTTATTAGACTGGCGGTTTTTAACAGTTGCGATATGTTCTTTGACCATTTCATGAATTGTCCTATAAATGTAGTTAGCGTTAATCCCCGTCTAAATGTATGTTTTATAGGTTATCTAGCAATACAATTTCAGTTTAAATAATACAATTCGATAAAGGCTACGACATTATATTCATCATCATCATCATCAACGTCACCCTATAAACCACGGCTGGGCACAGGCCTTCTGAAAAATGAAAAAAAATATTATACGACCCTTAAATATTATACGCCACTTTAATTTTACTAAAATTTTGCTTAAACTTACACTTCGTCCTGTAAGTCAGTTATGCCTACTCAAATACAATTATTTTCACAGGAACAATAATCCAGGCTTCTCTGCAAATCCAATGTTTTTCAGTTCCGCGTCGCTCGCTGGTTCACGGTCACGGCTGGTCTGATGCAGATTTATTGCGGGTTTTGACTATGTGATCTATTCTATATAATATCCTATCGCAGCTTTACGTTTTTTAGTTATCCAAGAACACTTTGCTATGAAAAATGTATAATTATTATTTTAAATGACCTAGTAACACACATATTATAAATAAATGTAAGCAAATAGAACAGGTCTTTTCGACCCTATAACGCACCCCGGGATAGTTAAGCAACGGGTTGAGTAGATCCGATATAGCACCGAGGAAAAGTCATTGAAAAAGTTTGCCGCAGCGAACGTGTTCGCGTAGCGGTGAAAGAATACTCCCTCCCCCTCTCTTCCCTTGGGTGTCGTAAAAGGCAACTAACGGGCTAGCTCCAGAGCAAGTGATTTCTGTAATAGAACTTATGACACAAAATAATAAGATTCATTTTTAAACGATGTCAAATTGCCCGTGCGCTCCCCAGATTAGGTAGGTATAAGCTCCTATATAGTTTATAGATTCATGGTAACTATTGGTAACGCCACGTAACGCCAGCAAAGCATGTTGTGTTGGGGTTTGACAGCTGACAGTCATTGACGTCATTGCCGGCGGTGCAGCGAGCAACGAGCCGGCACAGGATAACAGGATTACACAATCATGGACTTAATACATGGGATTACATTACTTATCCGGCGTCCGACGAGCCGCCGCGATGCCTGACAGACAGCCGTTAGAGCCGTAAACGCCTGACAGCCGTTAGGATTAGTTAGCGTTTAGTTTAAAGTGTCACTTCTGCACAAAACAGAAATATTGTTACTCTATGCATTTTACCGAAACATGGCCGCCGCTTCATGTGTCCGGCGATTTGATAAAATATTTAGTCAAATGCATGTTACATCGATAATTTAGTACGTATTTCCAGGTGAAAAGTGATCCCTTTAGTTTTATTTGTATTTCCTGAGTTGTTTAAACAGTACCTTAACACACATAAAGACATATTTTAATAAAATAGAACACAAAATACACACGTATTGTTGCGTCTAGCGCCTGCCACAGACTACTACAGTTGGAGCGAGCTGGCTCTAACGCGTGTTACAAACAATCCAGTTGAGACGTCTTCTCTAGTACGTAGTACATTATAACTCAATGTTTAACCTGGGGTTAACTGTTAACCCTTAGCAGTGCAAGACAAATTATTGAATTAACCTAGGGCTAGCGCCTAACCCTGAAATAATTTTTTAACTCTGGAATGCGCAAGTGGCCATAAGTTTTGAAACTTGTAAAAGACATTGTATCACCAATAATTTTAGTATTTTAAATTTATGCATCGAAAAGGGATTTTTTCCAGACGATTTAAAGTTATTCATTTTAAAACCTCTCTTTAGAAAAAATGACAGGGAGAACATGACTAATTATAAACCTATATATATCTGGTAGTTCTATAAAATTCCAGTTCTATAAAAAATATTTGAAAAAGCAATATATCACAAGCTATAAGTATACTTTCCGGTGGACTTTCAGGGACACGTGGTTACAGGGTCTCCCTGTGACCACGGACACTGTAAAGGGTTCGAAACGTCAGGATAATTTAAAAAACTATGTAAATAGTAAATTAAACGCGAGATAATCCGTAAAAAGTGTTTTATTTCGAAGTGTTCGGGGGTTCGGGGGGTCAAAGTTGCTCGCGTCCGTAGGTTTACCCTTGAGACCCTACACGTGATCCCTGGGTGGTGCTAAATGAGTGACACTGACTGAGTGGTAGAGCCACGCTGCGTTGCAGCAAGAATTAGGCCGGCTCGCCCGGCGTAATACCACCCTCTCACTAATATTCGGCGTGAAATAATGGCACTTGGTGCTGTTGTGTTTCGTCCGACCAGTGAGGGTTTCGGAGGCCCCTCCCCCCCCCTCCCTCCTCCCAATTCCTATTCCTTCCTTAAACCTATTCCTCCCTTAAAGGCCGGCAACGCGTCTGCGATTCCTCTGGTTTTGCGGGTGTCCATGGGCGGCGGTGATTACTCTCCATCAGGTGACCCGCCTGCTCGTTTGCCTCCCTCTTTTATAAAAAAAAAAAAAATAAAAAAAAAAAAAAAGTGGCTGTTTTCGTTAAAACAAATTAAAAACTATTTGATAGCTTCTCTTGGAAAAGACGTGTTAATAAGTTGCGTCAAACACCAAAAAACACTTGTTTTATTTGGAAATAACATTTATGGTTTGGCTTCAAAAATTTATAATATGCTACCAGAAGACATAAAGATTATGAATAATCTGGTCGAATTTAAATCAACCCTTAAAAAATTATTTATTTATAAAACTTATTATACGATTAATAAATATCTATGTGATGTTAATATCTGAGCCAATTCTGTAATTTTGACTACTTAATAACTAAATGGAATAACTACATATTATTTATTAAATTTAATTTATTATTTAAATGTGTTTACGCTCACACCAATTATCTAGACCAAGATGAGTATTCTTTTGAAACTCGTTAATATGGTAAGATAACGGAAATATACATAAACATAGAAAAAACACCGAGACCCGAAATCAATTTAGAAAAACAGTTTTTCTGTAAATTGACCCGACCGGGAATTGAACCCGGGACCCCAGAAATGGTGCGACGCCAGACCTGGCGTGCTAACCACACGACCACGGAGGTCGTCGAATGTCTTATGACGTAATGTAATAAATTATTCAAAGTTATTTAAAAGAGTATGCCGATTAGCCAAGGCAAACTATCTGAGTTCTAAGATTAAGAATAGTAATGACAAAATAAAAATGACATGGAATATTATAAATAGTGAAACAGGAAAGGTCAGAAGTCGTAATAATGAGTACAATTTAAATTGTGATAATAAAACCTTGACTTCTGATGCTGATGTTGCTGCAGCATTTGAGAGGTTTTTACTGACATTCCAGTTTCAACTACAAAAGCCTTGATTTCCTCCCCCACTGTAGCTGAATCTGTTTTGAATGAGAATGTTAAAGATTGTGAAAGTAATTTCAGTTTTCAAAAAATTTGTGTTATAGATATATTAAAAACATTTAACACTCTCAATAAAAAGAAAACTGCTGATCTGTGGGGTAATTCCGTGGATGTCGCTAAATCAGTAATTATGACAATAGCTCCAGTTTTAGCTTGCTTATTTAACGAATGCATTGACTGTGGTGTTTTTCCTGACCTAATGAAACATAGCAAATTAATTCCATTGTTTAAATCAGGTAGCACTTCTGACCCCTCTAATTTTAGACCTATTTCTGTGCTACCCACATTTAGTAAAATTTTTTTTTGAAAAGTTGATGCTAGACCAAATTCAAATTCATTTTCATAGAAATAAACTTTTACATTGTAAACAGTATGGTTTTACTAGGGGTCGCTCAACAACTGACGCCGGTGTTGAGCTTCTAATCCAAATATTTGATACCTGGGAGGAATCACAGGATGCCCTAAGGGTATTTTGTGATTTATCCAAGGCTTTCGATTGTGTTTTACATGAAACTTTGGTCAGGAAGCTTAACCACTATGGAATTAGGGATGCTACTTTGAGCCTTCTAATCTCATACTTGAGTAACAGGATTCAGAAGGTCGACATTAACGGTAAAAGATCTCCGGGATCAGTGGTTACAATGGGAGTTCCGCAGGGTTCAATACTAGGTCCATTCTTGTTTTTGGTTTATATTAATGACTTACCTTATTTTGTAAAAGACAGTCATGAGATAGTATTGTTTGCTGATGATACTTCACTTTTATTCAAAGTGAAACGACGACAACCAAATTATGACGACGTGAATAATGCGATCTCAAAGATTGTTCACTGGTTTAGTGTAAATAACTTAAACGAGGGAAAAACCAAATGTGTAAGATTTGTATTGCCTAATGTTAAGCAAGTAACAACTAGTGTACAAATTAAAGATAAGAATGTGAATCCTGTGGACACCACTGTGTTTCTAGGCATCACGTTAGATGCCAAGCTTCAGTGGGGCCCACATATAGCTAAATTGTCGAATAGACTTAGCTCTGCGGCTTATGCAGTAATGAAGATCCGTCAGTTAACTGACGTTGATACATCCAGATTAGTTTATTTCAGTTACTTTCATAGTGTAATGTCGTACGGCATTTTACTGTGGGGAACTGCTGCCGACATTCAAACTATCTTTGTGCTTCAGAAGAGGGCTATTCGAGCAATATATAACCTAAAGGCTGGCGACTCTCTCAGAGAGAGATTTAAGAATATTAATATAATGACAGTTGCATCACAATACATTTATGAAAATTTGATTTATGTTCATAAAAATACTGGAATGTTTTCAAAAAACAGTGATATTCACAATGTAAACATTAGAAGTAAGAACAAATTAGCAGTACCTTATACTAGGCTCCATAAAATAAATAATTCTTTTAGGGGTCTGTGTGTAAGATTTTACAACAAAGTACCAAATGATATTCAGAAATTAGATCTTAATAAATTTAAAATCATAATCAAAGAAAAGCTTTATAAACAAGCTTATTATAAAGTGTCAGATTACACAGAAGACAAAACAGCTTGGATCTGAAATGCTCCAAGCACTCCAACAGCCATTTCTAATTGTCTTTATTTAATTGATACTACATTGTATGTATTGTAATTTTTTATTGCATAATTTTTTTTATTTTTAAATTCATATTTTGTATTGACCTGGTAACGACATACTCTTTTTTTTTGTTTGTAAATGTCGTTGCTTTTGTGCGCTGTGGTTTCTTGCGCCCATTCTTTGCCACAGTTAAAAAATTATGTCCTGAATGGGTGGTAGGTTAAAAAAGATTTGGACGATTCAAAGTACTTATTAATTGAGTTTATTGAATAAATATATTTTGACTTGACTTGACTTGACTTGAATACTATTTATTTGGATTTTTTTTGTTTTATCTTTACATGGGTAATAAAACAAAAAGAATAAAGATATAGTTTAACATTTTTATCTGATTGTCATGAATTTTTATTATTAATCGTAAGCATTGTGAGAAAAAGTCAATATGTTGTAACAATCATTTAGTAAATAATGAATAAGTTTGTAATGTACCTATTTAAATACACACATCAAAAGTGTCTAGGGATCAAGCATTTTTATGCGGATTTCTTGAGATTGAGATGTGGCTTTGTAATAAATTTATGATTTTATAAATTTATATGGATCCTTTTTGGTGCATTTCATAATTTGAAACAGGAACTTTCAATCAATTTCTAGTAAAAGATGAAAATCAGCTGTCAATATTTTCCCTATAAAAACATACAACGCATTGAAGACATTATTAGTGCTACTGTTTCCCTACTACTGATTAAAACCAACGTTATTATGGAGCGGCGACGTCATTTAAGCAGGGAAGAAATGCTCAGAGCCGTGGGAATGATAGAAGCTGGTTCCCGGCAACGTACTGTGGCTTTAGCTCTGAATACAAGTCAGAGTGTTATCAGTCGACTTTGGACACGTTACCGAAGCACTGGTACCGTGGCTGAGCGCCATGGAGGACGGTATCGCTGCACCACACGGAGACAAGACCGATACATTCAAATCACAACTCGAAGAGCTCCAACAATAACCGCCATGATGTTAGCCGTGAGGCTTCATCACTCTTCAGGGAACTTAATTAGCGACCAAACAGTCAGAAACCGCTTGCATGAAGTGAACCTTCATTCCCGAAGACCGCTAAGGGTACCACCTATAGCAATGCACAATCGTAGGATTCGATATCAATGGGCTCTTGAACACAGAAATTGGGCAGAAAAACAATGGCGTTTCGTGTGCTTTTCTGATGAGTCTCGTTTTGGTATGAGACCGGATACAAGACGTATACGACACTGGAGAACCCCTGGACGCCAACAGCGATTAAAATCTTGCCAGGAAGTCCATCCTTATAGTGGTAGAACCATCATGGTATGGGCGGGTATTTGGATCGGCGGAAGAACTGAGTTGATTTGTATCAGAGGCAACCTCAACGCTCAAATTTATGCTGAGACGATTGTATCAGACGTCATCGTTCCTCTACAAGTGCAAATCGGTCCCTTATTTCAGTTAATGCATGATAATGCACGACCGCACACCGCAAGAGTTGTAAGACAGACTCTCGCCGCAGCTAACATCAATGTCATGCCCTGGCCTGCTCAGTCGCCAGACTTGAACCCGATTGAGCATGCATGGGATATGCTACAGAGAAGAGCTCTGCCGAATATGGAGGGTATCCAGTCGCAAGAAGACCTTTTTTTGTTGTTGCAACGAACATGGGCGGCCATTCCACAGCGTGATTTGGATGAACTCATTTTGAGTATGCCAAACCGATGTTCTTGTGTTGTTAGTGTTCGCGGTAGAAACACGGATTATTAATTGTTTAAGTTACCCAATATTTAAAGAAAACTGTTATTTCAGTCTTTTTTTCGAACTTTAATGTTAGTGGTTCAAATGTCAAAAATCCCTTTATTAGGAAAATGGCAAATTTCTTTATTAATGCAAAGGTGACTTGGTTTATCGTTACTGTAGACAAACGAAAACACTTTATTTGATGAATCCTTAAAGAAAATTTTAATTAATATCAATCAGGAGAAAAGTTATTGCAAAAATATATGTTGATCCCTAGACACTTTTGATGTGTGTATTTGCACATCGTCTCGCCACGATAGAATATTTTGTACAAAGTACAGACTGTACTATGTAACGTACTATGTAACATAGTACAGACTGTACTATGTTATCTGTAAAAGTTACCATATTCTGCAAAATAAATATAGATTTCTGATTATGATTTATGAAGCGTATTGGGAAGTAGTAAAACAGATTTGCAAGCTCCAAACCGTCGTTCATGAACACATTCGATAATTTATTGTCACTCACAAATAGCAAATGTAGCAAATTGTGCTGCATGTCCGTCCTTTGTTGAAAGTTTGGCATTACGCGTGACGTGACACGAAGCAGACATGTATTCGAAGTCGAGGAGTTTATCTGCACTAATTTATGCGGTGGATGTATCTGTTGAAAATATTAATAGAAGATTTTGCACAAAGTTTGCCGTGTGTCGGCTCACTAAAGAAAACTACCAACACCCTGTATAAACAGGGCCTTAAAATGTAGTTTCGTAAATTAAAGCTTTGATTTACAATTTTATTTTGATTGCTTAACCTCTTAGTCCCTAAGTGACCAAATATGGTCGCACCTAAAAACTCGCTATGTGAAAGAATACTATCACCCCCTCTCTATCCTTGGGTGTCGTAAAAGGCGACTAACGGACTAAAGACTAGTTATATAGCGTAAGTGAAGCTTGTCGTTGGCAATGCTGTAGGAATTAAATTATTAGCTTGAGTTTTGACATACTGGCAGTGGTACTTTTTTTCCGCGCACTTCATGCAAAACCCTAGATACCAACCAAACCATCCCGCTAACAAGCCAACCCGTTGGGAATTGAACCCTTGCTTGACCACTAGGTCTGAGACCGTCGGTCGCTCTGACCACTAGACCACAAAAGAGGTTAAATTGTAGGCTCAGCTTTAGATTGGTCAACACCTGATATTAGCACCATATTTTTTTTTTATAGATAGGTTTGCTAAAGAATTATAATTTACTAAAATTTTACGGCGCGGAGATGCATAGTTTTTACGCTAGAATTTATTGAAAATAGCAAAGTAGTCAAGAATTGAAGGAAAATCGACATTGTCATGATGTTTGACTTAAAATCTTAGAATAATAACGCCTTAGAAAGATTAGATTAGTTCATACAAGCGCTCTGTCAAAAATGAAGCACTAAACCGATTCACACACGCGTGACGAGTACTTGCTGCGCGCATGGCTGTGATCTGCTGTCTCTTTCCAATTCTATGAATATGAAAAAGACAGCGCTGCGGCAGCCGCTGCTACCGAGGCTTTAACTTAGAGAATCACACTGCAGTACGTTTATATTTTGACCTAATTAACTACAAGATACTATGAAATACTGAAAGCTTACCTGTGAAAAGTGATGTTATTACATTCTTTGTTTTTCAGATGTGTTGTGACACAATTTAACTACACAAACCGTCATATTTTTTTTTTGTTTTCGCGAGACATGTTCGGCGCGCTTTGACATTGAACACTACGGAGCGGTCCGTGGAGCCATTTAAGGCTCCGATTAAGTGCTTCAAAATAGGCGCGCGGACTTGGTTTCTATAGCGTTATATTCTAAGCCTAAAATATATTTTTTTTATTAGACAACAGATAACTAGCTCCATTAAAAATATCTTGGGGGGACGGCGGTGGAAGGGGTACGGTAATGGTAACTTGATAGAATAATTTTATTTTTCTAAAAATAAACTAAATAAATAACCTAACATAACCTCAAAATAAAAATATCTTGAAAACTATGCATTTCCGCACTTTCCCTCCCTTAGGTACCCCCCCCCTCCCTCCACCTTCCCTCTCCCCTTTCCCCCTTTTTCGATGTTGCTTAATCTAAAGTGCTTCCAAATTGTACACTTGTTTTTCTTTATGGGTTAGATAACGCCGTCCCCAACGAACACTATGGTAATAGCTATTACCCTCTTTTTATTGTAACATCATTGGCTATTACGATAGATTCCGTTTTATCGCAGATTCGCCATGCTGAGACCCTAATACATTATTGCAGTTTTTTCAAGGCTAGATGTATGTCAGCATCATCATTATTAACCAGAGGACGTCCACTGTGGGACAAAGGCCTCCCCCAAAGGATCTCCACCACGACCGGTCTTGTGCTGCTCGCATCCAGCGGCTACCCACCCTAACCAGATCGTCGGACTACATTGTTGAAGACCTTCCGGTGCGTAGTCGCCACGCGAGAACCGTTCTGCCCCAACAGCCATAGGTCCTACGGGCGATGTGCCCTGCCCATTGCCACTTGAGCTTGGCGACTCTTTGGGCTATGTCGGTTACTTTAGTTCTTTTACGAATCTCGTCATTTCTGATTCAATCACGAAGAGAAACCCCGAGCATAGCCCTCTCCATTGCTCTTTGCGTGACTTTGAGCCCGCCTATTAGGCCCATAGTGAGCGACCACGTTTCGGTACCGTATGTCTGGCAACACACACTAGTCGAAGACTTTCGTCTTGAGACACTGCGGTATTTTGAACAAGAAGATATTTCGTAGCTTACCGAACGCTGCCTAGCCGAGTCGGATTCGACGATTGACCTCTTTCCTAAATGGACCGTTTGTCCCAGGTATACATATTAGTCAACAACTTCAAGAGCAGAGTCTCTAACCTTCAGAGGAGTGGGTACTACAGGTGAATTAGACATGATTTTCGTCTTCTCCATGTTAATTTTAAGGCCCACTTGTTGAGAGATTGTTGAGATCACTGAGCATTGTGCCGAGGTCCTCCAGGGCTACTATATCGTCGGCAAATCGAAGGTGACTGATGTACACGCCGTTAATATTGAAGCCGGTCCTCTCCAGTCCAGAAGCTTAAACACGTCTTCCACTGCAGCAGTGAAGAGCTTCGGAGATATGATGTCTCCTTGTCTCACTCCACGCTGCAGCCGGACTGACTTCGAGCTCTGGTCCTGAAGACGAACTGTCATAGTGGCGTTTTCGTACAAACACTTCACCGTTGGAGAGACGTAGAAAGGTCAATGTTTCGATTGAATCAAAGGCTTTCTTGTAGTCCACAAACGCTAAGCAAAGTGGCCGGTTATACTCTTCGGTCATTTGTAGGTATAACTTGCCGCAGCATATGTATGTGGTCTATGGTGCTGAATCCTTTTCGGAATCCGGCTTGTTCGATTGGCTGAAAGTCATCAGACCTGAGTGCGAGACGATTAGTTATAACTCTCGAGAACAGCTTAAAAACGTGACTTAGAATTGATCTGGGTCTGTAGTTCCTCAGTAAGGTCTTATTGCCCTTCTTAAAAAACAACACAACCACACTTTCATGCCACGCTTCTGGCGTTCTACCTCCGAGTACGACGTAATTAAATAGTTTATGAAGAGCTGCGAGTGCGGTCTTCCGCTTGGTTTCCGGAGCTCAGCCGTAATTCCGTCAGCACCCGATGCCTTACTTTTCCTAAGCTGCTTGAAAGTCATACCAATCTCATACAGGCTGTATGTCCGGGATATCTTTTTTATTATTTCTTATTAGATTGATTTGTTTATGATACTTAAATTTCAATAAATGGATAATTAATTACTTACCTACACACTTTTGACTTACTTATTAATTATTGCTCTATAAAATAATGCAGGTAAGATTAATTTAAAACGAAACCATTTTATAGATGATGAAAACTAGTTAATTGTTCTAAAGTTATAGTCTACAAAAATAGAAGCATTCGTATCATACGAATTTCGTTAGACATTATTTTTAAGGTTCGGCCAAACCTGCGCGTCAGTAACGCGGGAAGCGGGACGCGATGCGGGAGCGTCTGCAACGCGAAACTTAACACGTTAAGGTTCGGCCACACCTGCGCGACCAAAGCGACTGCGAAGCGGGAGCGTCTGCCGCGCGGCGGACGCTACCCATACTTCATCTATGGCACTTTGCACACCTACGCGACCACAACGCGGGATAGCCGCGTCGGCAGAGCGGGACGCACGCGTTTAATGGTCAAAAGTGTGTACGTGCGAGAAAGCTACCTACCTTCCTTATTATTAATTATTTCGTTCCATTATGACTACAACAGACTGTCATTTTCTTAAACTTGATACTTTCCTAACTTGTCTCATTTTTAACTCGGCTCTTTCTTAGTTGGTCTCTTTTGCAAAGTTGACACTTTCCCAACTCGTCTCCCCTCCGGACGACTTCGTCATTTTCTTAAACTTGACACTTTCCTAACTGGTCTCATTTTTAACTAGGGTTTTTCTTAGTTGGTCTCTTTCTTAACTTGACACTTTCCTAAATCGTAATTTTTTCATAATATCTAAGAAAGTGGTTCGTAACCACCTGTTAATACAGAGGTGTTTGTCGAAACAGTGAGAGGATATCCCATAAACAAAGACTATAAGAATTTACGAAAAAAGATAAAATATGGAATTCGATCGGTCCGGAATTTCAAATGAATGGTAAGTGATAAAAGGTCCTTCTCAGAGTCAGATTCCGATATTAAGTATGAGGATGTCATCACCACAACAATTAAGTAGTTAGTTATAAGTAGCAGATAAAGACGCGCAGCTTTAGTGACTGCTCTTTAGCAAATGAAGTTCGCGGTTCGCGCCGGAGTCGCGCAGGTGTGCACGTTAAGTTTCGCGTTGCAGACGCTCCCGCGTCGCGTCCCGCTTCCCGCGTTACTGACACAGGTTTTGCCGAACCTTTAAACGCCATGGCAGACACCATATATCTGCCACCATATATTCCCAGTGGGCTTAGTGAAAATAAAAAAATGGTCATTATCTGTCTACATGTTTTATTGGCTCATTTGTTTTAAAAGGGGATTTATTATAATTTAGTATAATTAAGTATAATGGCGGAAAATGGTTAAAATAGAGAGAAATTGCCTGGCAGACACCTTGATCTGCCATGGCCCAGCATTAGCACTTTTCGTTATTTTAGTGGATGGGGCCTCGCGGGACACCTTGGCAACCACCCCCGCACCTCTACGCGAGCGCTGCGCTTGCTCTCGCTCGACACAGCTCAGTGTAGACATATGGTATCGAAACAAAAGTATCGATACTATACTCATGAGTAGTATTACAACAAAAGTAATCGATACCAGTATCGTACTCGCATCAAAAGTATCGAGTTATTAGGGTATCGAGTACATTTTGTTTATCATTCAGTGTAAATAAAAAGACGTAAAATAAGTAGGACTTAACAGCTGTTTATTAAAATATTTCTTTATTTTCTCAATCGAAAGTCATCTCCCGTGCAATCAGACAAAAATAGTAGGTAATTTTTTAACCCTTGAGCCCAACAGGCGGTTCCTACTAGAAGCCGATTACAGAGACTATAGGAATTTCCTAGTCTCTGTAATCAGGGCTCTAGCTTTTAAAAATAGACGTTCCGCCGGAACGACGTCCCTGGTATTATTAAAAAACGATAAGCAAGCATAAAAAGCTGTCGGAACACCGTTTTCATATCTTACCATTTCTTCCATTTCATATCTGCTGGAACCCATTCCGATCAAACCCATTTAATTTCAACGGAATCACTGGATTCGCGAGATATAAACTCATCTCGTCTCTGTTATGTTCGGTGGTAATGCTAGTGCGTGGTCTTCTCGAATTCGCTAACATATTTTGATGGTGTCCCCAAAAGTCATCAACTTCATCGACAGGCGACGAGTTTCAGGCGAGTCTTACCAAAGCATAAATTACAAAGAATAATATGTCCAATCCAAGCAAGCATTGAATACCTATTTACCACAGACTACAGTACAGAGTCGAGTCAATCAATCCATAGACTTTTTTTAGATTCGTTCTCTGATCTCAAATATAATTGTATTTTTTTATAATAGAGGGTTTTTTAATATTTGTAATACTTTAATTTATCCCATATGATGTAAATAATTGAGAATATACTATTTCATACAATATAATTTAAGAAATGACAAATAAACCCTAGAATTGAACAAATAAATTCAAATATATAATTTTTAACAGCACTAGTAACAACATGTCAAAGAAGAAATGTGTCAGGTCCCTGTCAGGTCACAAATATTTTCAAAACTTGTAAGTTTTTCTCTGCGCTAAGGCGTAAAGCTTGTTCTACAGAGCCCCGCGGGTCACTACGAATAGCGTTTACACTGTTATTGATGTCTGCCAACCTAGTAAAAAACTTTTAGCACGTATTAACAGGTGTCCCGTAACCACTTTCTTAGAGTTTATGAAAAAATTACGATTTAGGAAAGTGTCAAGTTAAGAAAGAGACCAACTAAGAAAAAGTCTAGTTAAAAATGAGATCAGTTAGGAAAGTGTCAAGTTTAAGAAAATGACGAAGTCGTCCGAAGGAGAGTCGAGTTGGGAAAGTGTCAACTTTGCAAAAGAGACCAACTAAGAACGAGCCGAGTTAAAAATGAGACAAGTTAGGAAAGTATCAAGTTTAAGAAAATGACAGATTCTGTTGATATCCCCTGCGATCTGAACCAAAAGAACTACATCGAAACCGTGATTAAAAATGCCTCACGTAAACTCGGTGTCCTGAACAAGGTGCGGCGATTCTTCACGCCTGATCAGTTGTGTCTATTATAAAAGACACATGTGCGGTCTTGCGTGGAGTATTGCTCTCACCTTTGGGACGGCTGCGCAAAGTACCTTATCGGTGCCTTGAACAGATTGCAGCGCCGCTGTGCGCATTATCGGCAATGCGGAGGTCACTAAAACTCTCGAGCCTTTGGAATTGCGTAGAGATATTGCGTCACTCAGCGTCTTTTACCGTTTATACCATGGCGAGTGCTCTGAAGAACTCTTTGACCTCATCCCTCCTTCTCCCTTCCTCCATAGGAGTACGCGTGCTGCTCTCCGGAGTCACCAATTTACAGTCTCTAACATTCCATCACGCACAAAGAAATAGCTTAGTATAAAAAAAAAAATTAAAGCTACCAGACCAGTCGATCGACATCGATCGATATTGATCGATGCCGTCGATAGACGATCGATCGATTGGTCTGGTAACACCCTTACGCTTGCGTTTGGGACACTATCCATCTGCGAAATTGGCATATTTTATGAAAAAAGCTAACTCACCTAATGGGCAATGTTCCGAGATCAAAAAAAAAAAGAAATTGGTTCGTAAATGACTTCATAGATGGCGCTTAGCATAGATTAGTATGGCGCATGGTAAAAGGCGGGTTCATGAAGAGCACGTGTATGGCTGCGTAATATTTATTCTATTCCAAAATAGAAATAGGTTCTAGATGTCCTGAATATAAATAGGTAAGGACTTACTATTTTTTTATTCTTTTGGTAGACAAGTAAAAGTGTAGAATTTATTACAGCCCTTAGGTAGGTACGGCTTTTATAAAACGACATCTATCGGGTGTTTTTGAACTAATTTTTACTTTTTAATTTGGGCTGTCAGAAAATCGCCCATTGCAGTTCTTGCAATAAAATTGAAGACGACACATAATATGCTGATGGAAGAACGAAGCCGATAGGGAATCACTGTTTAATAAATTTAAATTAAATATTAAAGACGTTGGATCAGAATATTTTATCAAAACCTAAATCAGATCTGGCTAAAAAAAATTGAATGTTGGTAAAGATAGCTGAACAGTAATTCTTGTAACAATCATCATGTTTATTATTAGTCTAAGAGTGTAATTAGGAAGCTACAATGGGGCTGGCATATCCACGTGGACAAAGCCCCAAATGCTATTCCATTATCCAAAGATATAATGTGCCCTCTTTGGCCAATCGGAAAATCTATCCCTGAACAAAATGATCTGTAAAGTTTATTGTATCTCATACCAAAAGATCCACAAAGTTTTTACAAATATTACAGGTTACAGGAATGTTGTAGACGACTTTGACGGTTTTTCTGATGAACTAGACTTTAACATAGAGGTAAACGCCAATAATATGACAGCATAAACATGTAGAATGCTGATTTGATATGCAGAGTTGTGTTGTGTAAATAATTGTTTTATTTAAAAACGGTTAGTAATTTTATACTTTAAAATTGTTATTCATTTTGTACTCTAACCATTGTTTGTAAATTGTTTTATTAAAAAAAGTATTTTGTCATTTTATATTTTAAAAGGGTTTATCATTTTGTGCCCTAACTAGACATGGGCGCCGCCGTGGCTCGCCGCCGCCGTTTAGGTATGGCGCGCCGCCGCCGCCGCCGACTGTTCAAAATTTCGCGCCGACTAGACTGTTCCAATGAGAAGGCTCTTGTAACAATCATCATTCATCATTAACAGCCTATACACGTCACACTACTGGGCACAGGCCTCCCACGTGAACAATAGCACGTGGGGATATTGGGCCATAACCCACCACGGTGGCCCAATGCGGGTTGGTGGGTTAACTGGCTGGCTTGTAACAATAATCTCAGTTTATTCTTCACTCATATGGGCCGTGCGGGCGCCGCGCGGGGCGTCAGCTCAGGTGCTCGATGAGGACGAAGACGACCCTATTTCCGATCAAGAGGGAGAAGAATCAGAAGAACGCCCTTTGTTTGGGGACTTCGCGAACGTGCCTAACGTTAAGACGTCCACTCCAACGTGTTGGCATAGTATCTTAGAAATGTTGGGGCACACTGCTGTAACTGTAACCGGAACCCCGTCAGCTTTCTTAGCCTGAGCTATAGGTAATACAAATGGGTGCGAAAAATTTGGAATTATCTTTATTTCCACCGCTGATAAAGCCTGACGGCTCACTTGCCCACACTGCAGCTGAGAAGGTAATTCCACTCTTTTTGCAAAGAACTCACGTCTGGAAGTCGCTAGCAAGGTTCCACCTAAGTTGCCTATAGCCGACCTCTCCATGGGAGAACCTCACATCAGCAGCAAAGAGGTACTCAAAGCTCTCCGTACTCTAACGTGAATAAGGCTAGTGGTCCTGATAGAATCCCGGCCATAGTCCCACGTAAGTGTGCACCTAACTTGTCTACTGTTCTAACACACCTGTATCGCCTCTAACTTGAGACTCGTCTAGTTCCTCAGTCGTGGAAGCTGGCTAATGTGCAGCCTGTGCCCAAAAAGGTAGCCGTGCCGATCCATCTTACTGTAAGACGATTTCAGTCAAGTCCATACTCTGCAAGAATACGGAACGTGTACTGAACTCTCGGCTGCTGGCATACCTTGAGACCAATGATCTCCTCAGTGACTGCCAGTTCGGATTTCGCCTATTATAGATCTGAGAAGTTGGAACTCACTGGCGCATTGGACTTAGAAATAGTGGAAAACTTTATATACCTGGGTTCCAACATCAGTAACGATGGTTCGTGCGAGAAGGAAGTGCGCAGGAGAATTGGCATGGCTAAGAGCGCCATGTCTCAGCTTGGAGAGATCGCAATATTTCCGAAAAAACCAAAACCAGTCTGGTACGGATTCGTGTCTTCTCGATCTTTTATACGGCGCTGAGACTTGGACACTAAAAGTTGCAGACCGCAAACGCATTGACGCTTTTGAGATGTGGTGCTGGAGAAAGATGCTCCTCCGTTCCGTATTCCTTGGACAGCATTTCGGACTAACGTCTCTATATTGCGAAAACTCAAAATCTCCTCGCGGCTGTCATCCTCGGATGTCTACGCAAAATTCTCGAATACTTTGGTCACATTGCAAGGAAAGACGGTGACAAACTCATAGCGAGAAGCTCATAGCGATCGGCAAAGACGGGAAACGGCCTCTATCTATCTATCTATCTATCTTCAGTTCACAGCGCCCTCCAGACCGCCAGATACAGAAACAGATGGAGGAAAACCAACAGAGAGAAAGTGATGCAGAAGGGACGTCACGACCCTCAGCATTGAGGAACACGACGCATGGAGGAACTCCATTATCAATTTTAATTACTTAGTAACTTTTCGCTCAACAGCCACGATATAATGTTTTGTTTTTGAAATCTTTTTGAAGTGTTGGTTTTATTTATCACTCTTATTTCTACCTTTAATTACATAACCAAAAACGACTTCAAAAATCCCACGCCGCCGGCTTCACGCCGCCGCCGAGCATATTTTTAAGGCGCGCCGCCGCTGGATTTTTTTTACTCGGCGCCCATGTCTAGCCCTAACCAATGTTATAACATTTATGAGATTAAACAAGAGTCTTTTTATCGTTGTTTCATTTATTTTTATTCTTTTTACTGGTTTCCAACACCTTTCCCAACCACAAAATATATTTATGCAATATAGAACACCCGATAATTTATTGAAAAAAAATTTAAACTATGCAGAATAAAAATAATTTTCTTTCCGCATATTGTCCATACTGAGATAACTTGTCTTCAAAAGTTTTCCAAAAAAAGTCTAATTATCTCGAAATAGCATGTTGTAGGTTGGTTCTGTTTTGCGCAAGGAGCTTGTTTTGCGTATCTTCGTTCAATTTTCTTATAAATTTTTAATTTTAGAATTTGTAACAAACGTACAGCACAGTAGATATTTTTTTTATCTCTACAACGGGTAACTGTTTAAAAATAACTAATCTTCTTAGTTTTTCATTGTCGACTGTATTTGATACGCAGACTAGAGCCTAAGAACATGGTTCTTTTTTATAATATATTAACAAGAACCATGTGGCTTAGTTCCGGTTTGCATAATAGAACTACTGAACATCTGATGAAGAAAAGGAGGTACCATGTGCCGTGGTTCTATTTAGCATATTTAAACAGCTCTTGATTAGAAAATAGGCAGCATGGTTTTTGTTTGTTTTTTAAGAATTGAGATAATGTGGGTTGGTACCCAAGGTGACATCTTTTATTTATGGTAAGGAGTCAATATAAAGCCAGGATCTTTTTTGAGCATGCAATTGTTTAATGAGGATTCCAACTGTAGAGGTAACTCATTTTCACACAAGTTGTGGGTTGGTTCTGGTTTGCATAACTACGTCCAATTATGAACGGTTGCAAATGTAATGGGCGATATTCCGATATCAAAAAAAAAAGGAATTGGTTCGTAAATGACTTCATAGATGGCGCTTAGCATAGATTAGTATGGCGCATGGTAAAAGGCGGGTTCATGAAGAGCACGTGTATGGCTGCGTAATATTTATTCTATTCCAAAATAGAAATAGGTTCTGGATGTCCTGAATATAAATAGGTAAGGACTTACTATTTTTTTATTCTTTTGGTAGACAAGTAAAAGTGTAGAATTTATTACAGCCCTTAGGTAGGTACGGCTTTTATAAAACGACATCTATCGGGTGTTTTTGAACTAATTTTTACTTTTTAATTTGGGCTGTCAGAAAATCGCCCATTAAATAAAATAGATGCAATAAAAAACTCGTACAACATGTTTGCAAACACAAGAGTTGTTTTTTATTTGTAATTGATATTTTCTTAATTAATTCAGTAAATAGATTCGTTATATAAATAAATTTTAGAATATTAGGTAGATCGAAAAATTATCTTTCTATTAATCCAAAATTTAGGTATTATATACTCTTCTGTAGGAATTTATAACGAAAACTCCCACATTTTTTTCTGAGACTTTTGATATAAACACCTTATTGCCCGGGGCCGACGATATGACCTTTTTGTGTATTGTCACTGTCAATGATAATATCACCCCAGGCGCTTGCACCAACAAAGTGCTCTAAGCCTTATGTAATTTGATGCTGATAACATGGGCGCATGATTTAACAGTCGTCATACCTGTTAAGCATGAGCAATAGTATGCCTGGATAACATTAATATCCTGCATGTCAGTGTTGATCAATATGTAGGTATAATATGTCGTATTTGACCTATGTCATGATAAAATTCGTCCTTTCAGTAGCGTGCTGTTAAACCGTCATTAATCCTGTGTGTGACATCCTTGGACTTTTAGTTACACACACTTGTACATTGTAAAAACCATTACGCAAATGTTCACCGACGTAAGAACGTGATATAAAGTAGTCTCGTTCCACCATATCAGTCCATAAAATGTCTTACTGCTAAGTCGCTGAGACAGCGACCTTCCCAGTTCCCACATGGTTAATGTTACATGGAGAGAATAGACCATAACCCACCACGCTGGCCTGTAGCGGGTTGGCGCGTGTGAACCTGCTATCTGATTATAAAAAGCGGGACTAACGGCTAACGGTAAAAGGTCGCTGTTTTTTTTGTTAAAGTTGTTTTAAATAAAAAATATTTATAACTACGTATAATAATTTATTGCAAAATATTTCATGGCAAATAACACAGACATTATTGTTGTTTCGTTCAATGTAAAAATATTATACAATCAACATAAAATAATAAAATTCACAATTTGTATTTGAAACGAATTTTGTCCAAAAACTACTTGGGGCATTTTTAATCCAAATTCATAATTAAAATAAGTCATTCATTACCTAGAAGTACGTAAAAAAGTGAATAAATCTTTAGTTAAGTAGTTGATTACACTAACAATAACGTAAAAAATAACTTATACTTAATAAAAACCTATACATAATTTTTTTTAAGTTATAAAAAACATGCCAACATTTTTCGTACCTATTCTATTTTATATTATTTTTTCGACAATGTTAAAAGATAATGCACAAAAGTACGTAAGTAGTCAAACGTTACTAATGTCGTGACAGAAAATGATAGACAATAGATGAAAACTGGGAAATGAAAAAATTTACAAATGAGACAATGAAAACACAAATAATGCATTTTATATCCTCTATTTTAAAGAAGCTACGCTAACGTAATAACGTTTAGTGGTTAAGAGCATATACCCGTAGAAAACAGCCAGGAAAGCAGTCACAAGTTGGTTTCACAATTTAGCCCAAGTTAAAGTTACTCAACTGAAACTTGATTGTTGATTAAGCAGATGACGGATAAACTTATATTCTTACTTATCATATATAGAAAAGACCCAAACCTGGGACAATTTAGAAAAACCGTTTTTTCTAAATTGATCAGACCGACAATTGAACCCTGGACCTCATATATGGCGGCGCCAGAACAGGCGTGCTGATCGAGTGATACCATGGACGTCGTCAATACAAAAAATTTGGTACCTTTAACTCGATTGAGTAGTGCAAAAGCTTTCTGTCGGCACTTAATTTGATGCATCTTCCTGCTTTCTAAGTGTATACGCCCTAACACAGCAACCAACAACTATTTTTACATTGCTCGAAACTACACAATTTCCAGTCTTAAAATTATTAAAACACAAGACTTAATTAGAAAGGGCAATATATACAACTATCCTACAAAACACTGGTTGTGCCACTGTCGACCACAAGTCAAATTTCATTAAATTTTTTGCAGACCAATAATAACTAAGATGTTCAAAACGAAGCTTTACACTTTTAAAATTAGAGTTATATCATATCATATCAGATTCATCAAATAATTGACAGACTTAAAGTACATACGAATTGCTAACTCTCGAAAATGCTCTCTCATACTCTCAAAATTGACAATATAAACATCTAAAAATGTTTATTTAGCTGAGTCTATGCGGTTTTAACATGAACTTTCTTGATTGGACTTTTAAACTTTTCTTGATTAGACTTTAAATCGAATAAATTTGTAGTAGTTTTTTTATAGGTTGTATGTATGGGTTACCGAAAACGTTTCAGCTCATAATGTCGACTTCTCAAAATGTCAACCGGTCGAAAAATTTACATTTCTTAAAACTTCAACTTCTTACAATATCAACTTCGCAAAAAGACAACTTCTCGAAATGTCCATTTCTCACAATGACAACTTCGCATTATTCAACTTCTCATAATATCAACTCTTAAATGATATATTCGCAAAATGATAACTCTTCGAGATTTTAGTTTGAAAGGTTAATTAAAAAGAAAACCGTGTTTTATACCAGTTTCCTACTAATTTATGAATCAATTTTCAATAAAAATCGGGTTTACTAAAGCTCCATTTTAATCGAATTTCTTTCAATAGCTTTCAATTCATTAATTCCTTTTTTCTGTCAAGTTCACAAATCAAAATAATCCATAGTTTTTCTACATTATCAAAAAGGTTTATTTGCTTTTCTATATAATTTTTTTTAATGTTAAATGTTTAACCTTTTATACTTTCATAATTATATTGGCGATTGACGATGAATATTAAAGATTAAAGACATTTTGACGTATTTAATGACTATTAGTGATTATTCATGGCTATAGATTATGTATAATTACATGATTTTCTCTTCAATTAGCTGTTTAAAGTAGATATTACGAAGAGTTGTCATTTTGCGAATATATCATTTAAGAGTTGACATTATGAGAAGTTGTCATTGTGAGAAATGGACATTTTGAGAAGTTGTCTTTTTACGAAGTTGACATTATAAGAAGTTGACGTTTTAAGAAATGTACATTTTTCGTCCGGTTGACATTTTGAGAAGTCGACATTATGAGCTGAAACGACTGAAAAGTGTACACCCTCTAAACGTTTCGTTGTATTTTATGTCCTCTTGAGTTATTTATAACGGAAACGTTAGATTTTCATATTTAACACGTTAACTGCCACATAACCAGAAAATGTATTGTTTGTCAGTCACCGGTGACTGACATGGCGCTTAAACTGTTAATCATAGAATTAAAAGATAGATTTATGTGAATTTTAAATGTGTTTATTTTATTTGAAGCGGGGCGTGAAACGACATTTACGCAGGCCGTCATGAATGGGTGCGCTTGTTACCGTGCTTGTTCCACGGTGTGAAGCGCTCTCATTATCTTGGACTGCATCGGCTGCTTACCATCAGGCAGGATTTGGTCACTATGACGAGTAGGATTAAAAAAAAAGGAAAACTTTCAATTTGCAATTATTATTTATAGAGAACACGAGCGACCAAGAAACTTTTCATTTAAAAATATAATATACTTACATTAAAAAAGTACAATAGAATCCTAAACACTTTTGTCATACAAACAAAAAATGTGCGTAAAACTTACTGCCCGCTACGCGTCGCATCACTCATTACTAATTAAAAGGCATCTCATTCCACAATGTAGCACCGATCACCTGCTCGCAATCTCAGTCTCTTATTCAATCACAATACCAACGGCTCGATTACACCATTTAAACCCTGTCACGGGCAATACAGTTGTAAAATTTTCATTGTTTTTCAATCTTTAAAAGAGCATACGGTTCAATATTTGGTAGCGACCATTGCCATGACTGCCATTTCTTCGAATATGTTATCGTCATGTCAACTACAATCGAGTCTCAGTGGCCTGGGGCATTACCATCAACTTTCTAAAGCCAAATTTAAACTCAAATCTCTGCTTGAGTACAGGTAGAAAAGAATGGTACTATTCATCGCATATATAGCCATCCCTTTCTAACTGTATTCAAGCAGAGATTTTAGTGTGAGTTTTGTTTTAGAATACGCGCCGTATTACTTTAATATTACTATGCAAATTCCCATACGAAATTTGCTTAGTAAGTAAATGGCAGTAGGGCCCTTGGGTTATAACAGTGACAGTATGACAATAGCTATTTCATTTTCGATTTAAATAGGTAACAATATTTTAATGCAAACAATTATTTTTTCTTAAGTCGTCTGGACTGTCAATTCAAGTAACAATTACTCAAGTAAGTTACAGATACAAACACTGGGGGACAATTAAAAATAGCAAAATCGCTCTTTTCACTTTTTCAAACTAATGTGATATTTACAAAAACTATAACTAACAAATATGAAACTGCGACAATTCTAACACCAAGAGTTACATATAGAAGAGTTAATCTAATTCACTTAGAAGAATTGCAATACAGTTGCTATTATTTACATACACGGAGTGACACTACAATGCACATTTAAATAGTAATATTACTCATATATAATTATTCTTAAACGACTAACATCAACAGAACGCGATCTTTATAATATCATCTTTGGCTTTATAGTCAATAATGCACGCAAATATTCAAAGTTGTTAAAAAATTATCACTCTACGAAAAAAATTAAGAATTTTTCAAACTAAGGTAAAACTGAACATAAGATCACAACATAAATAAAACGGTGATTCAGTGAACAATATAAATGTAAAGATAAAATTATGAAGACTAAAAAAAATCAAATTGTCTTTCTTTACACAGTAATAGCGCACCACTTTTATAATAATTGACTCACGCATTTCAAATTTTACTTTATATTTAGTTTAAAATAGATTTTTTTTATGATTATAATAAAAATTATGCATGCATCACCTGTGCGCCACCTCACTTTTATTTTTTTTAATAAAAAGCCCTTTTTATTAAGTAACAATTTTTGAAATATATATACATTTTTATACACACATCCAGAAAAGGGCAAAATTAAGGCATAGATGTAACTTTCTCTACTTTTACACGAGTGTTGCGTTGTAAATTTTTAAAGTAGATTTACAAATAATCTGGTTTAAGAGGCATTGTTTATTATCAATTAGCAGATATTTGTGGCATCTGTTATTTGTATACGTGGCACGGGTAAGAATAGCAGATTTTGCATTTATTTTCTTCTCAACTTTTTAAACATTCGTATTTTTTTTATTACTTGAATTTGTATGTGGCCCGACTGGAAGCGGGAAGTTGGCGTATAAAACAAACATTAAGTGCTCGGCCAGACTGGACGCGCGGGCGCGGCGCGGCGTACAAATGTATGCCCTGCGCCGCGTGCCTACTATGGACACTCAAGTGAGAATACATTATGTTTGAGTACGCTGCGCCGCGCCCGCGCGGGCAGTCTGGCCGAGCACTAAAGCCCTTGTCAAACCGACAGCGAACCGAAAGCGTGGCGAAGCGATTTCATTTTGTAATATATGGAATCGTTTTGTTCGGTCACATAGAAAAGCGAAAGCAAACCGATCCGTGCCGATATCTTGGCGAACCGAATGGCGTGTGACGCCATGACAAACACAAGGCGAGCGCGTGAAGCGAGGCGTGAGCGAGATAGTTGTATTATCTGGCTTTGTATGCACGACGTCAAACAAAAAGCGAATGCGAGACGCGAAGCGAAGGCGATGCGTGATGGTTGTGTTTATTTACAAAAAAAATCAAAGTATTCCGACACGTGGCCATAATAGATACCGAAAAGTTTATAGAATGTATTAAAAAATACATAATAATGTATAATACACGTCACAATGACTATAAAAATACATGTTTGCCATCGATACAATCGCGTCATGGAGAGAATGCGAACTGAAGCTTCGGTTCGCATTCTCCACGAGTTCGGTTCGCTGCGCCTGGTTTGACGTCTCCGCTTCGGTTCGCATTCTCCACGTTTTCGGTTCGGTTCGGTTCGCTTGTATGTTTGACGGGCTTTAGGGCTTACCTGTTCATATTGAAATTTAGTATAAGCAGCGCTAACGTAAGAGTTTCTATGACCCATTTCGAAAAAAACTTGCAAGTGCGTGCGAACAAGCTGCCGCTTCCCACCCTGAGGGTTAAGACAAGTGGCATAAACGCTCGTAGAAAAAATTAATGATGGTATGGGTTTGACATAAGCCAACGATACGTCATCATGCGAACTTGTAATTGGTAATTTGAAAACTTTAAATAGTTATTTCATTAGCACTACATGTTCTGTGTTCGATACCACGACCTATTCGATAATAGAGTTATCGTTTGCCATGTGTCTGTACACGTGTCTACCAATTTTACCATCGACAACGCTAAGGCGACAGCGTTTGTGCCAATTAGTTAAGCTGCTATCCGTGCTCCGCTTTCCGCTTTCAGCAGGGCCTTATACTTACACATCGGATTTGTAGCGATTAATATTATTCGGATAATTACATTGTATTGATTGCACTTCCATTATTTAAACCTATAATTCTGAGATTGCGATTATTCACTTACTGCTAACATTAAACAAAACTAACAAAATATTTACAAAATTAACATAGGCACATACGGAACTAAGGCAAATGCTTCCAGGAACCACAAAAATCTTCTTTCAACGATTATAGTAAAAAGTTAATTAAAATAACTATGTATATCTGCTTGATTTAGATATAAACATGAAATATATTTAGAAACATTATAAGTCAAATTCAATAAAAAAAAGTTTATTGTATGCAGGAAAAAAGTTGATTTTACATAAAAACCGTAAAAAGTTCACATAGGAGATCTTTAAATATAATAAATTATAAGAAAGAAATAAATCAAGCAAATATCAAATGGCTTTCATTTAATATTATATTTGGATTTAGTAGATTAAATATTTTAAATATTATTACTATAATGTCAAAAAAAGCCATTAATTATTCAATAAAAAATTATAATTTCATGACAATGCAGAGAAATTTCTTATACTTTTGGTCCAACAACATTCAGTCTATTTTTAAAGAACACAAAGTAAAGAATACTCTTTGTCGCATAAAATTTTATAAAATATAACGTACACGTGTCAATATCTAAAACGGGTACACAATACAACTATAAAATCAACACGGGAGATTATAAAAGAAAATTTGTACAATATTAAAATTAGAAATCGATCAACGGAAAACTATATCCATATCGTTCGAACTTGCTATAACACTTACATTAAAAAAAAAACACATATTGAAAACAAACAAAAATGCATTTTTGCATTTTTTTCACTTAGTCGAAAACAGCAAGCTGTTGCGAACTTAAAAAGGGTATACGTAAAGCAATACGTACAGAGGGCGTAGCTCCACACTGCACAGAGCTTTATTCTGGACATTCAACGTCACTTAACAAAAACAATTAAGGTGCACTCCGTCATTTTGACGCTTAGCTCGCACAACGCACACTAAAGGTCGATTCACACATATCAGTGAAGTCACAGTTCCGACACAGTACCGGCAGTGCGAAATATTCTTTCATACATTCTCTATGAACGCAACCCCACTTGTCAGTTTCAGTGACGACACAGTGCTCTCAGTGTTGATGCGGAGTTTCTCCCGTGTTCTTTTAGCAACAACACGTGTTGTGAGACTCCATTTTATTTCTATCTACCGTACAATACTAAATATTACTTTAAATAATTAAACCACTTGAAATTGGCTTAATGCTAAACGCGATAGCCATTAATTAAGATATAATAATAAAAGTGTTGATGCTGCTCTTCTTCTTCGTCTAAAGCAATAGCTATCATTGCTAGCTCCGTTTTAACAGAGCCATAGCAACAATCACGATACTTGACGACGGACACGTTTCACTGAAGCTCCGTGAACTGGGTACTGACATGTGTGAATTGAATCACTTACGCAACATTGTGGCACTGATACTGAATTGAGCGAACATGTTGACGGAACTGTGACCTCACTGATGTGTGAATCGACCTTTAACCAAACGAAATGCGTACCTAAATATCTCGCTAGATACTATTTTTGTGCGGACGTATTGAGAGCATTGATTGTGCATCTGGTTTTATAAGGGATCGTAGGTCTGACATAACGAATTTGACAACGCACTTTTGTTTCTGTCAACTCGCTCAACATTAGGGTTGAAACTACGGCCCCCGGTATGATTTAGTCCATACTGTACAGCTAGTACACTCTATGTGGCTAGGTCATAGTCCTCGAGGAATCTCTTGGCTTTGAGCTTCAGCTCGGTAAAAGCGGGCCGCCGGTTCGGATCCAGGTTCCAGCAATCAGTCATGAGGTATCTGTATATCTCCGATGGGCACTCGTTGGGTATTTGGAAGCTGTGAAAAGTTTTTGTTTGGTACCATCATCATCAGCCTATAAACGTAAAACCAGAGAAGCCTCAGATGTGTTGCCGGCCTCGAGGAAGGAGTAAAGGTGGCGCTTACATGGGCAATTTTTTGATTAATTATTGCTAGGCAAGACGTGTCAAGGGTAATTAGTGGAGCAAATTGCAGCAATTTTAAAAATGTACGGCAATTGTTTCGGCAATATTGATTCTAATTGCTCCATATCTTCCAATAGCTCAATGTTGTCGACACGAATTATCGAATATCCAGTGAGTATGGAAATTTAAAGCAATTTCGTTTTCTGTCTCGCTTGCACTTATTTATTTTGAGGTTTGACAATGTCTCGCTTCCGCGGGAAAAGTAAGCGGGTGGGCGAATGTGCAGCGGCGCCAGCACGTACGTGTATGAAAGTATTGCCTAGTTTCTAGGAGTTGATCCATATCGCTCAATATTGTTGTTGATTGTTGTTTGTTGATGTTGCCGTAAATTGCTTCATATTTTGTCACGTCACAATAGGCCAGTATTGCTCATCAAATTTTAATTGCCCGTGTAAGAATTAAGAATTGTGAGGGGGGAGGGAGGAGAGATGGGCCTCCGGAACTTACACGCCGATATTACGCCGGGCCGCCTGGCCCAATTCGTGCTGTATGCAACGCAGCGTAACTCTAACACTAAATCAACTTATCATTTATTATGCATACACACATATAATCACGACTATTATCCCAAAGGGTTAGTCAGAGACTAGGCAATAAGGACAGCAAAAGCAGTCCTCTGCCATAGTCCATTTTTCACCAAAAAGCGACTGCACATGTGCTCAGCGTGACAGGTGGTGAGCCCAACGCCGCTCTATGCTGTTGGATGTATGTGCAGTCTTAAGTCCGTTAGTCGCCTTTTACGAAACCCAAGAGAAGAGAGGGGGTGGTAGTAGTGTTCCCGAAGACTATATATATAGTCCGAAGAATTTAATTCATAATCTCTGAGTCTCACTGGTTCTACAACCATGTACTCGAATAAAAAGTAGGACTAGTGCGAGAGAAAAAGTCTCATTAGTCCTACAGTAGGACTGATGAGTAGAAGTAATGAGAAAAAACGAATTATGACAGCTTACTCTGGCCTAGTCTAAAAAAGGCTTTTAGTCTTAAAATAAACATATTACTACAAAAAAGGCTATAGTCGCAAAAAGGCCTTAAGGCTTTTTAGGCCTATAGCATTTTTAAAATTGCTAGCCTTTTAAAAGGCTACTTTATTAACATAGCCCTACAAAAGGACCAATAGGCTTCAATTTAGGGCTAAAAGCCTATAGGCCTCGGGAACACTACGTGGTAGTATGTTTCACCGCTACGCGACACGGTGATTCATTATACAAATAAAATAAATTATGAAGCAGCAGCCTCACCAAGAAGCGCGCTCGGTGGGCCTGGTCGTATCAAACTTGGGCACTTGTATCTGCGCGCGCGTGAATATCTCCCACGCGGTGACGCCGTACGACCACACGTCGCTCTTGGTGGAGAACAGCCACGGCTCGCTGGCGGACTCGGGCGCGTACCTATAGCGGGAATACACAATAAATACTGTTTAAAACCAGCAATGAACTGCAAAACTGCAAACCTGCAACGAACAGGGTATGAAATAAAACTGTCAGGTGACATTGACATTCGTATGTCATTCACTTCATTATTGGTTCGGAAGCGAAATGGCGGACGGCGGTCGGCTTACGGAACGCGAGTTGAATTCTATCGGTTGAATAGCGTCAAATCTTCGAAAATCGGTTAGAAAACCCCGCGAGAATTGGTTGCGTATGAAGTCCTGACGACAGGACCACGCGCTCGCGTTTATTGTAAATTCGATGTGATCAGTTGGGAAACTCACCACGCGTCGGCGCGTGAGATTGTGAATTATCAGTTAATCGGCTTAAATCTTAATAATCTCCTTGTAAACCGCCGTCGGAGGCTGCGGTGTAATTTATCGAACGGACGAACGCAGGCGGCAGTGCATATGTCGCAAATCCTTGGCGGATTAGCACGCGTTATCATGAGTGCTCGTGGACTACCAGGCCATCGGAGGCCTGAGAACTGGGTGTGCACGGGTCGGTGGAACGGACGTGTGTACGGAGGCGATTTGGACGAGCCTTCGAGGAGGCGAGGCACGCTACCACCAGGCAGGCGTCACATCGCATCACAGCAGCTGGGCTGCGACCATCCTTTTCCTCCCTCACCCCTGTCCTATCCTAAGGTTGCAAGGCGGGTCAACCAACGCATCATTCGGTGAGTACATAGTATTTAATTTTAGTTAGTAAAATCAACGCTGCGTATCGCAGCTAGCTTTAGACTCCTGATCGGAGGCCTCAGAAGGCCCAGGGCTGTCTAAATCAAATACATACATACATATATAATCACGACTATTATCACCGAAGGGTTAGTCAGACACTAGGCAAAGAGGACCTCAAAAACAACAGTCCTCTGCCATAGTCCACTTATCACCAAATAGCGACTGCACATGTGCTCAGAGTGACAAAAGGTTAGCTTATCGCTGCTCGTTGTTGTTGGATGTATGTGCAGTCTTTAGTCCGTTAGTCGCCTTTTACGACCCAAGGGAAGAGAGGGGTCAGTAGTATTCTTCTAATGAGCCGCAACCAAACAGCTTAATTCATTTAATAGGGGGGGTTAGGCTGCCAGCGAAATGCATGATACGCGGAGCCTTGCGGGTGTTGCGCAACAGTTTTTTTATTCAGCCCGGCTTGTCCCACTGCTGGGCAAATCCCTTCCTACCCTCCTTCCACTCTTCACGGTTTAAAGCAGTAACTTGCCAGTCCTTCCGATAGTTGTCCAGCTCGTCCCGCCATCTCCTTCTGGGCCTGCCGCAACGTCGTCTAACGTTGCGTGGACTCCACTCAGTGGTGAGTTTAGTCCACAGCTCGTCCGACATGCGGCAAACGTGTCCAGCTCAGTTCCACTTCAAGCTGGCAGCTTTATGACCAACGTCGGCGATTTGGGCTTTGGAGCGAAGTGTGCTATTTCTGATACGGTCTGATAGCTTAACTCCCAGAGTACTGCGCTCCATTGCTCGCTGGCAAACCCCGTGCTTCTGATGTCCTGTCAAAGACTAAGTCTGAGCACTGTAGGTGAGGACGGGGAAGACGCATAATGTCCATAAGTTTCCTTTTAAGGGTTAGTGGGAGATTACCCTTCATAAGGTTTTTCATGGAGCAATAGCTCCTCCAGGCGTTTTCGGTACGTCGAGCGACTTCCTTTTGTTGTCTTGCCTGGAAAGAGACTAATTGGCCCAAAACAAGATCTCATGAACATACACAATCTCGACTCCATCGACTTCCAACCTTTGTTTCGTGCTGTTTGTCATAAGCTTGGTCTTCGACATGTTCATCCTTAAGCCGACCCCAAGGCTGGCCGTGTTCAGTTCGTTGATCATGATGCTGAGTTCTGCTGCTGATGAAGACAAAAGAACAATGTCGTCAGCGAATCGGAGGTTATGTAACCTCCTCTCACCAACGACGATACCCCTCCCCTTCTAGTTGGTTACCAGAGTTTTGAAGACCTCTTCAAGTGTGGCAGTGAAGAGTTTAGGAAACAGCGGGTCACTCCTGTTTCACTCCTTTTTGAATGGGGAAGGATAGTCCGGAATCCGGATGCATGCAATTTAGTAGCTACTGTACTATTGCTGTAAATATTTTGTAAAAGACGGATGTATGTTGTATCTATTTCCTGATTATGAAGTGCTTTAAATATAGCGTTGTGATTGAGGCAGTCGAACGCCTTAGAGTAATCTATGAATGCCAGGTAGAGGAGCAAATTAAATTCGTAATACTTTTCTATGACTTGGATCAGAGTGTGAAGGAGGTCAGTGGTAGAAAGGCCACGTCGGAAGCCAGCTAGCTCTGCTGGTTGGTGTTGATCCAGTTTAGCGGAAATCCTACTCTCAATTACCTTGATAAAGGCCTTGTAAAGATGGGAAACAAGGCTCTAAAGGTTTAAAAATATAATAAACATATTTAGTTTTTTGGAAATCCAAATCAGTCAAGAAATCAAAAAGGTAAATACCTATGTGTTTATGATTTTATAGAAATTATTATTGTAAAACACGGTCGTAATGTGCATTTATACGAAATTTTAGAGGTAACTTCAGGATTTTTTCAATCGAGCAAAATGTTTCCAATCGTGTTTTGACTTTGTTCATCCCCTCACACATACGTTCTGTAAAACACATTAAAAATTTCAGTGCGAAACATATAAAATATTTTGAATAACAGCTAATAGAAAACGGCTAATTTTTCCTTTTTCCGTTTCCGCCTAAGGCCCCTGTAAGCTTGTAAATGTATGGCGTGGTGTTTTTTTCATTGATTAATGTGAAATTGTGGTAATTAAGCAAATACAGTCTAATTAAATATGAAATAATGGTATATTCTTTTATTTTTACGAATTAAATATATATATATATATTGATTTTAAAATTGTTAATACTTTAAGAACCGTAAACTCACCAATTAATGGGCAGCAGCCGCTCCGTCTTCAGCTTGTACTGGTCGTCGTCTTTGGGGATGGTGCGCGCGAGACCAAAGTCTGATATCTTCACGTGGTACTTGTCCACCACCAGGATGTTGCGCGTCGCCAGGTCGCGGTGCACTATGTTCTTGCACGACACGTATTCCATGCCCTGGTGATCAGAGGAATACTACTAGTCCGTATTATAAATACTGTGGTCTCTATCCCTCCGGGTCGGATGTGATGTATACAGAGTCAACGCCTCGGTGGGAGAGTGGCATTTGGCATGTATGATTGTGTGTTGAGTGTCCACACAGCAGTAAAAAAATGTTAGATAACATTACATAACATATTTTAACACGAAACGTTTTTAACATTCTGAAATATACCATTTATATCTGTAATGCCGCGACCACACGCTTAGCAAACCTCAACAAGCTGTCACAAATGCAAACGTTTGGCTTGGATTGCAAGCGCTTGTAGCCGATCCGTCGAACAAATCCAAACGTTTGTAGAGGTTTGGTGTTTGTGGGAAGTGCCAAGCGTGCGGATGCGGCATAACATGTCTTTTTTTAAACTTTTCCACTCTATTCGAGAGCGTCGAATGTGCATGGAGTTTTATATGACTGATCGAAGAAGAAAATGTATTATTTTGGGATAAAATTTTCACTAACGAATGGAAGACCCAAATGTATGTCGTAAAACTCTCTTCCCTTGGGTGTCGTAAAAGGCGACTAACAGACTAAAGACTACACATACTTCCAACAGCTTAGAGCGGTGTTGGGCTCAACCTGCCACGCTCAGCACATGTGCAGTCGCTATTTGGTGAAAAGTAGACTATGATAGAGGACTGCTTTTTCTGTCTTCATTTCCTATTCTCTGACTAACCCTTCGGGGATAATAGTCGTGATTATGTCTGTATACTGACCGTAGCAATGTCCCCCGCGTATATAAGCAGGTGCATGATGGAGAGCTTGTCGCGCTGGAACGTGAGGTAGTAGTTGAGCGACCCCTCCGCGAGGTACTCCATCACGATCATGACGTCCGGCCGCCACGAGTAGCCGAGGATGTTCACTATGTTCTTGTGGTTCAACGACTGGGGGATATTAGTTATTTCCTTTTATTTCTTACAGAAAAACATCAAAAATATAAAAGAAGACACTTTTCAACCTATCTCAAATTGATTTCTTATTGCGATCGTTAAGTTAATTTATTAAGGTTGTAGTATAAATGTTGAGGGGATTGGCGTCCGGCCGCCACGAGCCGAGAGGATGTTCACTATGTTCTTGTGGTTCAACGAGTGGGGGATACACGTTATTTCCTTTCAATATGCATTGAAAAATATCAAAAATATATAGAAAAATACAGAAGTATTTATCACAACTCAAGACATTTATTGCGATAACTAAGTTCATATAACAAGGTTAGTTGAGCGATCCCTCCGCGAGGTACTCCATCACGATCATGACGTCTGGCCGCCACGAGTAGCCGACGATGTTCACTATGTTCTTGTGGTTCAACGACTGGGGAATATACGTTTACTTTTAATTTATACAAAAAAAATATAAAATGTCTTTTTTTCACAAATTTATTAGGTCACACAAATCAGCTAACAATTAATCCTTTATTGTACATATAAAACTTGTTATAAAACAACGATGTCTTTCTCTCAAGAAACCTATTAAGAAACTATTTGTTTACAATTAATATTTTTCATCAAATTTGGCCCTAGTATAGTTGCGGGATATATCTATTATAACCAAATCCCGTATATAGCGCGTATTTACGGGATCATAAATGCCTATTACCAAATACCGTGTATTTTGCCTACCCTCGATCTCGAGCTCGGTCTTGAAGTCGCGTAAAGCGTGGTGTCGCGGTCGAGGTCGGTCGCCTGCCGGGTGAGCTTCTTTATGGCCACCGTCTGCTGCTCGTGCATAACGTGTATAATACCTCTGTCTTGGCAACAAAATGTCAAAAAAAATTTACAGCAGGTGCGATTTGGCGGGAATTTAAATTTGTGGAAATGAAAAAAAAAAAAAGTTTGCATTCACGATGCATAAAATGTACCACAGAACCGAAATAATCGACCTTGTTCATACAAAAGTAGTCTCTAAGTGTATCAAAACACGGTACAAAGTCAAGTGGAGAGCGCGGCCAGCGCGGTGAGATATGGCCGTTTAGGGTCTGACGGAATAGCGAGTTTTTAGGTGCAGCCAAGTATGGCCGCTTGGGGCTTGAGGGGTTAGGGCGAGTGTGTTTAGCTTACCCTCATGATCTCGAGCTCGTTCTTGAAGTCGCCGTAGAGCGTGGTGTCGCGATCGAGGTCGGTCGCCTGCCGGGTGAGCTTCTTTATGGCCACCGTCTGCTGCTCGCCCGAGTCCCACTCCATTGCGCCGCGGTACACCTCGCCATAGTTGCCCTACGGATTATTTTGCTCTTTAATTCATATCAGAACTGTCGGCGCCTAGTTATATTTCACAGAATGTGAACCCATCAGATATTGCCTACACAGAGAATTCACTACAAAGGAACGCTTCGGGTGACAGCTAGCATCTCAGCCAATCGGAGACGTCGCCGGTACCGCAGATAATGTCGCGTCCTCGGCCAAACGGGCCTCTTTTTCCCACTTTCTATTGTAAACTCAAATAATTCAAATTGGAATGAAAAGTAAACGCGTTGTTATAAAAGAGCATTTTTATTTAAATCACCTATATAACCATCGTGAACAAGAACAAATACAATCGAGGATATACGCGCATGCTACTGTACTTTCGCGCGGTCGGAATGGAGCGCAAGCGAATACTGCCGATGAGCAGTCGACCGGGAAATTTCTCGATCACGACTATTTTTCCAAAAGGTCCTTTTTTTCGGAAAAATCGGGTTTACTAAAGGTCCATTTCAATCAAAATTCTTTCAATAGCTTTCAATTCATTCATTCCTTTTTTTCTGTCAAGTTCACAAATCAATATAATCCATAGTTTTTCTAATATATTCATAATTATGTTATTGACGATGAATATTAAAGATAAAGACATTTTGACGAATTTAATGACGATTAGTGATTATTCATGGCTATAGATTATGAGAAGTTGACTAAATGCGAAGTTGTCATTGTGAGAAATGGACATTTCGAGAAGTTGTCTTTTTGCGATGTTGACATTGTAAGAAGTTGACGTTTTAAGAAATGTACTTTTTTCGTCCGGTTGACATTTTGAGAAGTCGACATTATGAGCTGAAACGCTTTTTTTGCTTAGTCACTGACTAGTGACTAGGCAAAAAAAAAGGACCGCAAATGTAGTGCACTGCATCAGTCCCCATTTCACCAAATGACAACTGAATATTTGCTTAGCGTGATAGGCACATTCGCCGCTTATAGCTGTTGGATACATTAGCAGTCTTCAACCCGTTAGTTGTCTTATGCGACGCCCAAGAGAAGAGATTGGTCGGAGTATTCCTTTCCTAATGAGCAGAGTTCGGAATTAGGTAGAGTTATTTATGTGCTTGCAACGAAATGTTGGTATTATTATGGATCTTCCCGAGATTCCTATTGGACAATCCCATGTGGCCAATAATATAACACAAATAAATAATAAAATAAAAAACCTCAGAGACAGATAAGATAAATAGAACAAAGATAATGAGAGTGGGAACAGTATTTTTATTTATTTATTTTTGAAATATTTACATTTAAACTTAAAATATGACACAAATTTTTTTTCAGTAGCCCTTAAATATACTTCACAATAATTTTTTTAAAGATTCATAAAAATGACCACGCGCTACTGTTTTTGTGACAATCAAAATACGCGCGAACCCCGCGGGCCCCGCGAACCCCGCCAGGTGCGGGCGGCGAGAGCGGCGGCGGGGACTATTAGATAAGATGACGTCACGTCACGTCAGTCGAGTGCCAGCAAACTAAGCGAGGTAATAGTGTTTTAACGAATTATTTATGTACAATAACTTTGTAAATACTTCTCGTATCAAAGTGAAATAAAAACTTGGTTTTAGAATAACGACTTCTTTAATGGTATAAAGTAAGAATGAAGTTTTTTTTCATTTTTCCCAAGTCCATTGTGGCAAACCACAAATGTGGCAACATCGCGCGTGTGCGCATTGGAATTTAGCAACTTCGGACATCCGATGTCGTTGATGAAAATTTGGCAACGTCGCGCGTGCAGTGGTTTAAATTGTGTAAAAGTAAATAACTTTTTAATTGAATAAATCACGGGATTTTTCTGCTCTTCAAAATTTATCTCGGGATTTGAGGCATATCCACTTTATTCTTTCGCTGTATGAAGTACATAAATAACTTTACCTTAAAACTGTTTTAATGCAATGCAACGCGATAGTTAAAAGTCTTAACTCTACCTTATTCCGACCTCTGTTAATGAGTCTCACAGTAGAGTGGTAAGTACGCCAATACTCACTTGCCCAATCCTCGTGGTGAGCGTAACAAAGTAGGTGGTCCCGCGCGTGAATATGGGCTGCATGCGTCGCGGCTGGCCACCGCCCTCAAACTGTTCTACCGCATCATCAGCTAGAAGCGCGCGGCGGGGCGAAGGCGCGCGACGGCCGAACGGCTCGCGACGGCTCAACGGCTCGCGACGGCCCGACGGCTCGCTGCGGGGTGAAGGCTCGCTGCGCAGGGAGTCGCCGCGGGGCGCCGGCACCGAGCTCATGCCGTCGAGCGAGCTGGTCAGCCTCGTGTTTAGGAACTGACGGGCGACGGAGATAACGCTATCATTATTTTTTTTTACATTTAAAATTATGTCAATAGAAATTGACTTAATAAGTAAATTATACGGCCAAATTCGATAAAGAATGATTGTTCGAGAAAGAATCATCTAAATTTCTTTGTGCAAATATCATAGTGTCACTCGGATTATTACTTTTTCTTGAGAGAGCTTTACGAGAAAACAGATAACAATGGTGTCTATGTTTCAAAAAAACAATACAAAATAAATAATAAATAAAATAAATAAATTTTGTTTACGCTCACACTAATTATCTAGACCAAGATGAGTATTCTTGTGAAACTCGTTTATATGGTAAGATAACGGATAAATATACAAAAACATAGAAAAAACACCCAGACCCGAAATCAATTTAGAAAACAGTTTTTCTCTAAATTGACCCGACCGGGGATCGAACCCGGGACCTCAGAGATGGCGACACCATGAAAACCGGTGTACAAACCACTCGACCAAGGAGGTCGTCAAAATAGAATGAAACTCATTATTTGCACAAATAAATGACAGTAATATGTGTACACACATTCTTCATCGAATCTGGCCTTAGAGTATTATCGAAACTCACTTAGAGCAGTGGCGGTACCTTCATACAAGCCGAAAAGCCCGGCTTGCCCTAACAAAAACTCAATATCACTACTGGTAAAACGCAATTATTAAAATCACTTAATATTTTTTAACATTGTTAATTTTCTTTCATCAGCATTCAAATTATCAATTTTATAAGTTTCTCATATTAAGAATCACCAAACAAATCGCATAAAGCTGCTTATAAATCGTGCGACGCTTTACATCTCTCTCGCACAAGTTGGCTTGCAACCGGGCTTCGGATTTAAAGTATATCCGCTCTCTTCTAACTTTAACAAAATTGCTACTCTATAAACATAATACTGCGTAAGTATGTATAGATTCTATGAGAAATTCATACTTTTCGTCAAAGCCAGCTTGCGTTATGAAGTTCGCAAGTAAGGCCTTCTCCAAATCAGGCTTTATTTCTACCGAATCACGTGCAACTTAAACGCGGGCGAACCAATCAGAGGCGACCGACGACAGCTCGAGCTCGGGCGAACCAATCAGAGGCGAGCGTTAATACGCGATTGTGCTGTGCAGCAGTCACAGGCAGCAGCCAGCCATTTTTTATTCTTTGTTATTGTCACACTTCAGTTTATTTGAGGGATTGTTTATAAGTAACAAGTGTTTTCGTAATTTGTGTTAAAAAAATGTGTTCCGAGTTCAGTTCGTCGCTTTATTGGTCTCTGTGACGAACTAAGATGTGTTGAGCATGTGATGTGTTACAAACAAATGTGTACTTAAACGTGTTGATGATTGGCATACGAAAGGCAGAGGTAAATAAATTCTTTGAACATCACACATGATTTATGTATTTCGCAAACTATTAAAAGTCATCTAGGGCATTAATTATAATAGGTCTATATAAAAAACTCTTTGGATTGTTGGTTGCTTTCATTCTAATAATTAAGTAATAATTAATAAATTAAGTGTAGAGGCCTACATATCGACTGTGATTCCCGCGCAAAATGCCCATTTTCGCATTTTGTAGTAATTTTCCAGTTGTATTTATCGTTTTTATCGAAATAGGATAATAAATGCATGCGTAATATTACGAATCTCCACTCTGCGAGAATAAGCTGAGTTCGGACGGCCGGCGCATCGCATTTTGTTGTAATTTTGTACTTAGTTGTATTTATAGTTTTCATCGAAACTTGAATCGCTGAAAAGCATAAAACCGAATAAAGCTGCAGGGCCGGATGGTGTCTATCCTAAGTTTCTCTTACACCTCGGAAAGGTTGCGAAACGGTGGTTACTCGGATTTTTCAACCACGTTCTTGAAACCTGCACACTGCCAGAGACATTGAGAAAAGCAAAAGTCATTGCGCTACTAAAACCTGGAAAGACGCCAGACATCGCATCAAGCTACAGACCGATATCTCTGTTATCAGTTACATACAAGCTCTTGGAACGATTAGTGTACAATCGAATTTACAAGGATGTCAATGCTACTATCCCACCAGAGCAAGCTGGATTCAGAGAGGGCAGGAGCTGTACAGACCAGGTGCTCGCGTTATCGTCTTTTATTGAAGCGGGTTTTCAACGAGGCCTAAAGACTTTTGTGGCCTTCGTAGACCTTAGCGCCGCGTACGATACTGTATGGGTAAGGGGACTTGTACACAAGCTGGGTCTCGTGATCCCATGTAAGAGAACACTCACACTTGTGAAAACACTTTTAGGACCCCGAAACATCCAGGTACTTTTGGGGGAAAATGTGAGCAGCCAAAAACTCCTTAAAAATGGCCTCCCACAGGGTTCGGTGCTGGCACCACTATTATTCAACACCTTTACCAGTGACATGCCAGAGACGAAGGGCCGCAAATTTGTATACGCGGATGACCTTGCACTGGCTTTCCAGGCGAAGACATTTGAGGAAGGAGAAGCAGCTCTAACCGCTGACCTTGAAACGATGGGTGGCTACTACAGCAAGTGGCGTCTTTGTCCGAATCCTGCGAAAACAGATGTAGCAGCTTTCCATCTGTCGAACTGTCTCGCGCACAAAGAACTCGATGTCTCTTTCTGTGGAATGCCTGTTAAACACAACCCAACCCCAAAATACTTGGGCGTTATACTGGACAGATCCCTGACCTACAAACACCACCTCGACAGCTTAGCCCTAAAATTGAAGACTCGGGTAAGCATCATAAGAGGTCTCGCTGGTACCAGCTGGGGAGCCTCGGCCTCGGTCCTGCGGTCGTCTGCACTCGCGCTTGTTTACTCCGTAGCCGAATATTGCGCACCCGTATGGTATCAAAGTGCGCACACCTACAAGGTTGACAACCAGCTCAATGAAACCATGCGGATAATTACCGGACTTATCAAAACAACCCCGTTACCTTGGCTTCCAGTACTAGCGCACATACCACCACCTGAACTGCGCAGGCTCAGCGCAGCTATTGAAGAATGGGAAAAAAGTCAAAGGCCAAACATACCAATCCGGGAGACTCTGGAGCAACTGCCGACCAAACGCCTTCCGTCAAGATCTCCTATCTGGGCCGATGAACGTGTAAACGCCCCTTTCAGCTTAAAGGAAGCGTGGCGTTCTTCCTGGGACCGCTTTAACGTGCCGAATAGGTTTTTGATCCCTGACCCAACTGAAAATCCCGCAGGAAGCGATAGCCAGCGCGCGCTGTGGGTCAAATTAAATCGGTTCAGATCTGGACTTGGACGTTCAAACCACCATCTTTACAAATGGGGGATAAAGGACTCGCCAGCGTGTGAATGCGGAGCTCCGAACCAGACACTGCGTCACATTGTAGAGGACTGCCCACTGCACTGTCTCCCTGGTGGCCTGAGAGAACTCCACCAACTAACGCCTGCAGCCCAAGAATGGCTGTTAAACTTGAAAATTAAGGTTTAGGACGTCGCAGTTTTGCCATTCGATATGATGATGATGATCGAAATAGGATAATAAATTCATTATAACATTTTTATTCCTCATGAAGTAACAATTATTCTGGTATAAATTTTACTCAATAATATTATTGTAGATAAGAGAAATTCACAGTTAACTTAACGCGATTTTCGAAGTTTTTTTGGTTATGTTTAATTTTTTTATTTCATTTGTTTAGTTCAATCCAGGAGCTCAAAAAAGTGCCCTCGCGCAATTTATGAAAATCTTTCTCTGCAATTTTGAGTTTAAATAAAAGTTAAGCGAAATTTACAAAAAGCGAGGCCGCTACGTACTATGCCAATAGTTATTCTACACTATTTAATAAGTAAATACTGTTAATGTATTTTTGTTTCTGAGATAAAGAACGCCTCAATTGGCCAAAATAAAATTCTCAAAAATCACATTCTAGATGTAATAGAAGGTAATAGCCTGTTTTTTTACCAACGACAAAAACGTTTGGAATGCCACGGCCTATGACGATTTGAGTAAAAAATGTGGCTAGTGTCACAAATGGGCACCAACATTGTACCTAGGTAGCAAGATTAGGAACTTCAGGTTTCGTGGCTTGCCCCAATCTGAAGCCCTAGGCTCGCCACTGACTTAGAGTGAGTTTGGTGCAAGCCTTCTTCAACTATTTCCACTTGTCCCAGCATCTTGGGCAGTAAGGATCCAGCTGTGGTTATCCCACGGTTATCATTCTAGGGTCTAGTATCTTTTTCGTGCAATGTGGCCAGCCATTTTTAAGTCATCGTCCTTTATATAAGATGACTGCTAGAAACCGCAAGAAACTTCAAGGGCTGGTCAGGTCAAGTGTTTTAAACATGACAAAAATGACAAAAAAAGAAATTCGTGTTTCTTCGTAGGTACTTATCGCCAAGCTGACGGGGGCAACGGCCGGCCGGCCGGCCGTCTGTTGACCCGTCAACATAGGTACTTATTGCCCAGCTGACGCGGACGGGTCAACAGACGGCCGTATGCTTTAAAATAAATTAGATAATCAAAGACTATCCAATTAAAATTCACAAAATGAATTATTTCTTTAAAAATTAAATAAAAACACGAATTCCTTTTTTGTCATTTTTGTAATGTTTAAAACACTTGACCTGACCAGCCCTTGAAGTTTCTTGCAGTTTCTAGCAGTCACCTTATAGAAATTGAAAATCAAAATGCACTCACATGACTCTCGAAGTGGTTGATCAGCGTGCCGTTGAGCGACATCGCGCTGCTGTCCGATATGAGGGACTTGTTGCTGCTGGCGTCACTTATCTCGCTGGGGGTGAATGTGTCACCTGCACACCACGAAAAGGGTTACGTGTTGTAATCACCAAAGTTGATTTACCTACCTATAATAATGGCTTCGATCATCTAAACCAGTGGTTCTTAACCGGTGGTCCTTGGACCACTGGTGGTCCCAGGATCCCAAGTGGTCCGCGGAGCCATCCTAATAAATAAGATAAGGACAAAGAAGGATTCAGAAGGACTCGGAACCAAGGATTCAGAAGTTAGTAAAGAGTATGCAATCACAAAAATAAAAAAATTTTCGCAACAAAATTTGTGTTAAAATTATTTAAACAACTAAACAACAGTACAAAAATCTCATTAAAATCTGTAAATGTAATGCGAATTTTTATCTTTAAAAAAGTCTTTAGGTTATACCTAAAGTTTAGGTACTTCTTTACGTTTAGTAAAGTTCCTACTTTATTTTACTTTTACGCCAACTCGATGGTCCAGTCGGTGGCAATACAGAAATTTTGTTTAATGGTCCCTCATGACTAAAAGGTTAAGAACCACCGATCTAAACACTAGATACACAATCTATATTAATAAAAATCAATTGCCACAAATGTTTGTACGCGCATCAATTCAGAACGGCTGCACCTATTTGGATAATTCTGTTTTAGTTGTGTTTGTAATTGTCAGGACCAGGTTTGTATGAAAATATTTTTTTGGAAATTCGTCGCGGGATACCGGGACGGGGTTCACGCGGACGAAGTTGCGGGCGCGGGCTGCTAGTCCCATATAAAATACGTTTAAAGAGTGGTTCCAACTATTCTATACAATTTTGTTAACGAATAATCACAATTAATTTGATAACTTTTACTTTACTTTTGAGTCCCCGATACAACCACAACAACATAAACATAAACAAAAATCCCATTTTATCCTAAAAGTTATAGTAGTGACCACGAAAGTTTAAAATGTTATTTAACAAATTTGAGTCTCGGCTCTATCGTCACCACAATAGGTATTAAATTTGGACGGCAATGTCAAATGAGAACTGAATGCAATCCAATGCTCACTCTTGGTTGGATTTTGGCAATTTCCCTTGTCACTATGTTGGCATAGCACTATAAAAAAGTAAATAATAATAAAAGAGGCATATCTTACATCAAAAAGTAAGAAAACTTACTTGATACCGTGTCCGCTGTATCCATGTGATGGTTAACACATATCTTTGGTTCTTCGTATGGGTGCCAAGACACGTACTCTGCGTGAAAAAAAAAACAATATTGATTATTGCGTCGGTCTTATAGTTGTCCTGAATTTGCTGATTAGCTCATTAATACGTTCATTGTTATAGTGACAATTGACTATTTGACAGTTGTAACAATAAAATATGAAATATGTGGGTTAAGGTAGTTTATAATTTAAAAATAATTACCCAGTGGTTTTTTTATTGTAAAAATTTTATTTTTACAAAATAAATTTGCGATTTTTATCTGTGGATTACAAGACCCGAAACACAGGCGGCCATGATTGAGCTTCGTGTAACGTCACATTTCACAAACTAAACAAAAAACTATCTGTCAGGTTTCAAGATATTTGTTTGCTTATTGAAGTGTGACGTCATAGGGCAAAATGTCACGTGACCAACCGTTTTCGCGCGAAATTTGAAATTAATGAAGAAAAAAATGTTTTTTTTTTCAATTAAATAAAGCTTTTAAAAAAAAAATTGTAAGAGGTATAAAATAAACGTTAATAATTGTTTTAATACTTTTCTGAGAACTGACAAGTAGCCAATTACGTTGGCCCTATTAACGTAAGAAACGCGGTGCCATACTTAATGCATATACGAACGAGGAACTTCCTGGTCGACCACTTTTCGGTGATATTTGCTTTATTCCGACCGCGCGTTCTTACAGTAGCGAGCGCGTAGATCGTGAACTTCTTCAATTGTACTAATCAATTAAGTAGTCCAATTTTCGTTTAACAATACATATAATCAAACACAGTACATAGTAATAGATGACGTAATAACCCCTATGCAGTATGTAATTCATATCGCGCATGATCTCCTGTCGGCATCGGCTGCCAGCACTGCCGCACCGGCCCTAGCGAGACGTATCTTTCTCTTTTGCTTATTTATATGACGTATAACAAACATATGACGCACCCCTGTGCAGCATGTGATTCATATCGCGCATGATCTCCTGCGGCCGCATCGGCATCGGGTGCCAGCACTGCCGCACCAGCCCTAACGAGACGTATCTTCCTCTTTTGCTTATATCTATGACGTATAATATATGACGCACCCCTGTGCAGCATGTGGCTCATGTCGCGCATACTCTCCTGCGGCCGCATCGGCGTCGACTGCCAGCACTGCCGCACCAGCCCTAGCGAGACGTATCTTACTCTTTTGCTTATATTTATGACGTACAATATATGACGCACCCCTGTGCAGCATGTGGTTCATGTCACGCATGATCTCCTGCGGCCGCATCGGCGTCGGCTGCCAGCACTGCCGCACCAGCCCTAGCGAGACGTATCTTCCTCTTTTGCTTATATCTATGACGTATAATATATGACGCACCCCTGTGCAGCATGTGGTTCATATCGCGCATGATCTCCTGCGGCCGCATCGGCGTCGGCTGCCCGCACTGCCGCACCAGCCCTAGCGAGACGTATCTTCCTCTTTTGCTTATATCTATGACGTATAATATATGACGCACCCCTGTGCAGCATGTGGTTCATGTCACGCATGATCTCCTGCGGCCGCATCGGCGTCGGCTGCCAGCACTGCCGCACCAGCCCTAGCGAGACGTATCTTCCTCTTTTGCTTATATCTATGACGTATAATATATGACGCACCCCTATGCAGCATGTGGTTCATGTCGCGCATTATCTCCTGCGGCCGCATCGGCGTCGGCTGCCAGCACTGCCGCACCAGCCCTAGCGAGACGTATCTTCCTCTTTTGCTTATATCTATGACGTATAATATATGACGCACCCCTATGCAGCATGTGGTTCATGTCGCGCATTATCTCCTGCGGCCGCATCGGCGTCGGCTGCCAGCACTGCCGCACCAGCCCTAGCGAGACGTATCTTCCTCTTTTGCTTATATCTATGACGTATAATATATGACGCACCCCTATGCAGCATGTGGTTCATGTCGCGCATTATCTCCTGCGGCCGCATCGGCGTCGGCTGCCCGCACTGCCGCACCAGCCCTAGCGAGACGTATCTTCCTCTTTTGCTTATATCTATGACGTATAATATATGACGCACCCCTATGCAGCATGTGGTTCATGTCGCGCATTATCTCCTGCGGCCGCATCGGCGTCGGCTGCCCGCACTGCCGCACCAGCCCTAGCGAGACGTATCTTCCTCTTTTGCTTATATCTATGACGTATAATATATGACGCACCCCTGTGCAGCATGTGGTTCATGTCGCGCATTATCTCCTGCGGCCGCATCGGCGTCGGCTGCCAGCACTGCCGCACCAGCGCCCACACCTCCGCGGGGCAGTGCGCCGGCCGCAGCAGGCGGTCGCCTAGCGAGTAACTCTGCAGGAACGTGCATACATCATCATCATCATCATCATAGGACTCTTACACATCGATCATCAAAAACACTAGATACACAATCCCGTATAAAATACGTTTGGTAAAAATGATTTCCAACTTTTTTTTTAAATTTCGTTTTTGAATGATCACAACTAATTTTGATACTCGGCCCTATCATCACCACAATAGGTATCAAATTTGGACGGCAATGTCAAATGGCATTTGACAGCAATCCAATGCTCCCTTGGTTGGAGCGTTAGTTCGAGGCGACACTTTGAGAGCGCTAATGCTGTATCTAGTGTTTAGATGATCGAAGCTCTTACATTTGAGCTATAAAAGATAATTCAAACAGTTGTATTAACATCTCCATATCTCTAATCTATACAAGATAATTAAAAACTATTGTGAGGTATGGCATTTTCTTATGACACATACTAACACTCACTATTAACCTTAAAGTGTCAGGGGATGACATTTGTTGCGCGGTGCGGGCCCCGCACCGCGAGGGCCCGGAATTTTCGCTGACCGCCTAACCCCCCATAACAAATAAAATCAAACAAAACAATTAAAATACCTTCTCCGTGAGCACCGGGTTGGTTTCCGCCGGCGACTGCCCATAAGAGAACACCTCCCACAGAGTGGTGGCGAACGCCCAGATGTCGCCCACGGCGGAGCGCTTCGCCATGCTCATGTCCGCGAAGAATTCCACCGGCATCCAGTGTATGCTGTGTTGGTGGCAATTTGTAAATGATGAATAACAATGTTAGGTCGTAATATTCTTATTACGCAACGTGATAATGAAGAGGGCAAAACCTCAACTACTAACCAAACTTAATAAAATTCTATATACACCGAGATTTTTCATTGGTTTTGGAGCCGAAAACGTTATAATACAAAACAAGTGTTGTACCTATTTATGAAATAATAATTGCTTTACGAGCACAGTAAAAAAAGTTGTAAAAGGGGCTGTGTAACGTTCTCCTTATCAACTCGTACACCGTGACCCCTATGACCTTTCCCGGCCACGGGAAAGCGGGGCGGGGGGGTAGGCGGAGCGTTTGAAGCGCCTCGGTCATTGACTTTCGTAAGATCGTCCGGTTTTTACATTTTTTTAATGATTTTTTATGCTCGTATTTTTAGTTTTACATGCTAAATAGCTTCTACTGATGATAAACATGAACAGGGTTTCGGCTCCAAAACCAATGAAAAATCTCGGTGTAATAAGAATTACATAATTATTATATTAAATTTTTGGGGATTATTTAAGTAAATAAATAAGTATTGCTGTTTTTGTTTTCTTACATTTCTTGCGATTTATAAATTTTATGGTTAGTTAAAAATACATTTTAATTAAAGTCTAAAGTTAATATAAAGTCTGCCCTATTTTATAATAGTTGAATCGATTCTACTATCGATTTAAAACAAACGAATTTCGGGTTTTGCGTAATTTTATTAACACGTTGTACACTCACGTTATACAGTTACTTAACCCGCTAGATCGTAACCCAAATGAGCTAGCCGTCGTGCTATCAAGCTTACTTAAAAGACGTATAAACTTTAAAACTATTTTAACGGGACCTAACACGATTATTATTTGACGACCTCCTTGGTCGAGTGGTTTGTACACCGGTTTTCATGGTGTCGCCATCTCTGAGGTCCCGGGTTCGATCCCGGTCGTGTCAATTTAGAAATTATTGTTTTTCTAAATTGTCTCGAGTCTGGGTGTTTTCTATGTATAATAAGTATGTATTTAAGTATTTTAAGTATGTTTATCCGTTGTCTAGTAACCATTTAACGAGTTTCTTCGAAGCTTCTCTTGGGCTAGATAATTGGTGTGATTGTAGGAAAGATTTATTTTATTTATTAATTTTTGTAAGTAAGCACATATCTACTTACTGCTTGACGTTCGCTTGTGACCACGGCCGCAGCATCGCGGCCGAAACGTCAAGCAGTAAGTAGATATGTACTTACTTACAAAAATTTATCGTGTTAGGTCCCGTTAAAATAGTTTTAATGCAATGCAACGCGATAGTTTAAAGTCTTAACGTTTAAACTTGTAATATAATACATATACGATTGGCGTGTCGGCATCAAGAACCAGCTTGTAACAGTTTCCAGAGGATAAGAGCTAATGCGGCTAGTGAAAGATGTAAACTTACTCATGGGGCGTGTAAGGGCGCAGACTAGGCCCGGACAGCTCGATACAGATGCGGGCTGCGCGCGGCTGCAGCCAGCAGCAGCCGCGCGCAGCGGATGTAGCCGTGGATGAGGCCAGCTTTTAACAGTTTGCAGAGGATAAGAGCTAAAGTGGCTAGTAATAGATCTAAACTCACTCATGGGGCGTGTAAGAGCGCAGACTAGGCTCTGACAGCTTGATACAGATGCGGTCGGCGTCAAGAGCAGCCAGCAGCAGCCGCGCGCAGCGGATGTAGCCGTGGATGAGGCCAGCTTTTAACAGTTTTCAGAGGATAAGAGCTAAAGTGGCAAGTAATAGATCTAAACTCACTAATGGGACGTGTAAGAGCGCAGACTAGGCCCAGACAGCTTGATGCAGATGCGGTCGGCGTCGTGAGCAGCCAGGAGCAGCCGCGCGCAGCGGATGTAGCCGTAGATGAGGCCGGCTTTTAACAGTTTGCAGAGGATAAGAGCTAATGTAGCTAGTGATAGATCTAAACTCACTCATGGGGCGTGTAAGGGCGCAGACTAGGCCCGGAAAGCTTGATGCTGATGCGGTCGGCGTCGTGAGCAGCCAGCAGCAGCCGCGCGCAGCGAATGTAGCCGTGGATGAGGCCGGCCTCGGATAAATCCCAGAGGGCGCGGGCTAAAGTTGCCGCCACTTTCTTCAGTTGAATAGGTTGGACGCGTTCCCCGTTTTTTCTAGATGGAAAGTCAACTTTTATTATTTTCGTATAACGTGGAATGTCACCACTGAGTGGAGTCCATGCAAAGTAAAAGAGACGTCGCGGCAGGCCCAGAAGACGAAGACGATGGCGGGACGAGCTAGACTACTATCGGAAGGACTGGCAAGTTACAGCCCTAAACCGTGAAGAGTGGAGCTCCCTCCAGTAGGGAGGCCTTTGCCCAGCAGTGGGACAAGCCGGGCTGAATAATAATTAATAATAGCGTGGAATGTCAATGTGGTATGCAAATTACTTTTTTTTTTCTACAATGAGGAATTCATCTCACCTGATGGTACGTTACAATAAGACCGAAGGTGGAACCGTGCTTCGCTCGAAATCTTCAACTATTAACTATTGACTAATCTATAGACATATCTTATCTTATCGACATATGAAAGCGAGAGATTTGATACGTGCACTAAAATCAAGTCCTAACAAGAAATTTTAACACTAACACATCAACAGACGTCAGCGCTTCTGAATGGCGCCGCTAAAACGTCTATTTTTGAAAGCGCTCTTATTTACACACACACAAGCGACCACTCGCGGCTTTGTGTGCGACCATCTTACTTCCTCTGCATCTTTGTCCGCGTGAGCTCTCGTGAAAACAATGGCGATTCCGAAAATCTGGCCTTGTCTGTTCATGTGTTGGTGTTAAAATTTCTTGTTTTGCTCTAAATATTGGTTGTCTGGCAGATATCGCTTAAAGCGATAAGACCGCCAAAACATAACTGTATTTTTTTATCGTTTTATTGTATTATTGTCCGTGTCGTTGGAATTGAGCGTCACCACGCTTCGTTTAAAGGGCAAGTTGCTTCTTCACGCTTCGTTTGAAAGACAAGTTACCTCTTCACGCCTCGTTTGAAGTACAAGTCACCTCTTCACGCCTCGTTTGAAGTACAAGTCGCTCGCCTCTTCACGCCTCGTTTAAAGTACAAGTCGCCTCTTCACGCCTCGTTTGAAGTAAAAGTCGCCTTTTCACGCCTCGTTTAAAGGACAGTTAGCTCTAAATGTATAGCCACCATCCACTGACTGACCTTAAGTACTCATCGAAGGGCCCGTGCGCCACGTGCTCCAGCACGAGCGCGGTGGGCGAGTTGAGCGTCACCCCGTACAGGCGCACCACCGAGGAAGATTGCACGCACACGTACTTGCTGGCCAGCTCCACGAACTCCTGCGGGAGAAACAACACCAACATGTGTAAAAAAATAATTAATAATGTACCGAAATGTCTGGCTATTAAGTAAAGCCACGATATTTCTATAGTTTTCCTTCAACAAAATAATCCGACGAAACAAGAATCCGGCGAAACAAGAATCCGGCGAATCAGGAATCCGGCGAATCAGGAACTAATCGTTAATCAGGATCCCGCTTAGCTTGTGTTGTTGTGAGCGAGGTGTATCGCAACAACCCTGCTATTCTGGCGGGACAGGGCCGCCGGTGCGGGGTGCACGAACGTACAAATAAAACATTCGACATTTGTACACATTACATTTAAATGAAGTCCATGTCTATATACAGTTTTCCTCAGTTTTCAAGGAAAAACTGTATCCATACATAAACTTCAGCCCATCCCATATAAAAACTATCGTCCCCTATCGATCTTTCTATCAGTGAAAACCGCGCATATATACATTGCGTGGTTTAGAAGGATAATGCGGAGCCACTGACACAGGTAAACGACGACTATACTTTATAATATGTAATAATTTACACCCTGTAGGCCTAGCATGCACAAAACGAGAAAATTTTCTCGACCCGTTTTCTTATGTTATGTCTATACACGATATGTCAAAAATAGACATAATAGTAGTTTTTGCTTGTCTGTGGTATTTTTGTCTACAAATTCTAACATTCCACATAATTTTATCGAGTTTTGACAACTGTAACCGATAGTTTGTCGTTCCCGCCATCGAAGGAGGAGCGAATATCGTCCGCGACATATCTCGTGTTGCGCATGCTAGGCCTACTGGTCCGCAACGTTGTTTTTGGTGATCACGACCCTCATGTTAGTCATGAGAACTTGACAAAGAAGAAGGAGACGGGTGTGTGATGTTATGTAATGAAAAGGGTCTTCTTGGCGGAAAAGTGAAGCGTCATGTCTGCACTCTTGTATAATTTTCAAAATATTCTGTTTTGTCGAATATTAATGTGAAATTATGGTGGATTATTTACAAATGACGAATGGCAATTATTAACAGTTAGCAAATGAAACAAAACAGTGCAAAGTCACTTTTCATATTCTCTCTAGGCTCCCTGACTCTAGCAAACAGCTCACCTTCAGATACTCCTCCCGTTGAAGAGCTTTGAAAGCCACAATAAGTTTTTTTGTCTCGTCGAGATTCCAATGCGCCTTGTACGTCACAGTTATATTGCCAGAACCCGCTTTCTCAGAACCTGTCAACAACACATCAGACAATTTAGAACGATTTATCAGTTACAAGAGTTTTATTACCGCTTATGTAACAAAATGGAATCAATCAAATAATTTGCAAAGGTGACTGACCTTGCTTAAAGAGGGCACCGGCAAAACATCAACCGTAAATTGAACCTTAACAAACTTGTAATAAAGTTTAAATAAAGCAAGAAAGATTACATCTTGTTATTCAATTTAAAAACGATCTCGATGGCAGTGGGTTGCGATCTTGACGATTAAGCAATATTAAAGGAAAGTTCAGCAGTGGGCTGCTGATGACGGACAGTTTGAACCCAGCTGTTTGAAAGTTTGTGATGATAATCTTTTTTTTTTATAAAAGAAGGAGGCAAACGAGCAGTAGGGTTACCTGATAGAGAGTAATCACCGCCGCCCATGGACACCCGCAAAACCAGAGGAATCGCAGACGCGTTGCCGTCCTTTAAGAAAGGAATAGGGTTAAGGAAGGTATAGGAATTGTGGGAGGGGTAGGAGGGGGAGGGATAGGCCTCCGGTACCCTCACTGGCCGGACGAAACACAACAGCACCAAGTGCCATTATTTCACGCCGGATATTCGTGAGAGGGACTGACAGAATAAAGTCAGACAGTGCAAACGTTTTTCCCTACTTTGTAAAGCCTAAGCCCACTATTGAATCTTAGTGATGATGATCTGACTTACGAACAGCTTGATGTCTGTTGAAGTCATTTTGGAGATAGTGGTGACTTTTATCTCTACACTCTACCTGAACCAGCCCAGCACTGAAAAGCTTGTGATGATGATCTGACCTACAAACAGTATGAAGTCCTCGTTTAGAAGACTTACTTGGTAAAATTTAAGTCCAGCCTAGAAAGTTTGTGATGATGATCTGACCCACTAATATCATGATATCGTCGTTTAGGATACAACGCACATATTCATCTTTACATGGACATGCCTAAACCTAGCACTGGATAGCTTGTGATGTTGATCTGACCTTCAAACATTATGAAGTCCTAATTTAGAAGTCAGCGCAGATGTTTTTCTCTACTTGGTAAAGCTTCAGTAAAGATCTGAAAGTTTGTGAACAGCATGAAGTCCACGTTTAGAAGACAGTGCAGACATTTCTCTCTACTTGAAAAAGTTTTCCAGCTCCAAAAGTTTGTAATGACGATCTGACCTATGAACAGCATGATGTCCTTGTTGAGCAGACACCGCGGACTCTTGTTGCTCTTGAGCACCTCCTGCAGCTCCGTCTGGTCGATGCGGATGCCCTTCTTCACCGGCTCCCCGCACAGTAAGAGCTGCGATTGGTCTGCACAATACAATGGGGGCAGTTCATTGGTTGGTCAATTGGGAAACTTTAGCATCTGTCAAAACACAAATAAACGATAATTTTTCACCACAAGCGTGGTAATTAAGCCGATGCCCATTGTCGTATAAATTACTGATATATCAATTGAGGCGTTTGCCCAACAGTGGAACAGTATAATTATGTTTAATTGACATTTGATTTTTTATATGAAAAGGGCCGGCCTTGAGGAAGGACTAGCAATTGGCTACTTGACAGTTTTCGGAAAAGTATTTAAAAAAATACAAACGCTTATTTTATACCCCGTACAATGTTTTTTTTGAAAAAGATATATCTGATAGAAAACAAACATATTTTTCTTCATTTATTTCAAAATTCGTGCGAAAACGGTTGGTCACGTGACATTTAGCCCTGTGACTTTTTGTTAATTTGATAAAGTAAAGTAAAGTTCACATACTGTTCCACTCACTTATCTCACTTATCTATTATCAATCACTTAACATACTATACCGTTGCCCATACAACGATGGCCATTCTCCTTTCTTCAATAAATTTTGAACTTTAACGTTTGGGTATAAGGATCAACATCGATTAGAGACATTTGACAGTTTTGGACAGGTTGACGTGTAGGCATGTATGTGTCTATCGAGGAACTTTACACTGCACACTATCTACGTGCGCGCTACTTTACAGAACGCGCGGTCGGAACGGAGCGCAAGCGAATATCGCCGGAAGTGGTCGACCTGAAAGTTCCTCTATAGTACCATAATAATATGTAAAGGACAATGCCCATTTTGGACCTGTTTTTTTGAGAATGTATAAATATAAATCGTATTGGCAAAAAAAGCTCAAAATTCACTAAATCTAACCATGGTATCATAGTTTCCCTTTAAAGTCGGGAAAAAGTACAATACTAAGTTTTATTTTCCTATGGTAGTAACCAATTCCACATTTTTGAACGCACTCTGCCACTCAAAGCGTTTCGTTCCGCCTCTTGACTGTTAACGTTTTATGTTTATAAAACTATATTCTAGTTCTCCTTTTTAAGAATTGTTATCATGGAATTAAATGCGCTTCACGATTTATGAATAATTATTAACACTGAATAATTATAATAATTATTACCTTATTAACACAAAATAATTATAATTCATCATAATGAATTGATTGAACGGCTATACTTATGGGTAAAACGAAGCGTATTTTTGACTTGTCAGTTATCAGCTTTCTGTCACTGTTGTTTGTGAGTCTGTGGTGGTCCGATTCGATATTTTTAGTTTTTGAAACTCATGTATAGTCTAAATTATTTGCTTCTTTAATAACAAATGTGTTGTAGATGATTAATTGAAACAAAAGTTGTATAAAACATGTTTAGCTATGATTATATGTTGTCGAAAAACTTCAAAAAAACAATTCCAAACATAAACTTTAATTTGTTATTTTTAAACTTTCACAAAACTCTGGCTTTTTATAAAAAATCAGAATTTAGACCAATAAACAGTAATATAATGTATTACATTTTGTCACCAAGATCATTTTATACAAGCTAACTCATTGTCAGGTTTTCAAATGTATGGGCCGTGGGCATTGTCCTTAATAAAATAGACGTAGATAAAACTAAATATGTAAACCACTTACCAAACTCCGAGGGTGGTATGCATTCGTGCAAATATATTTTGTCTTCTGGGTCCTGATAGCTTCTTATGATTGCGTCAATGTCATAATATTCCTTGTCAATGAACATAAAACAGTGTCCCTTGTATTCTATTTTGTAAGTCTCTACTGTCCTAAAAATGTAAACCAGAAACATTAACTCTATTCTACATAATGTACATTTATCTACAATAACATTATAAAGAAGTAAAGTTTGCATGTAGAAAACTTTGAAACAGATCATTCGATTTCAAAACTCTTGCACCACTATTTAGATGCAGCCTTTAGGCTGTATATTATTCTAACTAATATTTTTTTTGTAACTGATGTTTCTTTGTAACGCTTTGAGATAGGTCCACAACCCATCAGCTGGCAATGAGCCAGCTGATGGGTTGTGGACCGCGCGTTGGTAAGTTAACAGTTATAAAAGCGCTGCTTAGGACGTCATTCCAGTCTACGCTTATTAGCTGAGTAGTATATTTATTAATATGTTCACATATGCAACAACAAGCAAACAGATCTAATTTTAAAATCAGTTAACGAGTGTCCCTTCAAAAAATCCATATTACCTTGTTTTAGTACAAACATCCAAATAGTAAATATTGTAGTTGTCTTGGCACTGTCTGAGAATGTAGCAGCCATGTTTCTTGCCACGTTTCTCTTCTAACTTGCGAAACGAAAAGGCGCCCCTGTAAAAGTAAGAAACACATTTAAAATGGAAAATTCTATTTAAATCTTGTGAAATTATAGGCAAAATATTAATTAATCTAAAAAACAGATCTGAACATTTTATAATACAAATAAACAAATTTTATCTAAAAAAATACTATTTTTTATTAGTAAATATAGGTACATACATAATTATGTATATATTATGTATGTAAGTACCTAATATCATTAATTAATATATTATAATGATTTTAGTTTTTTGTTACATTACTTTTCCTATCAAGTGATAAAGGAGATGTCCCATTTCTGCCCTAGAGACGTTTCATGTTTCGATAGTGAAAAATAGCGTGCCACCTGACAAACATAATATCAAGAAATTGCCTAATTTATAGTAAACGTATATTACTTCGTTCCTATTCGTGTTTTAAGTTATGTTGAAAACTACGTTTAAAAAGGAATTAAAGTTAGACTTACGTCATTTCCTATCTACCACATCTGCCATTTTGTTATAATTTACGGCACTGGCATCAAGGATTTATGAGCCTAACCTTATAAATAAATAAAAAAATAAAATCAATATACATTTTATTCTTTGAAAGTTATAAAAAAATTTTTGGGCGGTAGGCGTAAAACAGACAACAATCACTTCTAAAGTTAATTTATTATTTAAATTAAAATATTCTGTTTTAAATTGTTATTTTTAGCAGTAACTATTCCTTTTGGTTTATATTTCATCATATATTGTGGAAAACACTGTGTGATGAACATTTAAGAAATTGGCCTACACTAACCTGCCATCACTTCATTCACCACTACACTTTCTAAAGTTGACACACTTCACTTGCTCCAATTATCAACAATGACTAGTGTTGCGGCAGTCCTCGAAACACAGAAGTCTTTGGAATCCACCTTGATGCAGAGAATGAAGGAATTTGAAGTGCAGCTCAAGGCATCATCATCCTCATCAGATGGGACAAATATGGCGCAATTGCATGGTGAGTTCAAATCCTTTAAAGACCTTGTTTGGAATATACTCTCACTCCTGAGGCAGCAGATTGGTGTTGTCATTAAGACACTTGACCAAAACGAGGCACGGTTTCGAAGTAAACATCTTCTGCTCTGTGGCGTTCCGGAGAAACCTGGTGAGAGTTTGTTGTCTATTGCTGCAACACTACTTCAGAAGCACCTAGGCACCATGGATGCAACATCATCTTCCATCAAATCATGTTACCGGCTGGGAACCTCAAGAGAGGGACGTTCTCGTCCTGTAGTTGTGCGCTTTGCTGACCGTGCTTTGCGTTCTACCGTATGGAAGAGCAAGACCAAGCTAAAGGGCACTTCTTTAGTTTTGAGAGAATTCCTAACCAAGACACGTGAAGCTGTGTTCTACGCTGCCCGGGCTCACTTTGGAATATCTAATGTATGGACAAGTGATGGAAATATTTCCATTAAAACTCCGGATGGAAACCGACTCCGAGTCTGTTGCGAGGAAGAGCTGGCTGCAGCTGTGAACCAGTTCCCTGCAAAGGCATCCACCAGCGAAGGAATGGCTGCGGGCGGTTCGTCGGCGTCCATCTCCAGGCCGATTCAAACTAGATCCAAGCGCAATGTTAAGGCCGCGAAATAGTGAGTTACATTGCTTGTTATAAATGCTTTCTTGCTTAGTGCTTAGTATCTTTAATATCCTTTAACATCTAAATAGCTTGCTGTTTGACTGCCTTTTAGATGCTGGCCTTGTATTGTATTGTATCTCTGTTTCGGTTTCGGTCGAGTATGTTTTAGTAACATACCTATTGGCTTACTAGTCACCTATCGCTTAATAATAATTTGCACTAATGTAAGGTAAAACTATATTAATTTATTATTTCACATTAATTTCACAATAGACAAACTAGGTAGGTACCAATGTTTTGATTTAGTTTAGTCAGCTGTCATGTCAACGTCATTTCGTGATCTGATCATTTCACTACAGACAGCGTTGTTCCTGCTATGTTCAATTTACGCTACGATTGTTCACTTTGCAATAATCTGATTTGTTCATAAATTATTTAATCTTTTTCAGAGGATTTGTTGCTTTGCCCTGTTCCTTGACACAATTATTTTTGATACTTTTGCTAGGCTTGATGATACATAGTAATATTTTTTGATAATGATTTTTTAATGATTTTTTTTAAGTCGGATTCTTTTTGTATAACTTAACTAATACTTTATTGTTTTTGCCTATTAAGTTGTAGTGTTTTTATCTTATAACACATTATCTGTTTATTTTCGATTTTTTTTTGTGTCAACTGATTGTTAACATTTTAACCGGCAGAATGTGCAGGTATTTATAAATTGTAAATTACTGTTATAAATTCGATATTATTCGATATTTTAAATAGAATTTGTGTGTGTGTATTAAATTTTATTTATTTTATTATTTTATATTAAATATATAGGTATATTTTTATGTCTGATTGTAGCAATTATGATTCTGCGGACGATGCAAACTCTTCGTACTACTCTCTTGACGCCTCCTCTGTGGAGTTGGATGATCTTGGCACTCTCCTTGCGCGCGAACTTAGCTCCTTCCCTGACAGCCTAAAGATTTGCCACATCAACGCCCAGAGTATTCCATGCCATTACACAGACCTTCTGAACACCTTTTCTACGAACACAGCTCAGACTGTTCTGGTTTCCGAAAGCTGGCTCAAACCCTGCCTAAATTCAGTGTCCTACCATCTTCCTGGTTATGAACTTTTACGCAACGACCGTGTGGGCAAGGGTGGCGGTGGGGTTGCCATTTACCTATCAAATGGCATCCCCTACAAGCTGTTGGCTTCTTCCTCATCCAGGTATGGCTGTATGGAATACTTAGTTCTTGAACTGAACATCAAAAGGTACGAAAGTTCTTCTAGGTGTCGTTTACTGCCCCCCCACTATTTCTTATCTCTCCGAATTGGAATCTCTCTTGGAAACATATTCTACGGCTTACGAACATCGCATAATCATGGGGGATTTTAATACGGACCTATTAAAAAAGGATAGCCACTCGCGTCAGTTCCAATCCTTGGTCGCGTCTGTGAATCTTTCCATTCTACCCCTTGGTCCTACACATCACAACCTCAACACAGACGATTCATGGATTGACCATTTAATCACTTCATCTACTGATCGCGTCCTTAAGCATGGTCAACTGCTGGCTCCTGGCTTTTCCAAGCATTATCTAATTTTTATGGCGTATAAAGTCAAACCCCCTAAGAATAGGCCCACGTACGTGCGCATGCGTAATTTCTCAAAGTTAAACGTTGAGAAACTTGAAGAGGACGCGTATGCCATCGATTGGTCGCCGATTTTTAGTGCGGATTCTGTGAATGACATGTTAACCTCCTTTAACGCCACGGTTCTGGGGTTGTTTGACGCTCACGCTCCCATTAGGAGTGTCAGGCTTAGGCGGCCACCCGCTCCTTGGATTACTCCCCTAGTACGTATCGCGATGAAGAGACGCAACAGAGCTTTTCGTATCTACAAGCGATGCCGAACTGATTTTAACTGGGAGTCTTTCAAACATGCCAGAAACAGATGCAACCAGATGATAAGAGGAGCCAAGCGCCGTTACATTCACCAAAATCTATCTATTTCTAATCCTGCTGACATGTGGAAATTTCTTAATTCCCTTGGTATTGGCAAGACCCCTGTACGTCATTCACCTTCCTTTCCTTTAGATGATCTCAATCGCCATTTCTCATCTTCCAAATCCCTTTCTGATACTGTAAAATTTCTAACTATATCTAGAATTACTTCCTCTGCTCCGTTATCAACTCATCTTTTCTCTTTCACTCCTCTGACAGAGGATGAACTACGCAAAATAATAGTGTCTATCAAGTCCAAGGCGATGGGATTTGACAACATAAGTAGGGCGATGATCACTCCAGTACTTTCCTGTTTCCTTCCTATACTTACCTTTATTTTCAATCATTCCCTTTCCACCGGTGTTTTTCCTGCCGTTTGGCGCAGTGCCTTCACCATTCCACTTCCCAAAGTATCCAACCCCAGCTCTCTCAGTCAATTTAGACCCATCTCTATTTTATCATTCCTCTCTAAGGTTCTTGAAGCTGCTGTCCACAAACAACTTTCCTCTTTTGTCTTTCGTAACAATATTCTCTCTTCTTTTCAATCTGGGTTCCGGCCTGGTCACAGTACAACTACTGCTCTTCTCAAAGTTATCGAAGACATACGCGATGGGATGGAGAATTCACGTCTTACTGTGTTAGTTTTAATTGATTTCTCTAACGCTTTCAACGCAGTGAACCATGATATTCTCCTCTCTCTCCTCTCTCTTTATGGCTGCTCCTCCACCGCACTTCTATGGTTTACCTCTTCTTCGGGGGCGCCAACAAGCGGTGCGAGTCAACCAGTTGGTCTCCAACTGGTCTGACTTGTCTGCTGGTGTACCCCAGGGCGGCGTGCTCTCACCTCTTCTCTTCTCCTTGTTTATTAATTCTCTTACATCTATTATTTCCTCCTCTTATCATCTGTACGCTGACGACCTGCAGTTATATGCACAGAGTGATCTGCGCAACCTCGACAACGCTATAGCACTCCTTAACCAAAATCTGAATAGGATACGTGGATGGTCGGATAGTTTTGGGATATCTGTTAACCCAGACAAGTGTCAGGCCATAATTATTGGCAGTTCTCGCCAGCTCTCACGACTCAATTTGAGTTCTACTCCGGCTCTGACATATAATGGCATTGCAATCCCATATGCTACATCTGTGAGGAACCTTGGGCTTGTCCTTGACTGCAGCTTAGGTTGGGAGGGTCAAATCCAAAATATTAGTCGTAAAGTACATGGGACTCTCGGCGCACTTTACAAACTACGAAACTTCATACCACCCAGCACTAGAGTTATGCTCGTACGAGCTCTTGTTCGTCCGCTTCTTGATTATGCTGATGTTTGTTTGTCCGATATTAATCAAATCTTTCTCAACAAATTGGATCGTCTTCTTAACAGTACTATACGCTTTGTCTTCGGTCTACGTAAATACGACCACATCTCTGACTTCCGAAACCAACTTGAGTGGCTACCCATTCGTGAGCGTAGGAACTTAAGGTTGGTTTGCCTTCTTTTTAATATCCTTTTTGATCCACGCGTCCCGGTTTATCTTAAATCTCGTTTTCAATTCTTGGGTGCTTCACACCAACGCCATCTTCGCTCCAGCACTAATCTGGTACTCCAAACTCCTTCTCATAGCTCTAATTTTGTTTCTAAGTCTTTCACTCTCACGGCTATTCGACTCTGGAATGCACTGCCTTTTAACGTGAGAGATGCTTCTAACAAGGTTGCCTTCAAGAGTTTAGCGCGTGAGTACTTCCTCAAATCCGTCCAACAGTTTTAAACTGATTTACAGCATAAGTTACTAGTGTTTATATTTATCTTATATAATAATATTTAATATGTATTTGTATAGTTATATATATTTTGTGTATAATGTATGTATGTATATTTAGGCTAGTTAAGTTAAGTGTTTCTTTTTTTTTTCCTTATATAAATTGTTATTCTCGGAATTTTAATGTCACCGCCTACAAAAATTTATGTACATCTTCTCTGGTTGACTGTTAGAGAATGCCTTATGGCATAAAGTCCGCCATTTGTTGTATTTTTGGCAATAAAGTTTAAATAAATAAAAAAATAAATAAAAAAAGGTAAAGTTCGCAAGTAAAGAATTAAGTTGTCACTACTAGACAGCATATTTTTTAAAACTTATGCTAATTGTGCATATGTGGGGTGGTAATGGGACATCTTCTTTTTTCTACAAAATCCTCTTGTCGTGATAATAACAACTGCAAATTTAGATAGCAGCCGGGACTAATGGTTTAACGTGCCACCCAATGCAGAGAGCGAAAACAAATTTTTGGTCACCTATCTTGGTACCAACGTCGAAGAAGGTAGCTTATAATATTATTCAGAATTATTCGTTTTAGTCAAATAATATTTGGGTTAAAATAAACTATTAGTTAGTTACTACTAGTAAATAGAAAATCATAATATTTTTAACGTATACAAAGTGTGAATTCGTATATGCAGTGACCTATCGATATTTCATTATCAGAAATATATGAAATATTTTTTTTACAATAAATATTGCATAATTGTAGCACACCACAATTTTGGCCGAATTTACTACATCAATTATTGTGAGTAGTAAACTCGGACCAGCAACATTGCCCGAAAAGACTACGTCTAAATTTGAAAAGGGGAAATTCGGGCAAGGTTCAGTATATTTGTGGCCGATTTTCCGCCAAAGCCCTCATGAAGTAACAATTACTCTGGTATAAATTTTGCTCATTAATTTAATATTATCGTAGATAGAAGAAATTCACAGTTAACTTATAGCGATTTTCGAAGATTTTTGGTTTAGAATAAGATTTTTTTTTCTATATAAAATAAATGATATCTAAAAATTCCGAGGCCGCTACGCACTATTCTACTATATAATAGATAACTTTATAACTTTTTTTTACTTGTTTAGAACAGTAGTTCAATCGATGAGTTTAAAGCAAAAAAGTGCCCTTCGTGCACAAATCTTTCTCTGCAATTTTGGGTTTAATTAATAAGTTAAGCAAAATTTACAAAAAGCGAGGTCGCTACGCACTCTTCCAATAGCTATTCTACACTATTCAATAAGTCATAATTGTTAATGTATTTTTGTTTCTGAGATCCATAACGCCAAAATTGGCCATTTTACGCAAAAATCACAGTCGAGATGTAATAGGCCTCTTAAATTGTACCAATAAACGTTTTTCTATTCTATTCTATTCTAATTGTAAATTATATAAAGTCTCACCCCACAGGACCGTGGCATTTGATTTTGTGCAGCAGCTTCAGTGATGGAGTTTCATCGTCTTTAGACAAATTAAATGTCCATTTCACCATTAACCTGTCAAATAAAGAGAACACATCTTACTGCCGTACTAACTCTGACAATTAATTGTCATTAAAACTTAATTGACGTCTCTGAGTACGACAGTTAGTTTAGTATATTTACGCCAAAGCAGAATAGTTGTATATTCGAATATTTTGTGTGTACCTACATAGTACTTATCTATACTCCGAAACTACTAAAACGATTTAAAAAATCTTTCACCGTTGGGAAGCTGCACTATCTCCGGACGACATAGGGTATATATATTCAAAAAAATTAGAGATCCTTCCTAAAATTACTAATAAATTCCTTAAATCGCCTGCGCTACGAAAACGAATGATGATAGAATAAAATAATGTACTATGGCTTTGCAGAACACACCATTATCTACAAAAAGTGTCGCGATAGCATATGTCTAACTATTTTAGTTACGTCACAATAAGTGTTCTTGGGAGGGGAGTCATTTTGAAAATTCGTCACGGCGTACGGGGTCCACGCGAACGAAGTCGCTGGCGGTCTGCTAGTCCTACTAATATTATAAACGTGAAAGTTTGTAAGTATGGATGGATGTTTGTTACACTTTCACGTAAAAATCTACTGAATGGATTTGGATAAAATTCGACATACAGAATATAGTTTATAACCTGGATTAGCACATGATACTTTTTATCCCGATATTTCCACGGGAACGGAAACCACGCGGGTGAAACCGCGAACGGCCGCTAGTTTTTATATAAAAAGAGAAAACTTTTATAGAATAAAATAAAATAGAATCAGCATCTTCAGTCTATAAACGTCCCACTGGTGGGCACATGGGTCCAATAGGCTATAGCCCACCCTGGCCCAATGCGGGTTGGCGTATAGAATAGAATATAATGAATGTATGTTATGTAACCGTGTCCCGTAGCGGTGAAAGAATACTACCACCCCCTCTCTTCCCTTGGTTGTCGTAAAAGGCGACTAACGGACTAAAGACTGCACATACATCCAACAGCATAGAGCGGCGATGGGCTCACCACCTGTCACGCTGAGCACATAAAACCACAGAAAAGTGGACTATGGTAGCGGACTGCTTTTGCTGTCCTCATTGCCTAGTCTCTGACTAATCCTTCGGGGATAATAGTCGTGATTATATGTATGTATGTATATTATGTTTTATATCTGTATGAGCCGTGTGGAATAGCAGCTCACTAAAAAAACTATCAACCCTTCTCTTTCCTTGGGTGTCGCAAAAGGCGACTAACTGACTAAAGACTGAACATGCATCCAACAGCTTGGAGCGTTAGGCTCTCCACCTACCATTGCCTCCATTGCCCTTTGGGGAATGTCAGTTCAACCAACCCAGCCAACCAGTCCAACCCAGTCATGAATCTATATACTTATGTATGTTTTATTTCTAAAGCTATAAAAGCAACTATACCTGTAATAGCCGTCGCAGATGGAAATAAACGACGACAGCTGATCGTCAGACTTGAACTGAAAGAACAACGGTGTGCCTCTCCGGGACACTTCTAGAGTGCAGTTGCCGTTTCTCATTAAATAAATTAGCCCTTCTACCGTACACACGTGCATCCACTAAAACAAAAAATAAACACATTTATTAACAAACACTATAAAACAAGGAAAATAAAAAAGCTTAAATAAGGCTGTCTCTTCTTATTTTTATTTTTTTTTTATTTAAAAAAAAAAATCAATCTTCTTGTTCATCTTGTTTCATTACTGAGTTACTACGACCACCTTTCGACAGCATCTTCAGCTCCATCGTGTCATATTATTATTGTATGTCATCAAAGTTACATAGAGAACAAAGGAGAATGACCATTTTACTATGGGAGTTAGGCTAGTTTTGCGTAAATGCGCTTCTATAGAGTTGAATGTGACATCGGTGGTTCTATTTTATTTTATTTTATTTTGATTATTTTATTTTAATTTATTTTATTTTGATTATTTTATTTTATTTTGATTATTTTATTTTATCTTATTTTGATTAAGTATTTTATTTAGATTATTTTATTCTATCCCTATTGCTTCGTTAGACTAGACATGAATCTGGTTTTATTTAGGTTTGTGTAACTTTCTTAGATGGATGGACTCGGGGGAAACCTTTGCCTGGCAATTTAACAGTATATACATACATGTAATCACGACTATTATCCCCAAAGGGTTAGTCAGAGACTAGGCAATGAGGACCGCAAAAGCAGTCCTCTGTCATAGTCCACTTTTTACCAAATAACGAATGCACATGTGCTCGACATGACAGGTTGTGAGCCCATCGCCGCTCTATGCTGTTGGATGTATGTGCAGTCTTTAGTCCGTTAGTCGCCTTTTACGACACCCAAGGGAAGAGAGGGGGTGGTAGTATTCTTTCACCGCTTCGCGACACGGTTAACAGTACAGGCTAACATAAAAAAAATTAAAAATCTTTCTTACAAAGAATTCACTCAACATTCTAATGCCGCGGCCGCATGTTTGGCAAACCTCAACAAGCCACAATAAGTCACAAATTCAAACGTGTGGATAGAGCGTTTGGCTAGGTTTGCAAGCGCTTGTAGCCGTTCCATTGTACAAATCACAAATCTAAAAAACCAAACCTCTACAAACGTTTGGATTGAAACCGACACTCGACGGATCGGCTACAAGCGCTTGCAAACCTACGCAAACCAAGCCAAACGCTCTAATCCACACGTTTTGAATTTGTGACGGCTTGTTGAGGTTTGCCAAGCGTGTGGACGCGGCATAACGTATTATACCGTGGTATTGTATTAATAATTAAACCTCACCTCTCTCTTGTTCGTATCATACAGCCTTATGCCGGGGTGTTGCGTGTGAAAAGGCGCCACCACGAGACGCACCGGTGTGCTAGTATCCCCATTCTTCCATAGCACGTTCTCGAACTCTTCAGCCAAGTAGTTGGGGGCCAATCCATATAGCTGCACCATGTATTTCTCCTTTAAATAACTGCAAAACAATGGTCACAATAGTAATCGAGGCTATTATATTAAGCTTACAGTTATCTCACTTACGTGGGTTTTCCCACGTGGAGATTTGGTTAAAAACATTAACGGCCCAAATTAATAACCGATCCTGAAATAGAGATATGCCTATTTTGGATTTGTTACTAGGCAACTGTTGTTATTTCCCGTCATATAACAGAACTATCTAGGCAACAAATCTAAAGTAGGCCTATCTCTATCTCGGGGATCGGTTATTAATTTCGTCCATATGTTGAGTATAGATATAAGCAAAAGGGGAAGAAACGGCATGCCCATAGTAGTATGAATAAAAAAAGCCCTACTGAACTACATACATATAATAGTGTGACAGCTAGTGTCAATCAAGCTAACGAAACAGAGCAATGAATTACAACACTACGCAGCGGGTCAGCAAGCGCAGATATGCTATTCTCTAAGCGACACATAGACGCTGCGCGCATGGCTGTGATCTGCTCTCTTTCCAATTCTATGAATATGAAAGAGACAGAGTCAATTCTCAGCGCTGCGGCAGCCGCTGCTACCAAGGCTTTAACTTAGAGATCACACTGCAGAGCGGGACACTCAGCCACACGTATTCGGTACAGTGACAGTATTCGGTACATTGTACTCAATTTGCAGGGGACGCGTGCGCGGTTAACGTATCTTCCTCTTTTGCTTCTATCTATGAAGTTAAGGCACGTTCTGGACTTGTATGCATGACGAGTGCATGTGCGTATGCGTAGTTGTTATAAAGTCATTGACTTACTTGATACTATATTTCATTTCACACAACTTCGGAAGCAGATAATTTGCATGTCTTCGCGGAAAGGGTCCATGTCGTTTGTTTATAATTTTCGGTATGTATTTCTTGCAATTTCTTACTACTTCATTCATAGGCAGCTCCTCTTCTGTGATGGCACGACACCTAAAATTTTTATTACACTTTTACAAATACAATGTAATAATACTATTAATACTTTAGCAACTAACGTCGAAAACAGGTATGTCCATTGAACTGACTGACTCACATGGTTCAACAGAAGACAATCAACATTATTAAACCTATGAGCGAGCGCGGGAAGGGGGCAAAAGGTAGGGCGTGGAATAATAGTTTTTTTTTTCATAAAAGAAGAAGGCAAACGAGCTGGCGGGTCACCTGATGGAGAGTAATCATCGCCGCCCATGGACAACCGCAAACCCAGAGGAATCGCAGGCGCGTTGCCGTCCTTTAAGGAAGGAATAGGCTAAAGGATGGAATAGGAACTGTGAGGGGGGGGCGGGGGATGTGCCTCCAGAACCCTCACTGGCCGGACGAAACACAACAGCACCAAGTGCCAAATTTTCACGCCGGATATTCGTGAGGGTGGTATTACGCCGGGCGAGCCGGCCCAATGCCTGCTGCAACGCAGCGTGGCTCTACCACTCATCATCATCATCATCAGCCTATAAACGTCCCACTGCTGGGCACAGGCCTCCCACGTGAACAATGGCACGTGGGGATGTTGGGCCATAACCCACCACGCTGGCCCAATGCGGGTTGGTGGGTTTTAACGACTGCCATCTTACGACAACAACCGGGACCAACGGCTTAACGTGCCTTCTGAAGCACGGAGGAGCTCGAGATGTTTTTAATGGTAACCCATCAGGCGACCCGGCATTGAGAAAGTTGCTTAGCGGGCAAGATCGCAAGCCGAACGCGCTAGCCGCTGCGCCATCGAGCTTCTCCTCTCCCACTCACTCAGAATTAAATATCTTAGCCCACCCATCCATATAGAGCAGTAAAATTATTTTTTAGACGATTCAAAATGCTATTTTAAGTTTACTGAGTAAAGAAATTATGATTTGATGATTGCTAGTTAGTAAGGATTCACGCATAAGGTGGCTGGCAGCAATTGAACCAGAGTAGTCGAAGATCGGATTCAGTGGCATGCGTTGGGCAGCCACTGTAAGGTTACTAACAGCAATTGGACTAGCGGAGCCGAAGATCGGGCTCAATGGCATGCGATCGGAGCTGTGCTCTGGACATACATTGCTGGAAGTGGACTGACACGGCTGATTATGATGATGATGATGATAAAGGATTCACATGAACACGTTCACAATGAACGAAGGGGCACACGCTTATTGTGAATTGTAGACCGCATTCGAATTCTTGCTCTCATCTCCATTGGCTTTGATTATACAAAATAATGAGACTTGTAATGTTTTCTTTCAATTTATTAACATTGCACTTATTAATAAAATTTTAACGTTATAAACATGCTTAATGGTGGAAAAACTGAAGCAATGTCATTTGATACTTTTAATAGCTTACAACCTTGAAAGAGATCTTAATGTACACAGGCAATTAAGTAATTATGGTGCTATTGTTTCCTTGCTGTGATTTTAAAGAAAAGATATATTTTCTTGTTTGTCCAAGCATTGACGTTAAATAACTTCTTATTTCCAAAGTTTTAAATATATTCAACAAATTTGTAACAAAACAAAATAATATTTAGAAACTAAAATTTGAAACATTCATTTTTCATTCGGAACTCTGCTGGGCTAAGACATCCCTAAAACTATGCTACTTTTCCACCTGAACTTTGACGGTTGACAATCATCAAGATATTCCGGCTGCGCTTGCGCGGCCAACCCCGACGACAACGCTTCAAGTTCTTCAGGTTTCCAAGTAAAATTAGTTTAACCACACAGTTAGTTTGACCACATCCATAACAGGCATACAACCGAATGGAAATAGCTACCTGGCATGAAAGTTTCATGATGAAACACTCAAAAATCCTTCATATGCAGTAAAAGGCAGGCCTGAACAACTATCGGTGCTCTGACCAAGCTTATGCCACAAAACAAATGTTCCACAGACTGCAACTAAGAACAGACAACCTGCGCAGAGCAAGTGGAAAGACAGTCCATGCATCACCTACTGTGGCTCTCTTGCCAGAAAAAGAATGAATCTCCTGGGATCGGACTGTTCGAAACCAGAAGATTATAGGCTCTTTGCCCTCATAGACATTGCCAAGCTTATGGTAGTAATTTTCACTAAGGAGATAGAGTGATGGGACGGTGTTGCACGAAAGATCACAATGGATTGATATGCTACTGCAAGAAACAAAAATCTGCAGGTAAGGTAAGATAAGTAAAGTTATAACAGAATAAATTATATTCTAATTTTAGGATCTATCAAGGATGATATATAATATTATTTGTCTATGGTTCTATGCTACAATTTATGGGTATTGGGCAGTATTGGCTAAACTCAGGTTATGTGTTGTGAAATATGAAACACACTTGGCCCACACTGAGAATTGAACCCGGGGCCTTTCAATCAAAATTGGGGCAAACTCTGTACGACTCGGCCCCCGAAGCGGCACCAATTATTAATAGCAACAATTTTATTTATGAAATTATCCATCCATTATTATTCTTACCGTGTCGCGTAGCAGTGAAAGAATACTACCATCCCCTCTCTTCCCTTGGCTGTCGTAAAAGGCGACTAACGGACTAAAGACAGCATAGAGCGATGATGGGCTCACCACCAGTCACGCTGAGCACATGTGCAGTCGCTATTTGGTGAAAAGTGGACTATGGTAGAGGTAAAGGACTGCTTTTGCTGTCCTCATTGCCTAGTCTCTGACTAAGCCTTTGGGAATAATAGTTGTGATTTGTATGTATGTATGTTAATTTTACCAGCAGTGGGACAGTTTGCTGGCCGTACTTAAGGTTCAATGTAAATTCCTTTAATCTGTGGAGTAACAAAATAACTGACATGTTTGCAAACAATTTTCTTTCAATTCTAATAATTATAAAATAAAAAAAATATAACAAAAAATTGTAATGAAAACAATGAACTATTATGATTACATTAATTATACTTACATGTCTGTAATACCAAGTCCAAGTAGTTCCTGCTTGTGGTCTGGATATTTGATCTCTGCGATTTGATTGTCGTTGATGTCAACTCTTGCTTGTTGAAAGTAGTAGTCGAAGGTTGTCTCATCCAAAGACATCAAAAGGCTCAACCTAGGAACCTGTGTAAACATAAATTACTTATTGAGACTGCAAACATGCACATTGCAATAATATTTCAAAGAAGATGAACAAAACGTGCTAAACCACTTTAGAGGTTTTGAGTTATAGTAAAACAAACAATCTCGCTGATACTAGAACTATCTACTAACTACTAATGCTATGCTTATTACAAACCAGGCTGCAATTGTCACCATAACAACATTGTTGTATATTCAACACTCAAGCCTTGTTGGCACTAGAAAATTAATTTAGATTGATAGATAGGAGATAATTTTTTTATTGCACATAAATGTGAAACAGTTCTTAAATTAAACAAATCAAATCTAATATGAGCAAAGGCGGATTTAGTTGAGTAGTGAGTGGATTGCTTTGCCCCTTTACTTAATTAAAAGTAATTTTATAATAATAACACCTTGGCAGCCAAGTGGCTAAGTGCTCGGCCTGATAATAACCGGAGGTACCGAGTTCAGTAAGTTCAGTTTCCGAGTTGTCGGGCAAAGTGTGTTTCAGATTTTTCAATTATACCCGTCTACCCATTTAGGGGCACAGCAAGTTAAAAATGTCAGAACACTCCAAAACATCAACCATCTTAAATAGGTACTTTGTTGAAATACCAGGCACAATATAATTTCTATTGTTATTGAGCTCTAGGGGTCCTTGCCACAAACGAGGGGTTAATCGATTTTGAACTTAACACCTAAGAGCTAATGTTGAAATTCAATGAGAGAATTTCGAAAGTATCGCATAGCCTGAAGTGCTGTTGTGCACAACAATTAGATATTATTCACCGTCCATGCAAAAAGGCCTAATACCATTATGTGGATTTTAAAGAGGTGCCTCATGAATATGATTGAGTCTGGCTTATGAGATACCGAGACATGGATTTATTCTGGATTGATTGGTGGGACTTAGTGGGTCTAGTTTTCTCAAGAGACTTTGTTACCCAGCAGTGAGTGTAACAAGTAGGTTGAACAAAGAAACAAAAAAAAACAGTAAAAATATTGAGTTTTACAGTCTATTACTACTGTTGCATTTTTACTCATAACTCAAACAGAGCTCATTAATTATTGATTTAACATATTCTATTAATACTACTACTACTACTACTACTACTACTACTATAATATTTGTTTTTCATTATCTTTTTTCTACTAAGCACTAAAATGAATCTGTAATTGACCTTGGCAGTGATAACCAGATATTATATGAAAATTTCAGAAATTGTAGATACGAATAAATCCAGACACATAATTTTAATGTAATGTTTATACAGCTGACATCAATAGAGTATTATCAACTCAAATAATTTCTTATCTTAATACAATAACAACAAGTCACAGATAACATTTTAATGGGAAGATATAAGATAAAGCAGCTTCAAAACAGTTTACTAATCTACCAAAGAAACTAAATCAATAAAACAATTTGTCTTTTTAGACTACCTTCGCCAAGTCTTCCTAGAAACCTCTTTAAATTAATAATAAATAATGAATGAAAACAATAAATTATGTATGAATGAGGAGGACACAACTTCTGACACCTAATTACCAATGATAAATTGTTCTAATTCAGACGTTCTTACCTTAAAGCGAATTCTCAACTCATAGTTTCTTGATCCAAGTAGAACTTCACTGTTATCTTTGAGAAAATACTGAGTGCCTTTGATCCTCAAAGCAAATAGCGTTCGCGTCAATGGTGGTATGTTATACTTCTTGCAAAAATAAATACACAAGTCCTCGGCTGTGAATGTCCTGGTTGGGCATTCAAAGGGGATGGGTGCACGCTCAGTTACCACCGACACTGCTACCTTCCCCTCACTTGTAGCCATCGCAAACTAAACCATGTAAAACACAAGAGGACGCCGATGAAAAAAAAACTTGAATTTACCTTGTTAAAAGCTTAGGAATGAATTCGAACGTGTATGCTTCGTTCATTTTAAATAACAAATACGTATTTCTCTTATTCGTAAGAATATGCTTTCCCAAAGGTCACAAAGTCACAACACAGCTTGACTGAACCGACGACACCATGTCCATCACATCAACCTATCAACAGTTCATTCAATTCAACACCACCACACCACCACACCACACAGCAGTCATTTCTTGTTTTTTTTTTGTTTGTAATTTACATACAGGCCTATCTGCAAGACAAAGACAGACAGCAACACAATAGGTATTTTATACGTCTGTGGTATTTTACGACATAACTCTATGATGCTCTCCTTTTCGTAACGCGTGAAAAAGAGAGAGAAAGAACGTGAGAATAATCGACGTTGGTTTTTTGTATTCAGAAAGAAGCAAAGGCATTTCAACTCACACAGCCTAGTTATTTGCAGACAACACCATTCTATCAGCAGGCCCATTGAGCTATAAAAACTAGCAGGCCTATTCACTCAACTTTATTCCATTCAAAAATAGAAATAGGTCCTGGTCCAAATTAATTAATCAGAAATGTCAAGTTGAAAATAGTAAAAGCTAGGTCCTGGATGTCTTGAATGAAAATAGGTAAGTACTATTTTTTATTTTTTTGGTAGACAAGCAAAAGTGTAGAATTTATTACAGCCTAGGTAGGTACGGCACGGCTTTCATAAAACGCCATCTATCGAGTGTTTTTGAACTAATTTTTACTTTTTAATTTGGGTTGTCAGAAAATCGCCCATTTCCTTGGATGTTCACACATACGTCTGTGCAGTGTGCATTGAGATCTATAACTATAGAGAGAGCATAAGTTTGCTATCTCTTTCTGCCATTACTACTTTTGTTCCGTTTCGGCACATCCTGTTTACCCTAAGTAAAACAAAGACAAAACATAGAATGAAAGGACCGTGCCAGTGAAACTGTGCAACGTTTTACATGGAGCCAGCGACACTTGGCCCCAAACAAATCGCTGTCATTGTTTTACCTACCAAATAATTATTTGTTTTTTTACTTGATTATGTGTATATTTTATAAACGTCAGGATTGAGGAGCCACCCCTAATTTTAAAAGGAAAATCATATTATCAATTAGTAGTACCTATAAAAGATAATTTTGTAGGACAAATTCTGGAATTTGTAGTATAATACTTTCTAAGGTACATCAATATAAAGCTGGCTCCTCAATCCATACAGTATGGATTGAGGAGTCCTAGAACTCTGAAAGTAATAAAGTTACATTTTTGAAATTTAGTATGTTTTAGTAGTAAAAATGTAACACTTTATCTAGCTTTCGATCACTACTAATAAACCATACATGTTTATACACCCAAGTGGTTTTTAATTGAATCCTCAAGCTCAACCTTTTGATTAATTATAGTAAGTCTTACTTACATATTATATTAAATACTACTGTAGTAATATAAAACTAACTAATTAACAAACTAAATATAAAAATAAGAAAACCTGAACTATTAGCATCATAGAATGTAAACTAAAGATTGCGTGGAAAGAGTGCAATATCGTTGTTGTTGCTAAGCTGACGTAAATTAACCGTGTCGCGTAGCGGTGATAGAATACTACCACACTCTTGGGTGACGTAAAATGCAACTATCGAACTAAAGACTGCACATACATACATCCAAAATGCCAAGACAAAATATAGAAATTTGGTGTCATTTTTATAACTGTAGAAAAACATTATCTTTTAAAGGAACTACCTACAACTGTAACGGGGTATTTACGTGGGAGATAAATATGAACAGTTGATCCAAATAAAATAACAAAATTTAATAACGAAAAGGCAAAATATTTAAAGATGTGACTATAATAATATTAGGAAATCTAGGTCTCAAATTAACGAAAAAGCTAGTGCCTATCACCCTACGGGATCACGCATATGGTATAGCGTACGATGCGCTTCGCTAACGTAGCCAACACCGCGACACTATCACATATACGCGATAGATAGCCGGAGCTCAGCAAGATCGAGAGAAGTCAGAGACCGACTTAATCGATGCAGTGAACCGCACTCGAGCGCACCAAACGCAGACTGGCGATCGTATGGCCACGGGCGCCTTAAATATGCGAGCTCAGCGGTGTGTGCGGCGGCGGCGGCGCGGCGTTGAGTTGGATGCGATGGTCTTGTTTGCGTGAGTGGCACGACGCGGCGTTACACAACTAATTTAATTTTTTTTAAATAATTTGAAGTACAACTTACGATTTTAATGAACCTTTAATAGAAAGGAGTGAAAATGTTGGTATAATATATAAAAGTCGAAATCACTTTCATGTTTAAATCTTCGAGTTGACAACATTTTTTTTAAATAAATAAATAACTTTTTATTTGGAAAAAAAATAGGTTACATTACAATTTGTGCTCGTAAGTGTCTGCTATAGTATTAAACTGCAACGCAGCCACAAACGCCCATCTTTGGATAAAATGGCTCGTTCCAAAATGAAAGTACAACAGGTTTTAAACTTACTACTAAATTACTTTAATAATTGTATATGTATGTGTGACTGCATGTGTGCGTGTGCGTGGGTGTATTTGTGTGAGTGTTTGTGTGTGTGTGTGGGGGTGTGTGTGTGTGTGGGGGGGTGTGTGTGTGTGTGTGTGTGTGTGCGTAGGGGTGTGTGTGAGTGTGTGCATGTGTGTGTGCTTGCGTGAGTGTAGTGCGTGCTGGAGTAAGTGACAGCTTTTCCTGGCCCTACGGGACGATAACCTTGGGATCAGTTGTAATAACCACTAGGAACCAAAATGTTTCGCACTAATATTACTACACTAAATCACCAATTCTTAGGACATTACGCTAGAGCTGAGTAATAAGCGTGTATACCTACCAGACTGTTGTAAACCGAAGTTTTCAACAGCGGTTTACTACAGTGTTGCTTAGATTAAAACAAAAAGGGAAGATACGGCATTAGCGTCTCGTGAGTGAGCCGCCAAAATTAGGCCTAAATGCACAATTTCACTTTAGTCACAATTTGCCGAGCGAACAGGCTACATCGCACTATTGCGGATGACGCTACTCCGCAGTGGCGTCGGAATCGGTCGTACGTACTCGTCTGTTGCGAAGCGACCGAGACGTCAACGCGCTACTCGCTGACTCCCTCGCGCTGACGTTGAAACTTACTGCTTTGTCTCGCTCGCTCAATTTACACTTTATAGGTGTGCGTGTGTGAGTGTTTGCTTAAGTAATTGAGTAGGACTATATTTTGAATGACTACAAGTAGGAGCATGCCGTATCTTCCCTTTTTGTTTTAATCTAAGCAGTGTGGACAGTTGTTTGCAACGAAAGGAGACCCGGCGTTTTATGCTTGAGTTGTATACCTACTTTTTTAATTTTTATCTGTAATTCATTATCATCTGGCAATATCTGTCAACAAATGAGAGTTGTACAGCCGCTAGCTGTAAAATCAAACATGCTTGTGACGGAAAACTTCAACGGCGGTTGTAAACCAAGTGAAAGCCTTGTTTTCAACAAGTGTGGTCGGAACACAACGGTGGTTGTAAGCCAGTCTCCCACCAAGGTAACCCGGTGGGGAGGCTTGCTTACAACAGTCTGGTACACGCTTTTTGTGCGTTACAAGCAGAGTTGCCATTTTCAGCAGAATCCTGATTTTTTAGCATTTTTAAGAGTAAATCCTGCTTTGTTAGCATTATCGTAAAATATTGCATATTTTGACATATTTCTGTAAAACTATTATTATTATTTCTTCCAGAATTATAAATCCTAAAATTTTTACATACCTAAGTAACAAATTTACTAATTTATATAGCGCTATTGGCATCCCTTCTTTGATATACATATATATAGTGTAATTTAAAAAAAATTGATCTATTTGATTATTAATAATTTTATATCTTTATTGTACGTACATTAATACAAACGAACTTGGCTTTTTTTCAGTAACCACGTAGTATCTAGGTTGTAGGTTGAAGATAGCGGTGGTATTTGTAATTTGTTAGAGGCAGTGGCAACACTGCTTGCGTGGATAACAACAAACGTCTACACAGCGGACCACAGAACACATGCAGCGGACCGCCCGCCAGAGGGATCGCAGCAAGTTTTTAACGCGCGCCAGCAAACCAAGGTCGTGGAAAGGTCAACCGAAATTTCGTTGCAAACATCTGTCCGCACTGTTGTAAAAGGCTGTTGAAAATTTCGGTTTACAACAGTCTGGTACACGCTTTAAGGAAAGTTCATTGCGATAAATTTAACACTTTATGAGAATATTATAAACGTACGTGTTTAAAACTTCTATTATATGTCTGTGGTTTAATGCCGGCACTTCACATGGCGTATCGTGTTCGCGTATTTGCATTATTTGTCCGAACACGGCAATGTGTAGACGGCCTATTTGAATATATTTGCTTTATTTGCACGAATAAGGCAAACAACGCAAATAGCGAATATGCGTTTCCGTCCACTTGTCGGTTTTTGATCACAAATCAAGGAATCAAATACGGCAAATATTTGCGTCGGCCGTCCACACTTGGTTCTGTTCAGAATCGCGCGTGCGGCTGTCCTGTTCAGACGTGTTCAGTTTTTTATTCGTAAACATAGTAAAATGGATTGGGCAAACGAAACCGTATTGCGATTTTTGGAATTATACCAAATGCATCCTAGTGTTTGGGACCCCAAAAATGCCTCTCATAAAAACAGAAACCGAACACGTCGCATTAATCGATAATCAAAATAACTTAGGAGAACCCTGCACAATAAAAAAACAGGTGTTGGCTAGCCGCATTCAGATAAATATAATAAGCTGCTGCCACTGACACGTCCATCACTGTTGCATTCAATTTGTTTGTAAACAAGCAAATATGGTGAATATTTGCGTTGTTTGCCCGTATAGGCCATGTGTGGATGGCTTGTTTGACGCCAAGCGATGTGCCAGATTATTTGGGCAAACACAACGATATCGTCACACGAACACGATACGCCAAGTGAAGTGCCGCCATAAAACGACTACTTTAATATATTTTTAAATATAGGAAAAGCAAAGAGATTGATCTCATACAGTCTTAATATAATGTTATACGTAATTTGTGTTTATGCATCATTAGCATTTTTTGTCAAATAAAGGCTGTAATATAAGTGACAACTTATATCTTTACTTTCGAACTTTAACTTTTTTCTTTGATTTCAAAGAATAAAACGTGTAATTCATTAGATTATTTTATTTATTCATGAGGTTTGGCCTTAGAGCATTCAACCAACAGGAGACGCCACTGGCAGACGTTCCCTTCTGCCAAGAGGGTATGCCCAATGGTCATACCCGTTATATAAAACTAGTTTTCGCGTGTCACTGCACCATTTGCATGTCACAGTTGACGCGTCACGACGGGAGCAAATAATGCCAAATTGCAGCGTCTTTTCGTGCAAAAAGCGAACAGATACATCAAATGTACAAAAGGATAGCGTTACTTTTCATCTGTAAGTATTATTTTGTCTTTATACTATTGATAAATGCACTAAATTTGCAATAAACTGAAAAATGTTGTCAATCAAAAAGTGTTGCCACTAGAACGATAATCTGCAACTTTGCGTAACTTTTAAAGTTAAACGTGCTAACATTAAAAAACTACTTTTATGTCCCATTCATTATTGTTAAAACTATTTTTCACTATGGATACTAACTAAATGAATGATAGATAACTATTTATTAAGTAATTGTTACTTATTTTCATTTTCTTCAGTCTTTTTTTAACTAAATTGCTTTAAAAATTATCAATACTATAAAACTGTATGTTTATGATCAGTCTACTTCATTAATATATTATATTTACAGCCTGTCATTTATCCCGAAATTAGGAAAATTTTATTTCATTACATTGGCACACTGTAACAGTTCTAGAGATACGACAGTACAATAATCGATATCGACTTCATCATAATGTTTATTCTTGTTATTAATTTTGCAGATTTCCAACCAATAGATGTAATTATTCGAGATGTTTGGATCCGAGTTTGTGGAAATCATGTTTCGTGGACTCCTAAGCGCACTAGTACACTTGCTCACAGCATTTTCAAACTTATGCAATCCAATAACAAGAGATGTTTAAAAAAGCGTGTCGTGCCTACTCCCGTTTTCAGAATTTAAGCTTTTTATTCTTCGATCACTTAGAAAAACTAGATGCACAATCAAGGCTCTCAAAACATCTGCACAAAAAGAGTTTGTTATCTAGTGAGATGTTTAGATACTTATATTGTTTAGTAAGCTAAATGTCAACATGAAGAAGAGCTTCTTCAAAAATTCTGCCAAAACATATATACTTACGTCAATTAATGTATATGTCAAAGCTGCCACTATCCGCTACGATTTAGTAGGATTGTGAATCAATTTTAATAAGGTGTTTGAAGTTTTTATTATGGTAAAGTACTAAACATTACTTCTTTGAAATACTTCCATTACAAATAAAGATTATTGAAATTGTTGTTTGGTTTTCTCATTTTGTTTTCCCAACTTTAAGAAATCCTTAAAGATGAAAAACCTTTATTCAGATAAATAATAGGTATATTTTACAATTATTTGAAATAGGAGCAATTAATGTAGAAGGTTCATTTTCATTTTGTTACAACTACCTACCTATCAGTCTATCTTCTTGCGATTTTAACTATAACGAAAAGCAAAGGGCCTATCTAATCTAACCATACGGCCCCTATAGACCAGTGGCAAATGCTCACACCATGTCTATTCGTAATTCCTCGTAAACTGATGTGTACTGTGTAATTTATCTATTTATATTTCTTCTTCTTTATGAAGAAGTTTATTCACTAGTACTACAAAATTCACTAGTTGTAGAGCCACCCTAAAGGGTGGCTGTCCTAAGGGCAGTCAGCTCTTCATATTTGGACTTGTTTTTGGCAAGGCAAAAGAATTCAGCGGCATTCGCTGTTCCCGTCCACTCCCGAATGTTTCGCAACCACTACTTTCTTCTGCGACCAGGTATCCGTTTTCCTGCAACTTTTCCCATCATTATCGGTTCCAAGAACTCGTATCTGTCGTGTCTAATCACATGGCCCATATTATGCAACGTTTCTTTGCTAGATAGCTTGCAAAAGCTCACGTTTCTGGCTGACCCGTCGCAGAACTTCCTCATTGGTGACTTTTTGAGTCCAGGATATAGACATCATGCGTATGTATGCCCACATTTTAAAAGGTTCTACACGTCTGAGATCCTGAGATCTTCCTTTATAGTCCAAGCCTCACATCCGTATAGGCCAGGGGGGCGCTAAATAATCACAACCAAACCACAACTGAACCGCAGCCGTTCTGCCGACTTCGTAATTCGTATGGCGCCATCGCGTGTGTCAAACGCGATAGCACTATAACGGCTGAGGTTCAATTATAGTTTGGTTGAGATTGTTCAGCGCGATCGCCCCCCTGATATAACGTTGGAGAAGACGTATTCGGAAGGCGATTATAAGGTTTCGGTTGCAAAGAACCTTTCTTATTTTTCCATATGCACTGCGGGCGATATTTACCTATATTTAAGGATCACCAACATGACATCTATGTCACGTTGGTGATCTTAACCAATGGTTACCATTACAGAGCTAATAAAGTAGGTAATACGTGTCTAATTAAATATTGTCACAATTACAGGAAATCAAATTTCTAGTGAAAAGTAGGTACAGTAGCACGCGCGCTTTGTACAGTTAATTAAAAATAGTCAGGAGCCTAAATTAAAAAAAATCTTTTCTTGTATTTTGACATTGAATTGAATTGAATTAAATTGAATCGACATCGAAAAAATTTAATCGATAGTGACAACCTCTATAGACGTTTACATAAATATGACGTTAGACTTGTGCACGGACAGGTAATCTCTGTGTGTGAATATAATAGTGTGCGTCTATTTTATGCTAGTGTTCAACAATGTTGTCGTTTGAGTGCGTAGCGACGTCATTTAAAAATGCATTAGTGTGTTAACAATTTCTATGTGTGTTTCCTTCCCCCCGCAGGAAATGACAGACTTTTTTGCATAGAAATTAGTGCGCGTGTCGTCTCCTGTTGGTTGAATGCTCTAAGGGTTTGGCTCAATGATTGATGTGGTAAATAGGAAATGAAGTAAACAAGTCTTACTTTGATTCCTTTATAAACAATATTGAACACAACAGTTAAGTAATTCAATTATTGAAACAGAACGCATACACTGATAATATAGCGTGAGGCGCAAACAGTAAGTTTATTTGTGTATTAATTATAGTTGTCTAACATACAAGATCAGAAAAGTGATTGAGCGATGCAAAGTGTTAAAACCAAGGAACATACATACAAACATACAAATAATTACGAATATTATTCCCGAAGGGTTAGTCAGAGACTAGGCAATTAGGACAGCAAAAGCAGTCCTCTACCATAGTCCATTTTTCACCAAATAGCGACTGCTCATGTGTCAAGTGTAAGTTATAATTTATTTAATTACTTTTATGAGAATCAATAGTAAAATGTATCGATTAGACTTTTTTTATTTATAAGGTTCGGCTCAAACGTTCTTGATGCTAGTGCTGTAAAGTTTTACAAAATGGCAGATGTGTTAGATAGGACATGATGAAAGTTTTACTTTAATTCCTTTTATAACGTTTAAACATAATTTAATAGGTACGACGTATCTTTTAGATATTTGTTTACATTAATTAGGCTGTAATAAATGTAATTTTATTCAAACAATGTATTTTATTTCTCAGATTCAGATTTCATATCTCTGTTATCAGAAATAGGATCTGATAAAAGTTTTACGTTTTAAACTCTTAACAAATTACATTACTGAATAAAAGGAACATGATGTGATTACAACAGTCCAGTTCAATGTAGCTTTTAAAAATGAAAAGCTATGTATTTATCCATTAAACACTTGACCGTCATTAGAAGCTTATAATATTGAGATAGGCATATCCGTTTCCCGTCGTATTTTCCTTCTCTTTCTTCCGGTATATCGCTGTCTCTCTCGCTCATCCCACTCAGTGGCGTCACCAGGTGGCGCGGTGGGGGAACCAGGAGATTTCACACCCGTGCCCATTTGTTCATCATTGGCGTGAAATTTCCCGTCGGCGTAACTTGTGCACTACATAGTGATCAAGTGACAAAGAAATAGAATTATTTTTATTTAAACTGCAACACAGTTCTCGTGAGTTTCTACAATACACGTGAGTACTTAGAATAGTTTCTTAACTTAACGGTGTTACCGTTCGCTGAATTTATAATTTAAACTTATCTGGTATATCAAACTTTTTATTTTACCCGCCAGAGATGTAGATACACCTTTTCTTTTAAGATAAGAAAGCATTCGAGTAAAGATAGTATTTTTAAAAGTGTTTTTTGTGTTTAATACGTGGTATCTACCCTCCAGGCACTTTTTCTTTTTATTTTAGATAAGAAACCGATAATTAGTGCTTACATTAGATAATGAGAAAAATGAATTGTAGCTAAGCGGCTAAAGCTAGTCCTTCTAACAATCCCGATCGCATCGGCGAAGGTTGAGTTCGAGTTAGTCGTCATCGTTCAAAGAAGCATGGTCATCGTACCTACCCGCCTTTCATGACGATAACGACAATGTGTCTGCTTTATCGGGCGTTAGAGGAAATCTTACAACGATTGTTGCACCTCGCAGGTGTTACCAATACTGACTAAAACAGTTAACAATTTAAATATTCCGTGTAGTTTGATTTTTGATTTTAAAAGTAAACTAAAAGAGCCAGCTAAGCCTTAAGCACCAATATTGATAAATTGGTGCACAACCAATAACTGTTGGTATTTTAAAACTAAAAAGATATTTTTAATAATTGTCTGCGCAGTTTACTAGTTGGTCGCAAATATCTGATGCCTCTCATAAAGGTCTTATTTTCAGTGGTGATTAGGTTGTAGACTGAAACTATAAATATACGAAAAGAGGATAGGTACTCATAAAAATGTAGAAGACCCTCTAATACTTGCTACTTTAAAAAAAAAAATTGTCCTGTTAGAAAACTATTTGGCCAGTTATTAAATACTAGTACTGGGAATGCCTCGCAAGTAAAACCTGTACTAACAACAAACGGTTACCTTTCGCAAGGGCAAACTTCTTATAGTGTACCATCGCGTTGTTCTTCTGGTTCATGGGACAGACACACGCACAGCATGCTGTGAACCGCCCTCGCAGGGCGCTTACCAAAATTAATGTCCTCCGCCAGGACATACTTATGGCAGCCACGAACCATATCGTGGCTATATATGCCCGCCCTCGCAGGGCGCTTACCAAAATCAATGTCCTTCGCAAGGACATACTTATGGCAGCCACGAACCATATCGTGGCAATAATCTGCCCGCCCTCGCAGGGCGCTTACCAAAATCAATGGTTATTACATGAGTGTTCGCGGTTTTGCGAGAAGATGCATATATGTTAATATAATGCTAAATGTACCTTATTTAATTTAATTTGATTTTGAATAATATTTTTAATTATTGTAATTGGTATTTAACCGTTTTAATAAAATTTAATAAATAAATGTCCTCCGCAAGGGCATGCTTATGCGGTTATGCCAGCACGAACCATATCGTAGCTATAAACCGCCCTCGCAGGGCGCTTACCAAAATCAATGGTAATATTACTTGAGTGTTTGCGGTTTTTGCGCGATGATGCATGTAATGTTATGCTAAATGTCCCTTATTTTATTTGAATTTGAATAATACGTTTAATTGTTGTAAATGGTTATGTAACCGTTTTTAATTAAATTAAATAATAAATGTCCTCCGCAAGGACAGGCTTATGCCAGCCACAAACCACATTGTGGCTATGAACCGCTCTCGCAGGCGCTTACCAAAAACAATGTCCTCTGTAAGGACATGCTTATGCCAGCCACGAACCACATTGTGGCTATGGACCGCCCTCGCAGGGCGCTTACCAAAAACAATGTATTCCGCAAGGACATGCTTATGCCAGCCACAAACCACATCGTGGCTATGAACCGCCCTCGCAGGGCGCTTACCAAAATCAATGTCCTCCGTAAGGACATGCTTATGCCAACCACGAACCTCATCATGGCTATGAACCGCCCTCGCAGGGCGCTTAACAAAAACAATGTCCTCAGCAAGGACATACTTATGCCAGCCACGAACCACATCGTAGCTGTAATATAAACAACGGAGGCTGTTCTTACTTTCTATCCCCAGGATCATAGGCTTGGCAGCTTTATCAATCAGGACAAAAACGTCCATCTTCTCTGCTAACAGAGGTAACAAAAGACGTAGACAATGACGCTCCGAAATTTCGAGCCGGTCAATTTGCACTTTATCGACACCGTTGGGACTAAATAGGTGCTCCAAGTTTTCTATCATAACACAAAGGTATCGAATACCGTTTTATCTGAAGCCATCGCTCAAGGTTCCAAACGTTACAATCGACAGTTGTTACACGCTTGTATCGGACAAAATGTCTGCAATGCTGACACAGATGAAGGAACAGGTTTCTAGAAACAGTAAGTTTTATTTTCCAAACTTCGTTTTAACCAAGTTCTTAGTACCAAAGAGCACTCAAGAAAGGTCACTCCGTCCAAATTTTTAACCTGAAGTCGTTAAATTATTATATGAATTCCGGACTGTGTACGGCCAAGAGACGAGATGTACAAATTACTTTTCTCAGACCTAGGTACTACCATCTGACTATAGCTAAATCCCACAATGGTTTCTTCGTCTGCTCTACAAAGGCGAATCACTAAAAATTATATGCCTTCCATTTGAGATGAGCACGGCAATGTTTTCTTAGACTATTATCTTATAGACATAAAGACCAGATGGTTCTGTCCAGACATGCCAACATTGTAATAGAAACACTTACTTATTTTGGTGTCCACATAAAAAAAAAAAAAAAAAAAAAAATATATATGTTTTATTTCTGTAAATCATTTACATTATAGTTTCCGGGGCTCCCCAGAAGGTAATCCAAAGATACTTGAGTTGGGGAAGCCTCGCTCTTCCTACTTAATTATAACTAATTTAGATTTACATTATTTCAATTTGGGTAAGTTAACAATTTTATACAGTCTAATTTAATGGGTGGTAAGTTAATTGGTTATACAATACAGGTTTTGATATTTATTTTTTTTTTTATTAAAAGTTATAATAGTTTTTAATAGAGAGAAAATGTGTGTGTGAGTGTGTGTGTGTGTGTGTGTGTGTGTGGGAGTGTGTGAGTGGGGGTGTGTGTGTGTGTGTGAGTATGCGTGTGTGTGCCTATTTATTAACATTGTGCCTGTGACTATTTAATAAGTATCTATTAAGTTTTATTTATTCTTACTAAAATGTCTTCCACGTCATCATAATTAAGAGCAGACAGCCACTTGAACAGAGCTTTCTTACACTCATAAATTTGCAAGGGGTAAATATTAAGTGTGCGGTTAATTTTGTTGTAGGCGTGTGGGGCTTGAGCTTTGTATTGTCGAGTGGCAAAGACTGTACGAGTACGGTATGTAGGGGCAACGATATCGCACCTTCTTCTTCCAAGTTTGTTAAGGTCAAAGGGTAACATTTTGTGGTATCGTAGTGTCATGTGCAGAATGTAAAGTTTTCTAACGGAGAGCAATCCGGATATTTGATATAGGGTTTCGGTGGAAAACCGAAAGGGCTTGCGGTACATCACCTTAATCAGAGATCTTTGAGCCCGTTCTAGATCTATGAAGTGCGATTTCGCTGCTTCCCCCCATACTGTGATGCAGTAGGTTAGTACGGATTGGGCTAGTGCGATATATATTCTGTTCTGTAGTTCCGTACTCATGACATATCGCAGTGATTTAAAAACCCACATAAGCTTCCTAACTCTACCTATCATAAGTTCTAGGTGTGGATACCAACTTAACTTTTGATCTACAATGATACCGAGGTATTTGACGCTACTTACTTTTTGAATAATAGGGCATGTACAAGTGCCAGAGATGGGGATGCCACAGTTGTGAATTTTGATTTCAAAATTTGGCGAGGGTTGTGAATTTATGTATGGAGCAAAGCATAAATAATTTGTTTTCAGGATGTTTAGAGTAAGAAGATTCTCATTGAGCCAGTGACAAACTCTTCCCAGTCCTCTCTCAGCTACCAACTTTACTTTATCCCAGGTCTTAGCAGTAAAAATAATAGCGGTGTCATCAGCGTAGGACAGTATCCTCCCCCCAACGCTACAGAGGTTGCAGAGATTGTTAATGTAAATCAAAAAGAGCGTCGGGCCGAGAACACTGCCCTGCGGAACTCCAAACGTAACATTCTCTTCTTCGCTTATAATGTTATCGATTTTTACTGCTTGTGTTCTGTTTTGAAGATAACTGCTGAGAAGGGAGAGAGCAGGGCCCCGAATCCCGAAACTTTCCAGCCTGCGTATAAGAATGGAGACAGAGACGGTATCAAAGGCTTTCCTGAGGTCAAGAAAGACCACTAGGCATTTATTACCTTCATCTATTTCTTTTGTTATAGCGGATGTAAGGTCAGTGATAGCATCCTGTGTCGACATTCCCCTTCTAAAACCGAATTGAGAGGTTGATAGCATGTTATACTTAGTCAGATAGTTAACTATTCTAAGGTTCAACAGTTTCTCAATGATTTTAGAAATGGAGGTCAACACGGAGATAGGTCGGTAATTGTTAACATCGTCGCTATCCCCACTCTTATACACAGGGGTGACAATGGAGCGCTTAAGTATATATGGGAAGATTCCTGTTTTAAAACACAGGTTGGCCAGGTTACTGATCAATGGAACTATAATATCCTTAGTTTGTTTTAGATAAAGGGTAGAAATTCCGTCCCATCCTGGTGCGCTCTTAGAGTCCAAGGACATCAAAATATTTTCAACTTCCTTGTGAGAGGTGTCTAGTAAAACAAACGAGGATATGTGATGATAGTCGTCAGTGTTATTTGATTCGGATGGTACAAAATTACTAGAGATGTTCTCAGCTAGTGTTTGCCCAATGTTAATAAAATAATTATTTACATGATTTATTGAGGTATGTGGACAAGATTTTATATTAAGTAGGTTACTGTTTTGGCTCTTAGGTGTCTTATAGTGGGTGATTTCATTAATGGTTGACCAGAGGGCTCGTGGATTTTTTAACGATGCTTTAATTTTATCTTTATTATATTTTGTTCTTAGTTTTTTTATAAGATTACCGCAGAAAGTACGATAACGTCTGTAGGTTATAACTAGAATTGAGTTTTGTGGGTTTGATTTAAGTTTTAGGTAAAGATTGTTTCTCAGTCTAATAACCCGAAGAGCACCTGTGGTCATCCAGGGTTTTATGGTTCTTCTGCTGTTTGTGACTACTACATTTTTAGTGTTGGATAGGATAGTCGTCCTGACCATTTCTATTAGAGCAAAGGCGAAGGTATCTGGGTCTTTAAAAACATTGAAGAAGGAAACATCATGATTTATTAAACTCTTGTAAGCATTTTCATAGTTGACTACGGTTTTATACCTTGGGCGTGTGATTTGTTGGTACTTATTTGCAATTGCTAAAAGAACAGGGCAGTGGTCTGTTGTTGTTGTGCTTAAAACCGCAGTGAAAGCTGTGTTGTTTTGTTTGTCAAGTCTCAATAATACGTGGTCAAGGCAGCCATCCCCCCTCGTAGGCAACATATACTTCAAAAAGTCTGTTTGACCGCCCTCGCAGGGCGCTTATCAAAATCAATGTCTTCCGCAAGGACATACTAGGATACATGGAGGAATCAAAGCGTCCATACATACCTACATATACTCACGACTGTTATCCCCGAAGGGTTAGTCAGAGACCAAACAATGAGGACCGCAAAAGCAGTCCTCTGCCATAGTCTACGTTTCACCAAATGATAACTGCACATGTACGTGACAAGTGATGAGCCTATCGCCGCTCTATACTGTTGGATGTATGTGCAATCTATGGTCCGTTAGTCGCCTTTTACGATACCTAAGAGAAGAAATTGGGCGGTAAAATAGACTCTACCTTACGATGTAGTTAAATGTATTGGTAGCTAAAAATTATCAGAAACACCAATACCTCCACCAACATTCTTTTTGACAACCGTTGCTTCAGGATTGGGGGGTCACAACTCAACAATTCTGCCCTATCGGGAAGGTGGAGTGCATCCGAACAAAAGCTGCACTGCAATCAAAAAGAAAAGCGGGCTGTTCTAAGTCTTAGAATTACAAGCATCGAACACGAAACCTGCGACAATTTTATTTTAATCCTCCAAATTGCCAACCAACAAATGACCACCAACCAAATTGTGGTCAAAATTCATTACATTCCAGGGAAATTAAACAGCCATGCAGATGAACTGTCTCGACATAGCCAAGCTCTAGAGTGGCATCTACTGCCAGAATTCACACAAACGATATTCGCGAAGTGGGCCTGGCCAGTAATTCACCTGTTTGTATCCAAGAACGCTCGAGTAGTGGGTAAACTATGCAGATTTATCTCAATGATTACGAAGCGATGTTTCACAATGCTTTCAGCCTGAAGTAGAACGCTTCCCTCTGCCTTGGAAATTCGCACCACCTTCCCTCATCCCCCGGGTGCTAGCACACCTCAACAGGAATTTATCTGATTGTGGTACACATTGCTGCCTCATTCACAGTATGGAATTCGAAACGTAGACGCCTGGTAGACATAACCACAGGCCTGCCAACCCCCAAGGTTCAATACATGACGTTGAAATTTGGTGTGCTTAAATGATATTTCGTTATGGAACCACAAGCAAATTTCCCTACTCAAGCGTCCGGTTATTATAAAACCATATGAGCACTTGTGCTTGGTCCAGTAGTACAGGAAGGGCGTTAGCAGCAGCAGCGGCGCCATCCACACGCGGAACGCGTACCAAATGGTCTAGTCAGTCCAGTTTTTGGCAGATTTACACTTAATATTTTAAATCTTTCTTACAATACTATACACTACCATAAATTGTCGTTTCTACTTTATGCAGCGCACAATTGTATGGAAATCTTAGTGACGAGGTAATAGTTAAACATGTTTTTAAAATCAATCTCAATTAAACATTTAAAAACAACAAAACCTCCTTTTTCCAGGTTTTAGTAATATTAGTCTGTAGACTTTTGTAATGTATTTCAAACCTAGAATCAACTAGTTCGTAACACTGCAATATTATTGTCGCATTGCTCCTTTGTTACCTTGCTGTGGACACCAAACATTATTTTGTTCAGGACAATGCAGTAATATTATGGCGACAGTTTGGGTCAAAAACTGACTGTAGGGACTACAGACAAACAAGCTAGAAATTGCTACTGGTTAAAAGGATCAATAAATATTGTACAAAATGGCTAAACTAATTTATTTAAAACTTCGAGTGGTTCACCTGTCACCTGTTTCATGCACTGTGGTAGCTAGATGTATATCACAGCCACACCTGGTTGTGTTTTGCTCCGCTGTAGCATCTACAAACTAGATTGATAAGATTTACCCATTGAGGATATACTAACTATTGGTAATTGGAGATTAGTTACTTAATACTTTTCACAAGGTTTATTGTCGTGAAATATTGATTCAGGCGTCACGAAGTTTTTCATTTTTTATTTTTACCCTGTAAAGTGATTGAAATCAAATAGTAAACAATATTTTTTTTCCTAATAATAATGTTCGTTTACATGGTTTATAAGCTAAATTATTTGATTTTTCATCAATGACTGGCCAATTATTTTCTTACATGACTTAAATTGTAAATAATTAGTACTTAATTTATAACTTTTTGTTTAAACCATAATCATATGATTAACTCTCTCGCACTTATAGTTTAATTTATTTCTCACATTGGCGTTTTCACCAGGCGATAACAAACAGGTCTCAATATTATAAGCTTCTAATGACGGTCAAGTGTTTAATAGACGCGTTTTACCTGAAATTAAACGCATATTAAATACTTACCTCATTAGAAGCTTAGTTTTTATTTCCGCCTGGTGCTTATTGCATATTTCGACGCAATGATGAACAAATGGGCACGGGTGTGAAATCTCCTGGTTCCCCCACCGCGCCACCTGGTGACGCCACTGAGTGGGATGAGCGAGAGAGACAGCGATATACCGGAAGAAAGAGAAGGAAAATACGACGGGAAACGGATATGCCTATCTCAATATTATAAGCTTCTAATGAGGTAAGTATTTAATATGCGTTTTATTTCAGGTAAAACGCGTCTAATATCATCTTTGAGTATTAGGTAGCAATTGTTAAGTTACAAATTGAAAAAGTGTCGAAAAAAAAGAACAAAATTTGCCTTAAAAGTATATAAACAATATTTATAACATTATAATTGTTAAGTTCATAATAATATATATTTTGTTAAAAATTAAATGTAAAGAACAATTTGTCCTGTTTTCACTCATATAACATGGTCACCCTTAGTGAATTGTATGGAATATCGAATAATCATTATAACTTCCTTTAACCAAATTGTACAATGTTATTTTGTACATAGATATTTAGTAGAAACTTCTACTATATTTAAAGCTTTTTAATATCTTCTATAGTTAGGTAGATACAGTCAATTATATAAATGCAAGCGTCTGGATTGAGGAGCCAGATGAAATATGTTTTTTTTAGCTAATTTACTTTGCTAATTTTGCTATTTTATTTCTATACTACAAATTCAAGCATACATGCTACAAATTGTTTATTAGTTCGAATATATTAATATGTGGATCAATTTCATAGGAATTCACGGCCTTGTATACGGGCTGAGGAGCCACATCAAAATTATTGTATTTTATTTAATTTCGGCAGTAGGTACCGCACTGAAATTTTTTGCAGATAACCTACAAAATACCTACTAAAACATACTAAATTTTCAGAAATGTAACTTTATTACTTTAAGAGTTCTAGGGTGCTAGCTTTATATTGATGTACCTTAGAAAGTATTATACTACAAATTCTAGAATTTGTCCTACAAAACTATTTTTTATACTACTAAAGGGCAATTTTCCGAGATCAAAAAAAATAGAAATTGGTTCGTAAATGACTTCATAGATGGCGCTTAGCATAGATTAGTATGGCGCTTAGTAAAAGGCGAGTCCATGAAGAACACGTGTATGGCTACGTAATATTTATTCCATTCCAAAATAGAAATAGGTCCTGGAGATCCCGAATAAAAATTTGTAAGTACTATTTTTTTATTTTTTTGATAGACAATCAAAAGTGTAGAAATTATTACAGTCCTTAGGTAGGAACGGGTCGGCTTTCATAAAACGCCATCTATCGAGTATTTTTGAACTAATTTATATTTTTTAATTTGGGCTGTCAGAAAATCGCCCATTGATGGTATAATTTTCCTTTTAAAATTAGGGGTGGCTCCTCAATCCTGACGTTCATTACTTTTTAGCTCGGCCGCTCTCGACCGTTTTTTTACTTTCATGTAGAACAGGGAAAACCTACCTTATTGTAATGTGGTAGAGTGTAAATTTGTAATAGTGGTTAATTAAAGTGCGCAGTCTAGTTTTATTAAGTTCATGGATAAACCTTGAATCTATGCTTTTGCTCCATGTTCGATAATCGATACTTTATCAATTGAATGTTTCAATTTTTTACTTACTGACGGTCAATCAAATAAACTCGGAGAAGCATTGCTGAGCCGTCTCTATTAGTAACCATTCTTTTTTAGCGCGCCTGCCGCCATTGACAAAAGAAGTCTTTGTTAATTTGTTTGTGCATGTTTGTTCAAGCAACAACCAACGCAATTTATTAACTAGGTACAATAAATCTTACAAGTAAGTAATTTTAAATCTTATCATTACACATACACCATATTACTTATATATTCCGTGTTATCAATATTGTTGCACGTGCAATCGCTACCGGTGTCGGCGGTTACCATGAAATTCAAGATTTTACCAGATTGAATTGCATGTTCATGTACTTCGCAGTTGTATTTATTAATTTCGTAACCACATTATGCTTAATTAGGGTCCCAAAACACCTACCTACTACAGTACTATTTCCAAGATTGCGAGTAAACCAATATGTAGGTAGGTACCTATATGAAAAATGCTGCCTAGATTAAAATCTTTGTAATATTTTATCACGTGTTGTATGGAACCGAAAATCCCGTTCCTTTATGATTTTTATTTTGTAATTAAGTTTTTTAATAAAATAAGTTAGGTAGGTAATAAAATTCTAATTATTTTACATTTTTCTAACACTAATAAAATATTATTATTATATATCTAAACATTACCTATTAAATTATCGATGACTATGTACTTATACTACACTTTTTCTTTTCTTTCAGAAAATGGATGATGAATGGGATGACTCTTCAGAGATTGTAAGTTTTATTATTGAATAAGTTAGATAAGAACTATTATGAAATGTAAGCAGTTATTTTAATCCTAATATTATTTCATTATCTCCAGCAGGTAGTAGCACCACCTCCTGTTTCCAACAACTACAACAGCTATGGTGACTCGGCTGTAGACGAAGGGCACAGTTTGTCAAGAGGCAGAGGATTCCAGTCCTTTGAAGATGGTAAGTGTTAAATTAAGATAATTAAACATTAAAATAATTACTGTCTTAATGTTTTCTGCCTTCATCATGTAATTGTAAGCTATTTCTACTTGATTAAATTTCAGCACACTGCAATGTATTCTTGCAATAGGTGCTGAAGTTACACAACTGAGAAGTTCAATAACTTATCTCTTAGGGCCGCTTGCATGGAAATGTTGACTTAAATAAATAACTCCGAGTTAACTAACTCAGGGTTAATTTGTTAAATTTTAACTCGGAGCTTGCATTGCATCCATGACAATAAACCCAGAGTTCTAACCCGGCAATTTGGTTTGAAGGTTGGCAACTTTTGACAGTTATTTTCACATTCATTCTATTCACATGCGGCCAAATAAAATAGAGCGAACGATGAATGAATTATGTATACATCTCTCTTTTACTCTACAGTAAATAGCATAAGTCGGTTTCGCTTGGTCAGATTTAAAATGACCATGCTGTGTTTGTGTTTATTGTCAATCAGTGTTTGGTTTGGTTGTTTTGTTGTTCTTTCTCGCCTTGTGTGTTTATTTGTGATATTATTACTGATTCTCTTTACAATGGATATGAAAAGAAATAGTTTACGTGGACTATTTTTTTCAAGTAAGGACAGCTTGCTACTTTGTGATATTAATTATTAAACATACTTTATAGGTTACAAACACATACAACATGAAACAAGTTGAAGATGGTTTACCTGTTGTGTGTAGCTGTATTAAATTTATGTTTAATTTTACCTAATAAATATAAAGCATTTTCTTTATCTATTCCAAAGCGTTGATGAATGTAAATTAAAGTGGTTCATCCTTTCAGACACTCCGATGAAAAAAGTCGGAATTTATAAAGGTATTCAATAATTTCTTCATCATCATCGGAAAATAATAAGTCTGATAAGTCACTCATGACTACGATTAGTACTATTTCGCACTAAAAATTATTTTTTTCTTTGCACCAACGACAATTTTACTCTAACTTCACAAAGACATTTGGCATAAATAACCCAGAGCTAAGGACCTTAACCCTCCGATTTGGCCGGTTAAATATTTAATGTTTTAACCTGGGGTTACCTGTTAACCCTTAGCAGTGGAAGACAAGTATTTGATGTTTTGACGTTTAAATCTTTTCGAAATATTTTTGTTTGTATAATTTTGACAATCTACTCGTATTAATTTATAAATTGACCTATTGTGACATGTATCTTATTGACTTATTTTGTTTATGTAATTTTGACGATATGTGATTGTATTGATTGACAAATTTTTATAATCTAAGAATTTCAAATTTTTATATCATTTATCTTGACATATTGTAATTATTTTTATTTTTAATTTAATAATTGTTAATCTTTTTAGCGCTTTGGATATCAAATCTGTTAGCTTTTAAGATTTTTGTATAAATAAATAAATAAGACAAATTATTGAATTAACCTTGGGCTAGCGCCTAACCCTGAGTTGAATATTTTAACTCTGGAATGCGCAAGTGGCCCTTAGCTGTAAGAACTCAACAATGAAAGTTTGTAGTTTGCTAGTTATATTTACAAAAATCCCTATTACAACCAATCCGCTCGAATATGTATTAGACAGTGAGTGTAACCATTAGATCATAGCGGCTCAAAAGATTTGAGAAAGTATTTCTTTTACTATTCCTTGGGTTTGTAGTGATAGAGGGGAGGGGGAAGGTGTTCTACCCACTAATACTACAAAGCAACACTGAAAAAGGGGGGTAGGGGAGGGGGAGCCAAAGTGTGGAAATGCATAGTTTTAAAGATATTTTTATTTTGAGTTATGTTAGGTTATTTATTTAGGTTATTTTTAGACAATTGCTGCTACGATTGTCTTAAATTCCTATCACGTGACCTACAGGAGTAGGGCAGCTAGTTGTTTAAAACTAAACGTTTTCATATTTTACGTCAAACAACATGTCGATTTTTCTTCAAATATCTTGACTACTTAGCAATTTTCAATAAATTCTAGCGTAAAAACTACGCGCCGTGAAATTTTAGTATATTATACTTCATTAACTAACCTATCTATAAAAAAATATGGTGCTAATATCAGGTGTTGACTAATCTAAAGTTGAGCTAACAAATTTTTGTAAATGTTTAACTAACCTTGAAATATATGAAAACATATTTTACACTCTTCTAAAATTTCTAACTTATTACATGACCTATATTTATGATACATGTATACATTGCCAATCATTAATTAATAGTAAACATGGTACTTTAAATCTAAGATTTACTAATTTTAGTGCAGCTAAGTTTTTTGTACTAAGCATCCAGTAAACAAACCCCATTTTTTTATCTTCAAAATCATACTCATTACTCATTATTTTCCAAAAGTGCTTTTCTTTTCATTCTTTATCTTTTACAAGGCACAAACTTGTGCGTCAAAGAATGTTAAGTGAAGAGGTGTACCCTTTTAAGAAAAACACAAACAATAATGTACTATCAACAAAACCGATGCAGTATACCATTTTCAAAAAATTTTGCTTGCACAGATGACCATAGTTCGTCCCGCGCTTTGTTTAACATTGACCAATGACGACAAACCGTTTATTTAAATGAAAGACATTGTTGGCATGTGGTGGCCATACTCCCTTTCGCCTTTTGTTTTCATTGATTAAAGACAAACAAAACATCCATTTTTTAACTTCTTGACTGTCTTTACAATTTTATGATTTTTGAGTTAATAGAGGGGTGTTGTAGCAAAAGTTTAAAAAGGATGTTGGGACAGGACAAATGCTAATAAAAATAACCCTTAAGAGGAAACACTACGTCGAAGTGGCATGCAAAATTCTCATACAAAACACAGAAAAACGACGTTTCGTAGTCCCCGGTTTCCTCCTTCAGAACTGGACCAATTTTTATTACTTTTTCAGCATCGGTTAAAGAAAGAGATTTTCTATGTCTGTATGTTTGATTTTTTTTTAAACCAGCCACATAATGTTTCTGAAGACGCCTTAAAACGGAGTGATTTCGCTAAATTTTGAAGGCTCCTGGTTATTAAATAAATGACTTAATGCAAAAAAAATCAAACATACAGACATAGAAAATCTCTTTCTTTAACCGATGCTGAAACAGTAATAAAAATTGGTCCAGTTCTGAAGGAGGAAACAGGGGAATACGAAACGTCGTTTTGCTATGTTTTGTATGAGAATTTTGCATGCCACGTCGACGTAGTGTTTCCTCTTAACGCTTTAACCTTTTAACAGACAGAGGAATGTATTTTCCCACCAAATTTTGAACTTTATACAATTGAGATAAGTTCGAAAACCAATGAAAAATTTGAACATGCTGTGCCGGGTTAAGGTGGTATACGGCAGATTTTGTTGATAGTACATTCACAAGCAAAAATATGTAAACAATTGTAACTATACAATGGAATAAGAGTCAAAGTGTAAACATATTTGTGCTTGTGACTGTACCTACCTACTTATTAATTAGTTACATTATTTATTATGCTGGGGCCACACCTATCGCGCTAGCGCGATAATTCGCGTTGTCGGGACACGTCTGGCCAAACAATTCGATGCATCTTCGCGTTATCGCGCTAATGTGTCGCGTAGTTTTTTTTTGATGTGGCCAAGCTTTATCGCGACAACGGAACACGAAGTTTTTTAGGCGTTATTAGCGCGCCAACGGAACAAGAATTTTAGCGCGAATGTGGCCGTAGCATGAAGCTATGGCATTTTTGTAAAGTTTATTTCTTCTTATGCAAATTAAAAGGAACTGGTTTAGGTTTAAATTATTTTTGACTGTCCAACTATAACTCAACATGCTACAAACTTGTAACTGGTTTCTACAAATGTTAAGAAAAACCTAAAGCTTTGGTAAAAAATACTCATTGGAACAAATTAAAAGCGAAAGTAGCATTGTAATTTCCCTACTACTTTACAATAAAAACAAACATAATAAGTTAGAATTATGTATATATTTATATTTCTGACGAGTATAGGCTGATAATGATGTTTCAGATGTCGATAAAGATGTGGGAAATGATTACGGCGAAAGGCGAGGTCGGGGCGGAAGAGGCGGAGGTCGCGGGCGCGGGGGAAGGGGCGGCCGCGGAGGCAGCAGAGGCGACTACGAAACAGGTAAGCTAGTGCTCTTGACCCTTTCACAGCTATTTTTATATTTATTTCAGATTTTTACTTTTATACTTTTACTACCGGAAAGCAGTTGGGTTTCATCTCACCTGATGTCCGAATTTCTTAACTACTGAGTTGTTATCTAGCTAGCTACCTTATATATAACTGTCTGAACACAACAATGCTAGAGTACTAGTCGAGTCACGTTAATGTTACGGTGACATTAAAATGGTGGTAGCTAGCCAGGTGGATTTAAAACAAGTCCTACAACCAGACAAACATTGGAAATCCGACCCAAAACCTTGAGGCCGGAGAGACAGAGGCAGCTAAAGATATTCCCAGCAAAGTGGGAGTAAGCCATATTTTATACACCATTGAAAGGAGAGTGCCCCTTAATTGTTTTAACTAGTTTAGAAGAACGCCCTCAAAGTAATTCCATTGGCATTTCTAATCATCTAATCATCATACCCTAATATTCTAATCAGATTCTATGGTACCAACTGAAATAATATTATAAAGTAGTAGTATTACAAAGGTTTAGAAAGTACAAAGTCTAGGTGCATATTATTCTTTTTCTTATTAAAAGTTGTGAGTAGTGATGACGGTATTTCTACGTCACTTCAAACTGACTCAAATTACAAATACACTTATAGGCAATTTACTAAGCTACTTAAAAACATCAGCTATTACAAGATGCTTTTTACGTAAACTCAATGCAACTGCAAAAACTACACTGCTTCTGCACAGTTTAAATGCTGCAGGTACTTATAGTTTTTGTGCTTTAATTGTGTAATTGGGCTAACATAGTCGGAGTGTAATATAGTCTACCATTCATAACTTTTTGTCTTGTTTTTTTGTGGTAATTAACATGAGCGTCTTTCAACACGCAGTATGTGATAATTATAGACTTCTTTTATATTACTATAGACAATATATCAGCATTTAATTATAGTGATGTTTAATTTATGTAAGATTGCGGTGGCGAAAAACTTTATTATGATGATTGTTTTTTTTATACTTAGTGTAAATCTAAATGAGAGTAGCACCATAATATAACATTAGGGCACAAATAAATTACAGCAAATCAATGAGCTATGACCAAAATTATCTAAAAGCAATTTTTTACAGACTTGCAATTCTTACAGCTTCTTTGCAAATTTTCCTGGTGCTCTCTTCCCCCCACAAAGTCCCACAAATTCGACCTCTCCTTCCTATTCCGTCTTTGTGCATCTCTGAGGTTATTAGATAATACTTCCTCTATAATTACCGCCAAATATATGCGACTGCAAGACTGTATGTCTTTTATGAAGATGCTTAATTTTTTTAGTAACTTTTAAAGCATATTTGATTATGCACCTAAGTTCTTTCTGTTCGCGTAATAGGCGGTACACATTAATTCTACCGTTCGGTTCGTTGTAAGTATTATCTTTTCGCGAGATTGTTGTGAGATGTTTCAAACTGATGAGCAGCGCCATTGTTCTTTTTGTCTTATTTAGTGTTGTGATTGTTTGTGTTTGCAATTTTGCAGACACATTTGCAAGTAATTTCTTACGAGACTGCTACTGTCAGCATCAGTTATATTTTAATTTATTGATAAAAATATATTTTTCATCCCACCATCTCGGAAAGAGTATTTTTAATCTTCAATATCTGAATGGAAAAGCCGTTTTTATTCTCTAGAGGATAAAGTAAATTGAATTTAGAACATCGTGTGCACTAAGTTTGTGAATTAAAAAAAACATTAAACCTATTTACTGCTACCTCTATGGTGCCGAATTTATCATACAACCTTTTTTTATATTGTTAAAAACTCAGACTCAGGACCTTTTTGGTGTACTTTTTTTTAATTTGCTTAGTCATTTCCTCGCTGAGGTGGGATGAAAAGTTACGTGTTGCACTCGATTGCAAAGATTTTTCACCTCGTGCTCTTTTGATTCCCTCGCTAACGCTCAGGATTCTAATGTTTGAATCACTCGCTGCACTCGTGATTCAATTTTAGAATCCTTCGCTTGCTCGGTCATCAAAATTGAGCACGCGGTTAAAAAGCAACTTTGCAATCTTGTATAACAAATAACTATTGCTTTTAACTGATGATTAATGTCTTATTAAAAAGGTACTCTAATCATAGTAATGTTAGATTTTCTTATTAACTTTCTTATTTATTAATTTCTTAACCGTGTCGCGTGGCGGTGAAAGAATACTTCCACCCCTCTTTCTTCCCTTGGGTTGTCGTAAAAAGCGACTAATGGTCTCAATACTGCACATACATCCAACAGCATAAAGCGACGATGGGCTCACCACCTTTCACGCTGAGAACATGTGCAGTCGCTATTTAGTGAAAAGTGGACTATGGCAGAGGACTGCTTTTGCGGTTCGCATTGCCTAGTCTCTGACTAACCCTTCGGGGATAATAGGCTAGTTGACAACATATTAAAACGATACCTGTTTACCTACGTTATCCTAAAAATACATTACTTTAAAAAAAATCGATCAATACAATATTTATTTTGCGTTTTTATATTCCGATTTAAATTTACCGCTAAAAGACCGCCATGTGTAATTTTATTGTTGTGACATTTCTATAGAAAAAGCTTCGAACGAAACAGATGTTTGGCACGGCGTGACGTCACGGCTTTTGATTTCCGTTTAATGTCATATAACTGAATGCGTATTATTGTCGATTTTTTTTTTAAATATTAATAATCCCAATTTTTTATAATGAATATTTTAGATATTATGTTTCTATAAATCATAATTGATCATTAGAAACGCCAATATACCCGATTTATTGTTAGTGGACACAAGCCTATTGTCGTGATTAATGTATGTATGTTTATGTAGTTTTTCTTATAACTGTTAATTTTCTTTAACTTGGCGCCGTGCACAAAAGATCCCAATGGGTCGACCTGCTGCTGCTAGAGGGAGACCTCTGCAGGCCCCACTGAGATAAGATAACTTGGTGCCGACTGTACCTATAACTTTGTTATCTAGATGACAATTACGATGACAAAGAGAGGGGAGACAGAGGTGAAAGGGGCAGAGGCCGAGGCCGCGGCGGCAGAGGCGGTGGCCGCGGGGGCGGCTTCGATCGCGGCGACAGAGAAGATCGCGAAGACAGAGACAGGAACGGCGACAATCCTGAACAGGAACTCGGCGAAGACGGGGAGCCGAAGAAGCCCCCGGTGACGTATGTGCCCCCGGAGCCCAGCAACGATGAGACAGAAATATTCAGCAGCACCATCAGTTCCGGAATCAACTTCGACAATTTCGACAGCATTGCAGTCAAAGTGAGTAGTAGCAACCTCTGTATTGTATTTATGTAGTTATTCATTTGTTATCTATAGAAAATAACATATAAAAATAGAAAAAAAGTTTTAAAGAGAAGAGAGGTAAAGTTAGGTATCTAGTTACGGTATTGCAAACATAAAACACATAAGCATAGTAAAATACCATTTCATAAAGGCATAGGTAAAAAAATAATATTATAAAATTATTAATGTTACAAATTATTATAGGTATTTTACTAACCTAGGTGTCTGTTTGATTGTTCAGTTAGTTGTTACAGCTGTTTTAATTTTAATGGAAAGGTGAAAGAAACTTCTTATCAGATTTGCAATCAGAGTATTTATTAAGATTGTCTTTTATCTTGAATCTTGCTAACAACAAGATTAGTCATAGTAGTTTTACAACAAATATGTCCAACTTAGGCTATTACTTCCCATGTTACATATCGTGACATTTTGTATTGTAAATTGTATAAGTACTTACATTCTATTTTGCTTTACTGAAATATGTGTAAGTATGTTACCACCTAACCTAATTACTATACTATGGCTATATTCGATAAAAAATGAATGTAAACATATTCTTCACAATTCTTTGTGCAAATATCTAGTGTGTATTAACTCTATGCACAAGAAACATTTGAAGTGCAATCATTAAAATTATAGCTATCTCTTCCATTTGCGTGCTATTGCGTATCTTTTGTTTTACTTATCCGTGAAACTTGTCAATGTGTGCAGTTTTGGATTGCTCTGAACACATTTAATATGCAAATTACTATGAACATAACATATCTATAGTTTATAATATCATTGTTTACGAACATTCTTCATAGTATTTGGCCATAGTATAGTTACTATAAAAATATATTTATAGGTCAGTGGCGAAAACCCACCACGGCCTATCAGCAGTTTTGAGAGCGCAAATCTACGCAAATACGTGCTAGACAACATTCTGAAATCTGGTTACAAGAAACCCACGCCCATTCAGAAGCATGCTATACCAATTATTATGGGCGGCAGGGATCTCATGGGCTGCGCACAGACCGGCTCCGGTAAAACTGTAAGTGTTCACTTTATTTATTATGGCTGATAAAAATAGGGTTTCAAGAGGGTCACATTCTGATAAGGAACTTGGGACAAGGGCATTTGTTGTAAAAAATAAACATGTTCAAAGTGTCTCCTGAATGGTTGCTTGTAATTTGACACTTCAACTGACTGAGCCTATTAGAGTTTTTTATAGTTAGTAGTTTTTCAGTATTTTTTGGGATTGAATAAGTTTTAAGTTGAAGTGTGTTTTTTCGTTGCTGTTTGACGAAGGGTCTAATTTAAACAACTGTAGATACAAAACTTATGGGTGTGAAAATTTGTGAATGTTATTTATACCTTTGGCTTGGCTGTTACAAAAAGTTGTTTATGCATTCAGTAAAAAGTTAAGCAGATCTACACATTGACTGCCACAAAACCAAACACAATTTAAATTTAATTGTTTGTCGGTCACCCGTGACCGCCATGGCGCTTAAAGTCTTAAGGCTCACGCTTTAAAATAAGTACAAAGGACAATTACCAATTTGTATGGGCAACTGGTGCCTTCTTTTGAGCGGCGGTCAACCAAATGGTATAATTTTTGTATAAAAAAATACGACGAACAACAAATGTTAAGAAACTCTTAAACTCAGTCTGAGCCGAGTTATAAAGGTTTAATTAAACATCTAGCAAATTAACAAGCGGGTGCTCGCGGTTTCACCCGCGTGGATCCCGTTCCCGTGGCAATATCGGGATAAAAAGTATCCTATGTGTTAATCCAGGTTATAAACTATCTGTAAGCCGAATTTCATTTAAATCCATTCAGTAGTTTTTACCTGAAAGAGTAACAAATATCCATCCATACTTATAAACTTTCGCGTTTATTAAAGGTATTAGTAGGATGAATAAAATTCTGGTACATTTGTACTTCAGATTTTGCTGAGCTATGTCACAAAACATAACATTTTAGATAGTTGTCGTAATATTTCTTAATTTCCTAACATTTGCAAACATATTACTTACCTTCTATATTTCTTAAATATGATATCATATGAGTCCAGATACCGAAAGCCAGGTCGTAACAACACTCTTAGAAACACTTCAAAAAACACACGTATACGCCACAAAGGTAGAAAGTGAGTGACAAGTGTAATAAAATAAATGGAAAGGGTCAACTCAGACGATGACTGAAAAGGAATTCCTGGAACACCCTGCATTGTGATTGACCCGGAAGGCCGCGAGCGCGGCGAGCGCTCCTAGGCCAATCACAGTGCAAACAGCCAGGTAGCCAAAGAAATACTGACCAAATATGATTTCAATAACAAAAAAAAGAAATTCAGCTTCCCGAGGCTATTAATCTATTAAATAAGGATCTAGCTCAAATATGTAATTGGAGCAAATCGCATGGACTAAAAGTTAATCCTAGTAAAACCCAGGTCCTTATAATTGGTAGCCCTAGAACTAGGTCTAAGCTTGACTGGTCGCACATCTCTGATGTTGTTTTTGATGGTACTATAGTAGCTTATAACGACAAAATTAAAAACCTTGGTGTCTACTTTGACCCTCACTTATCTTGGGATACGCAACTGCAAGAGGTCAGTCGCAAAATATTCGCCTCGGCGAGGTCTCTAAGGCGACTTCGTAATTTTCTACCAACTGCCCTAAAGCTGCGCTTGCACAATCTCTTCTTTTACCTATCCTCGATTACGCCGATGTCAGCTATCTAGACCTTAGGGAGGATCAACTAAATAGCTTGAGCGACTTCAAAACTTTTGTATTAGGTTTATATTTGGTTTGCGCAAATATGACCACGTCTCTGAATTTCGCATTAGGCTTAAGTGGTTGCCAATTCGCCTTCGCCGGAATGCACATATAGTTTCCTTAGTCTACAACATATTATTCAATCCTACCACCCCTTTTTATCTTAGAGATCGCTTCCAATTTTTGCACGACTCCCATTCCCGTTTCTTGAGATAATCGGAGAACTTGACTTTGCAAATTCCAATGCATTCTACTACATTCTACGATAAATCTTTCACAGTTCATGCTGCTCGTCTGTGGAATGCTCTGCCTGTAACCGTAAGACAAGCAAAATCCCTGAAAGCTTTTAAAAAACTTGTCAAAGATCACTACTTGTCAAAATAATTATTAAGATATTGTGTATGTTGTATGTATGTATTTATTTTAAATATTATTTTGTTTTATATTTGGGAATAAATATATAAGTAATGATATATTATTATACATTATTAATCACCGTACACTACGTCAACGCCTCCATCTGTTTTCATACCAAGCTTATCCATCCCTAGGTTGCCTGGAAGATATCGCTCTTAGTGATAAGGCCGCCCGTTGTACGACTTCTTTTTAAAATATAACCATGTATTATTATCTGTGTGTACAATAAAGAATATTCATTCATTCATAAAATCAGAAACTAAATCAAATAGCTAGGAAATAAACTATACTTAATATTTTTTTATGTTTAAAGTCATTTTACTCAGTCCGTACCGTACTGAGGATACACTATTGTTTTGATGTTTTACACTTTTTTGTTCGTAATTATCACCTGTATTAGTTAACATGGGTTTCATCGACCGCCGCGGCAAAAAAAGACACCAATTTTTGGCAATGGCTTTTGTATAGCTGACAAGTACTATCATACTTCTTATGGTACTGTATTTTAAACAAATGCTCTTAGTCCTTGTAGAATACCATTTGTAGAGAAATGTTTGACACCTTAACATGGACCGGCCAGTATAGTGGGTAGAGAGATTTGTCTCATTTAGTAAGTAATTATTTTTGGGAAAACTTGTTTTATACTCTTTTTACTTTTGTTTTAGGCTGCTTTCCTACTTCCCATCATCAACACACTCTTACAAGATGTACGAGAGCTGATAGTCGGGTCCAACGGTTGCGCGCAGCCACAGGTAAGAAGCCGGCTGAAATAAAAATATTTCAATGTCTTGTTTATATAATTTAATCCATTTAGATTCATTTCTTGTCCATACAACATTTCAAAATATGCAAGGATTCAAAATAATATAATAATAATAGATTTAAGTAAAGTTTTCGGAACATTTTCAACACTGACAAATCCGGTGGTCTCGGGTTCATGTCCTGTGGGGACCAAGTCTGCTCCAAATTTCATTATGTGTAAGCCTGATTTGTGAAATCTAATTCGCATTGCGCAAACGTGGTGGTGGCTACCGGCCGAATTTAATAATCAACTTAGTACGTATTTGTTTATTTGCCTAATTTGACATTAAAATTTGTCAATTTGGAGTTCGAGTCATAACTATAGTAGGCATCAGACAGATTCATTATTAATTTCGCCCGTAAACCAATACCCTTTTGTAGTAGCAAAATAAACAATGCAGGCTTTATCTAGCAGACTGATGTCAGTCTGTATGGTATGTATGTCAGACAGTATGGCGAATTACTAGTACTATTATGTTATTCAGCTGTTTAATCGTTACAATCAGTTTGTGGTGTTTTACATCTGTTTAAACACTGACCGAGTTGTTATTTGTTAACAGGTTGTTATAGTATCGCCTACGCGCGAATTGACCCTTCAAATATTCAACGAAGCCAGGAAGTTCTCCTATGGGTCGATACTCAAGATCGCGGTGGCTTATGGTGGTACCGCGGTGCGACATCAAGGAGACAGTATTGCTGTAAGTAATAGGCTTAATTCGTTTTTAATGCAATAGAAAAAAAATTGTAACCAATAGTCTCAAGAAGAATATCCTTTCAAGAATATTTTAATCGCCTCTGTGGTCTAGTGACTAAGCCACCGGTTTCAGACCCAGAGGTCCCGGGTTCGATTCCCAGCGGGGGGGTACATCTTTGTGTGCTCGGTTTGGTTGGTGGTAGGGCTGTTAAGTCCGCCTGGCTAGCTACCACCATCTTATCTAAGTCTGTCGCCATATCAACGATGTTTATAGCATTGTTGTGTTCCGTACAGTTTGAGATAAGATAGCCAGTTCCTCAGTGGTTGAGGATTCCGGGTGAAGCGCGCTTCCACCTTCAGCCTTATCGTCACTTACCATCAGGTGAGATGAAGGCCAAGCGCTTACCAGTTGTAGAATAAAAAAAATTTTTTTTTTATGTAGTCCATATGGTATCTCAGTAAAGGCCCACGTCTTTACACAACTTTACTGAAAAGGGGTTTGGGTTTATTCCCCCTAGTATTATAGTATGGTAAATGAACATTCATATTATCACTTGCTATCATCTACTATTATGCAAAGAAAATGTGCTATTATATCTATTTTACTCGACAGTGGCTAAATGTGCTAACTGCACCAATTGAGTGTAAAAAAATCAATTATATGAGCTCAGCTATCGTAAAATTTTTTTTGTTAATATTTGTTATTATTATTAATTTTTTTTTATAATATGTCAAATATCCATCACTCTTGCCATAACTTTTGGCAACAGGTTAACGCATTCCTGGCGAATATTCTCCTTAAGGACTTCAAGAGTCTGAGGCTTGTTGACGTAAACCCGCGATTTCAAAAAACCCCATAAAAAGATGTCTGGAGTGCCTAAATCGGGTGATCTGGCCAGTCAGTGCAAATCACCAAAACGAGAGATTAAGACCTGGCTTCCTTCAGAATTATTCTGCGTTCTTGAGGAGTAAACCGAATCATGGCTTGTCGACTTGTACTCTATTATTATTAATCTTAATTAATGGCTATCGCGTGTAGCATTAAGCCAATTTCAAGTGGTTTAATTATTTAAAGTAATATTTAGTATTGTACGGTAGATAGAAATAAAATGGAGTCTCACAACATGTGTTGTTGCTAAAAGAACACGGGAGAAACTCTTCACTTGTATTCTACGTCTGTTTACTTCACAATTAATGTCGGAACCGAATTGACATTTAGCGCCATTTAAAATAGTTATAGCGTCTTCCAATAGCGTGATTACTTTTGCCCCACCTTTATGAGCTCAGCATGTGAAACCTCCAAATAGTCTAGCAGTACTTCAGTAATAATGTAGTGATTTCATCCGTTTAGCGCGGCTGCCACGTGTTGGTAGCGACTCCTGGCCGTCTCAACGACTTCGTGGACCGCAGCCGCGTGTCGTTCGAGAGCGTTCGCTTCGTAGTGCTGGACGAGGCGGACCGCATGCTGGACATGGGCTTCATACCTGCCGTAGAGAAGATGATGGAGCACTCCACTATGGTGCCGTTAGTGAGTACCCGTGGCTAAGTCACTAACAGCCGTCCCATTACTGGTCATATGCTTTTCCACATGGAAAACTGCATGTGGAGAGGTTGGGCCATTAATCGTCAGTCATTTCCCATGCGGCTCAATGTGGGTTAGTGATATCATATTTTAAAAAGATAAAAACAATTTATTCAGTACAACACATTACAATATGCAGTACATACAATTAAAACAGTTAAATTAAACAAAATCAATCAAGGTTCGAAAGTATAATTATCAATGATAATTATCATGATAATAACAGATGGATAAGTATCGATTGATAATAACAAGAAATTACGCTCGTGAAAGTGAACTGCATTCGAAGTATTTGAACGTGTGATTCCGCACTTGCGTGTATCTGAAAATCCGAACGTACGAAGTGTCAATTTATACGTGCCGCCGCGCCGTGGGAGGGAATCACGTGATTACCCTAGCAAGAAAAAATCACTTCGAATTATGCAAAGTTGGGAAAACTCGAGTGTCATTGTTTTGTTAAGATAAATATATTTTATTGCGTTAAATTTGAAAAATACACATAACATAAGAATTTTTTGAAACAATATAATATAACAAATTAATTTGTTACACTGGTGATAATTATCCAATAATTATCGGATAATTATCAGAATTATCTAGTAGCGTAATTATCTTGATAATTTCGAACCCTGAAATCAATCTTGTAGTACTGAAAAGGAATGTACTCACCATATGCCGTGGTGTCTCAATGACACCGCGACGCTGGTCTTCCGTACATGCCTATGCAGTGAAGCACTACTTTTAATTGTCTAAAACCATACATACTACTTACATAAATATTTGGATGGGGCTTCATCTTGGCATGATATTATACGAACGTGTGACGTCACTTGACTAGCTCCACACCATATTGCTGAAGCAAGCATTTTGAAAGCATAAATAATCACTTTTTTTTCGAAATACTGATACTTATATAAATGAAATTAAATATTATTTGTACGATCCTTATACACCAATAAATATGAAATATAAGACGGTTTTTAGAAACTAGTCGAATGGCCTATTATTAGCGCGTTTCCATAATATTTTTTTACGTATCGTTTATCGTTATATCCAGAATTTATCACTGTGTTCTCCCCCCAGGCCGATCGTCAAACGCTAATGTTCTCCGCAACGTTCCCCGAGGACATTCAGCATTTAGCCGGCCGCTTTCTGAACAACTACTTGTTCGTGGCCGTTGGCATTGTGGGCGGCGCCAGTGCGGACGTTGAGCAAGTCTTCTATGAGGTTACTAAGTATGAGAAGCAGAAGACGCTCAAAAAACTCATTGAAGAGAATGGTGAGTCGCGTTGTGGTTTAGTCTTGTTATTATTATTATTCCATTTATTCATTAATATACATACTATTTACATTTTTAAATATTTCTATAAAAATACAAAAAACATTTTAAAATATAAAAAATAGTAGCCCACCGGTATCGGGAACAGGGTCCAAGCTGCCGGTGGTCAGGGCTCCTGAGAGAGGAACCTCCTAACTATGCTCGCCGTGTCCAAGAGTACTGCTTTCTGGATCAAGCCCTTGATCCAGCTGCCCAACGAGAGCCTCTTTAGGTGTTGGTCGAGGCTCTTGGCAATTATGCCATTGGCCGTCACGACTTATTATTATTATTGTCAGCCTACTTTGTCCCACTGCAGGGCAAAGGCTTCCCCTCCTTCTTTCCACTTTTTTCTGTCTATCGCCACAGTGGTCCAATCTGGTCCAGTCTTGTTTGTCAGTTTTAATCTAAATGTGTTGTTGACTGTTTAAATGATCTTTCTTTTAATGTATCTTCTAAACATTGTACTTAAGTTGTAGAAAAAGAATCAGTTAAGCAGAACAGCCACACCCATTTTCAAATTCGCATTTAATATAACTAAATACGTTTATAAGACAGAACTTCTGTTTTGTTTGTCCAAGTCCTTACTACGAGTTGAATGTGTAAATAAACGATTCATCCATCCATTTGCACCACATACAAAGCTCTACATCTTTTACGTCTTTATCAAAGAAGAAGGAAGGAATAAATCCCCTGAGTTGCATGCTAGCTCGTTTCGGTTAAAGGCTCTTAAAATCGAAACTGGTGGTAGATAGATTCTGTACTTTAGTAAAAAGTGACGTCAAAAAATGTCTCTAAAAATATATTTGACTTTGACTTTCCCCTCTCCCAGACGGCAAGCGCATCCTAGTGTTCGTCGAAACGAAACGCAACGCGGACTTCATAGCGGCCATGCTATCCGAGCAGCAGAAGCTAACCTCCTCCATCCACGGCGACCGCATGCAGCGCGAGCGCGAAGAAGCGCTGCACAACTTCAAGACGGGCGCACACCGCATTCTGGTGGCCACCGCCGTCGCCGCGCGCGGGCTTGGTCAGTATTCATAATAATAATATTTATTAAATTGTTGTTATTTATATTTGTTCAGATAATTTGATCCGTGTGTTAGCAACAAGAATTCTTACACCTTATGTTAGTAGTGCTATTATTCCTCGAACTGCGGAAGTTGCTAATTTTTTAATCTGTTTTCTCATACTAAAAAGCCAAAATTGAAAATGTCACATCTCGTCCTCATGATTTTAATAGGATTTTATACAGTACTGCAGAAGTTGGTCATTTTTTTTTATCTGCTTTCTCATCCTCAAAAGCCAAAATTGAAAATTCCACATCTCCTCGGCCTTATGATTTAATAGGATTTTATACAGGGTGTTTGGTAATTGGCAGAGAACAACTATTTGTATGGGAGCAGTTGTTTCATACAAAGGAAATACTATTGAAGCTAAATGTATTAATTACGGTGTCCAATCATTTGACAAAAAACAAATAACACATTTTCATTTGAAAAATAACATTTGACAAAATTATACTTGATAAATTTATCATTTTACAAACTATTGTTTAATAAACTACTCATTAGACAATATATTTACTAAAAAAAAATCATTATGCTAAAATCTTCACAAATTGATTATTTTTTTTAACATGTTAGTTGGCAAAACAACGTAAAGCATAAATAACATTTAACAAATACTAGCTGCCCTACTCCTGTAGGTCACGTGATAGGTTAGAAATTTAAGACAATCGCGAAGCGCAGCGTAGCGATTGTCTTAAATTTCGAGGTTATTTTTTTTATTAGACATACATAATATACCATACTTTTTGTAAAATCACCACTTTGGCAAACGAATTATTTAGTCAAGTGAATATTAATAAAATAATAATTTAACAGTAGAAATATTTCCTAAGTAAAACATTTGCGAAACCAGTATTATGTCAAATGATTCTTTTTAAAGTAATATGTTTGCGAAAAGAAAGTTTGTCAAATGATTAGTTTTTCAAACGTTTGTAAAATGATCTTTTGTCACACTTTTTTGTTAAACAATAGTAAACCATTCATTACATTTTTTTAGTTAAATCACCAAAGTTTTAATAATTTCTCTATTAAAGTACTATGTACTTTAATTATGTATATTTATTCCTACATTGCAGATATCAAAAATGTCGACATAGTCGTCAACTATGATCTTCCAAAGAGCATAGATGAATACGTGCACAGAATCGGCAGGACCGGTCGTGTAGGGAACAGGGGAAAGGCAGTTTCCTTCTTTGACGCAGACCAGGTGAGTTTTGTAGTTTTTGTTGTTTTTGAAAACCAATAAGCCAATTTTGATGAAACTTTGCATGGTAAAGTAAAACACAGTGAACTAAATAAACGTTTTTTTAAAAATGTTTTCTACAAACTTGGCTTATTGGTTTTTAATTTTTTTTACTTAGAAGCTTGTATGGGAAACCAAAATGCGTAAACCTCTACATGACGTATTAAGTGCACCGGCATAGCCGTCTATAATTAAGAGTTACGTGCTTATTATAATTGTGTAATAGTTTATAGTTCGCATTTGTCATGTTACGGGTTACCCCGAAACTACTGATAAATGATACTGCTTGATAGTGATAGAAAATAGTATATTGAAGGAACTAAGTAAAAAAATAACAATGCTAACACTAAAATGATAAATGATAGTGAGTAAGCGCGGCGCTCTTGATGGCTAATTGCAAACTGAACTTGTGAAATATGTAACAGAATGCGCGTTAATGAGGTATATTCAAAACATGTCGAATTATCGCTAATAAAATATAATCTACGTTGGATGCTCGTACAATAGTCCATAAATAAATAAATATTGACGAGCCGGTTCGCCGTTTGCACACAGGACGGCGCATTATGCGCGGACCTGGCCAAGATCCTGCGGCAGGCCGAGCAGGGCGTGCCCGACTTCCTGGACGGCGGGGGCACCGCCACGTATAAGGGCAACAAGTACGGCGGCAGCGACGTCAGGGTGAGTCACTAATACATTTGTTTTTAATTTTATTTAGAACAACAAACAATTAAATAAAGTTGCATAAATCTAATATAAATATAAAAAAATACTTACTTTTTTTATTTTATTGGCAACGGGTAAGCACTTGGCCTTCATCTCACCTGATGGTAAGGCCGAAGGTGGAAGCGCGCTTCTCCCGGAATCCTCAATCACTGAGGAACTGGCTATCTTATCTCAAACTGCCGGAACACAACAATGCTATAAACATCGTTGTTATGGCGACAGACTTAGATAAGATGGTGGTAGCTAGCCAGGCGGACTTAACAGCCCTACCACCAACCAAACCGAGCACACAAAGATGTACCCCCCGCTGGTAATCGAACCCGGGACCTTTGGGTCTGAAACAGGTAGCTTAGCCACTAGACCACAGAGGCGGTTAAAAAATTACTTACTAATCAACAACATTGTTCGTAACGTAAAAATTTACAATACATATTTTAATAACGATAATAACTTCTCACACCAATTATCTAGTCCAAGTTAAGCTTTTTATTTGTAACTTCCTTTTTATTGATTAGATAACTTATAAACATACTTAGCTTAGCTTTTAACTTACTATCTTGTGTAGTTTATATTTCACTTAAGCTCCCACAAGTTGTGCGCTCCGAGACACCCTCAAAGCATTGATTTTATCAGACGATAAAAATATGCTGTTATTAACTTGCTGAAATAAACGTGAAATCTGTATTTTTCCATGCATCCAATAGGGAAGTGATTTGTTTGAGGTAACAAATGTTTTTAATTTACTTCGAGATGCTTTTGTTTACCAACGTTGGGTAAGACTGTTTACATATAGGTATCCTATACAAAGGACATCAGGCAAATTCCTTTGACAATAGACCCAAAATGTATAGCATTTCTGTTTGTACCACAATGTAGGTAGGTATGTAAATAGTGGATCGTGGAAACTATTCAGAGTTTATAAAGATTTATATTAGAAGAGATATTCACGTTAAAAATTTTTTCTTTTTTAACGCTGACACTAGTATAGCTACACTTGTAACTCAAACGAAACGTTTCGTTATGTGCTAAATAAACATAGTGTGTTCTCGAAAAAATTCACTAAAAGTGGGCGTACCAATTCAAATTAAAATTATTTATTATGCTTTCTTGTTGTACACAAAGATCTTAAATATCAAACACGATACGGATGGAGCGTGTGGAATTCTGTTCTGTTCCTTTAATCATGTGGTTGTAACCAAACACTTCAGTTGATAGTGATTGACAATGTCAGTGACAGCCGATAGGCTGGCTGACAGATCGAAAATGGCATGGCATTCAAATCAACGCGATACTTACTTAGATATGGGCACCGTGGACTTCTAATTTCCACGGCGGCGGCGGCGTCGCGGCGGCGTGGTCGTGGTCGTCAAAGATTTTTAAAACTTTAAAGAAAACCGTTTTTTGTTCGTAATGTATAATATTTAAAAATCATACTAAGGATCCAAAAGCAATTTGAAAGCTTATCAAAAACAAAGCTTATTAAATACCAATCTTTCCACATCAAGTGAACTTCTTTCTTTGGCGGATAACCCTAATTTTGCAGTTAATCTTGTAAATACTTACTTTTCTTATATAGGTAAAGATCTACGAGCAAAATTACTACAAATCACAAACCTCAACAACGTAGTTTAAATTTCAGTTATTCAAACTCTACGGCATGGTTTATTACCGATGAATGAGGTTGAACAAATTACTTCTAGCTTCAAGACTAACTGTGCTGTGGTTTGGAATGGTATCTTCGTCAGCTTACTTAAATCTGCTAAGAACGTACTAATACCAATTCTCACTCACGTCTTCTATCTTTCCTTAACCACAGGTATATTTCCGAGTGTTTTCAAGAAGGCTATCGTCTATCCGATTTTCAAACATGATAACAAAGCTAGTTTCAACAACTATAGGCCGATTTCTGTTTTGACTTCAAATTTAAAAATCTTAGGAAAAAACAATAAATGGAAGACTTTTTCAATATTAAGATAAATTAAATATCCTATCAAATAACCAATATGGTGTCAGATCTAGAATAAGCACTGAAGATGCGGTGCTAGAACTTTCTGACACAATAGTCAAGGCTTCAAGAAGAGGACTAAAATCCTTGGCGTCTATCTCGACTTATCAAAGGCTTTTGATACCGTGCCCATTTCTATACTTTATCTAAACTTCAATCCATAAGTATTAGAGGCCAACTATCTGATTTGTTTGAAAGTTATTTAACGGGCCAAACTGTGTTCTAATTGACGGGTTTGCTAGTGAGGAAAAATCTGTTAAGTTTTATGTCCCACAGGGTAGTGTTCTTGGACCTACCCTGCTTCTTATCTACGTAAACGAGCTCTGTAACCTCTCACATGCAAACACGAATATAATAGCATGCAGTTTTGCTCGTACAGGGTACTTCTTTTCCTGATGCAGCCAAAAATGCGGAATCAGCACTATCTTCCGTCTGTTAAATGTCTTTTAATTTTGTTTTGTAAATATCAACACTAGTTGAAGTGTCCGCAGCCGCCATTGTTAACGAAAGAAATACGCTATTACGCACACAACACACTTATTTAGTGAAGTTCTAAACTTGACTTGGTGGGAACTTGGTTTCCATCCGCGGATTGTGTTTCGGCTACACGGATCTCACGGATCTCATCCACCCACCAACACGCTCGCGAATGATTCTGTATCGCAATATAGATTCCACACCTAAATCTTACCGCGCACAAACCACGTCATTCTCGTGTCTTGCCTACGTCTTGCCACGGTAAGGAATCGAGATAACTCTATTCTGTAAATTTCTGTATTATCCAAGACACTTTATTGGAACATTACGATGTCACACTTGCGTTCAGAAATCAAACTCTAGTTTATCTGACCACGATGTTGGTATTTTGCAAAAACATGTTTTTTTAGATGAAAATGTTGTTGTAATTTGTAACTATACGTTTTGTTTCATGTATAAAGGTTTATAAGAAAAAGTCAAACCAATTGCTTTTAAAATAAGTTTATTTGAAATACTCTTACACAAAACTAAGAGGTAAGACGGTTTTGGAACGTTTGTTTGTTATGATTGAAAGTTTCGAAAAACTTTTACAATTAATAATTTTACAATCAAATATCGTGTATCTGGGTATAGAAAGAATTATTAATTTAAAAATAAAATGTAGAAAAAGAAAAAGCGAAAAATAGTTACAAAGATTTTTATTTCTACAGGATCACAAAATATGTAACTTCCTACTTACATTAATCATTTATGATTAATTTGTATCACTTTACTCAAGTATTGTGTTGTGTTTATTGTTACGAAATATCAATAATTGTTTACCTTTTGAAGTTTTTTTGCAGAGTTTTGTAATAAAACACCGAAAAAATCACTAGTCACAATGATTCCGCGCGGTAAATTAACGTGCAATTTTTGACAGTTCTAGTCACGCCAACGTCGCGTTCATTCCGTAAGGTTTCGTTCAATTGTCTTAGAGAATACGTATTTGGAAGATATCGTAACATTTTAAGAAATTGACGTGGTTTTGAAACAATGAATCATAATGTTATCATACAGAATCAGGGCACAGTCGTGAGTCACCAAATTTTAAAGTGTGAATTTTCTTTTTTAACATTTGCTTCGTTAGCGTTTTGGTCCAACTCCTTGTACTTTTCGAGTAATATATCTCAAGCCGTTTTCTTCTGACGAGCGTTTTTATAAGTTTCGGACGTAATATCTCAGAGGCATGGCAAATCTCTATAGAGATCGATTAATTCGCTTATAACTTTTGCACTCGCAAACGTGCGCACCCGCTGCCTGTCACAACGCAACTGTCCTAGATTAGATGTCCCTATCTACTGACCTCTATAGATAGGGTTTCGCAGCTGGAACTAAGGATCCGGCTGTATGACGCTCAGGGATACTACGGGGTTCCGGTTCCATGCCCCCGCTGGTTGTGCCTTAGCCGGCGCCTCCGGCGGGATTCCGGACGTGGGTTGGAATCGTAGTGGCTTGTGGTTATCTGTAGAGCTTGGGAATGTTCGTTTGTCCTGGTATTGTGGAGCGGTCTCTGTGGGGCCCGAAGCGAAAAGTCCTGCGGGGAACATGAGTTTCCCTTTAAGTCGGTAGCTTTGTCCGGTGGTCTCATTGGACATAGCTGTCGGCATCTCCGGTACTAGTCTGGAGAACTAGTAGAGGCGGTCCCTTAAATGCCGTAGCCTCCGGTCCAGCCAGCCGCGTCGGATCTGGGAACTGGCTAGGCTCCCGGATGGGTTCCGAGAAGTGAGTGTGCTTACTACTCCGCGAACCAAGGTGGACAGTTGGACACTTGGAAGTTGACTTTAGAGTTGACGACCCGAGCAGTGGCAACTGCGAGTTCTGCCTTTCGTGCAACGAGAAGTGAGCGAGCTTGACAGCTCCGGTTACCTATCTGGACAATAAGCGTCCATGTCTAATACTTACCCATTTTCAAGTATTTGCCTATGTTATATTATCAATAAAAATCTAAAAAACTTCAGAACTATTTCTCCGAGAAATCCAATTCAGCCAACTTCTGTCAATGTCATTGTTATCTGATGCAATGCGCCTTGTTCTTACGCAAAAAAATAGTGATGGCGGCCACAAAATGACCGTTTCATAGTTTTGTTTTCTAATTAATTAATTTCAGTCATCAAAATAAAGTTGATACTGATTTAAGTATATTACACACATATACACATAGTGCTTAAACATAATAGAAATAACTTTATACATTTTCGGGTCTAATGTGCCTGATGTCATTTTGTTCCATGGTTTAGTAAAATTTTTAAAGAAAAAGGATTTGAGATATATGTAAATTCCTTAAAACTAATTCAGTGGTTAAAATAGGAAGTAAGTGTTGTCTGACTGTTGCATTGTATAAATATGGCTTATGTTTTTTCAGAACTTTAACAACGCGACCCCCGCCGCTGCCCAAGGCCAAGAGCCGGAAGAAGAATGGTAAACATTTAAGATTAAAATTACAACTTGCGTACTCTGTGATTGACTCTTTGATTCGTGCAACAAGTGGTGCGTGTATATATCATGGGTGCTTATGCCGCCGTGAGAGAACTCCAGTGAACTGTTTCCTAACAAGGTCTAGGCCGAGTGACGGCTCAGCCGTGGTAGAATGCCATTTTGAATGGTCATTTAACTGCACTGATGCTTCTGCTATTGTAAAAGTGCTGTGCAAAGTATATCACACTTCATTACTAACTTTACAAAATGTGTGTTACGTCGACAACCTTCGCTACAAGACTGCAATTTAATAATTTGTTTAGTATTTTAGATACATACATAAGTTATTTTTAAGATTTTTGTTACCCTTCTTTTTATACTTTGCATAAGACCCTTTGATAATCATACATCATTGTTGTACTTAAGTTTTGTTAAGTTTTAAGTTCGATTTAATGTTTCTTTTCATTTTTTTTAACTTTAAGGAAAGTTTTATGTTTTGTCTTTTGGTTTTTTTTTCTCTTTGTTCATGGTAGTGTTAGAAATCAAGGATTTAATATAGACATTTGCATAAAGTCGATCTGTAAAGAGTAATGCGAATCTGTGATGTGTAATATTAACGTTGCTCAGTAAAAATTTTAAAATAGTTTCATTATTCATAGGTTTAATGGACTATCCAGTAAATAAGATAGGAGTACTATAATAAGTATTTTTGTGAGTTGTCCTCTTCCTTCAATTGAATCTCAAAATAGTACAAAGTTTCAAACCACATAACTAGGGTTGCTAAAACTTCTATATTAAAGATAATACATAACATGAGAACATACAATATGTTTATGTCCAGCAAATTAGTTTGGCAAAATATACCAACAGCTGATTTTTAAATTTTAAATACAAGGTTCAATAATAATATAATATTTGGTAAAAAAATTGGCAACCCTACTCATAACAAACGTCAACCTCATGTTATTTTAGAAATCTTATTTTTAAGACATTTTAGGCTGCTTTTGCCTAATGATTACTTTTCCTGTACAAATTGGAGTATGATTTATATTATTGTAATCTGTGATTATTATAAATAGAAATAGATTTACATAGTCCCATGCCATAGATTTTGTTTAGTTCAAAATTGTTGTATCTAACTGACGCAAATAAAAATTAAAATGATTGTAAGACAATCCTTCCAGCATCAAACTATTATAGTTTGATAGACACTTTTATTGTTAAAACGTTACTTTATTAATAAAAAACAAAGAATTATGAATACAACTTTAGTTTTATTTTTAAAAAAATATTACTTTTTTTGATGTATCACACACACCATCATCATCACACCACATAGGACAATAATACAACTTTAGTTTTATTTAAAAAAAAATATTACTTCTTTTGTGTGCTTCAAGCTGTAATCCTCATATTTGAAATATCAATAAAAACGAATTTTGACAACGCTAAAAAATAGTCATGAAATAGTCATAAATAGTCATACATGTAAAAAAAATAGTCGCATTATAGTTTCGGCGATAAAGCTATAGGTTAGTGAGGATTATGGCTTGAACGTCAAGCTGTAATCCTCATGTCTGGTGCAAGCAAACTATAAAATCTTTCGAATTGGTTTAGGTTCCAAAAAATAGTCATGAAATAGTCATAACGACATGCCAAATTTCAGAAATAGTCCTTATAAGACTCCAGAGATATAAAGGTACCCTAGTGAGGATTATGGCTTGAACATTTGAAAACTTCAAATATCTCCGGAACGCCTACGATTTTCGGTTTAAAGTTTATGCCAAAAAATAGTCATGAAATAGTCGTATTAAGCGAAAATAAATTTGAGCTGATTTAATTTGAAATTAAAATGTTTTTATTTTCCCTACATTTCTATGGATGTACAGTCGTGTACAAAATTTGTAACTACATTTGATATTATTGTGAAATATTCCGCTTAATACATATTATTACTTCCAATTAAGCGTTTTCCATGGCAGCTGTTATAATTAAACAAAAAAACAAACATTTATAATTTGTATCCTTATTTATTACAATCGAAAGCTTGCTTTAATACATAACTTGTTTAAATCTCAGTACATATAATTATGTTTATATCACAGCAATTAGTTTTGATCACAATTATCATAGTTAGTTCAATATCTGTTGGTGTTGAATTAGTTCATTCAGTTTATGTTTCTAGAAAATTTCAATAGATGGCGCTGGTAGGTTGAGTGCATTTTCTAAAATCACAAATTTAATAAACGAATCAGACACCAACAATATCAACCACTTTTAATTACTTACATCGAATAAAAGTATAATACTAATTAAAATAAGTACCTATTAAAATGTAAACAATCATAAAATCTTGTCATTGTCTTAAAAACCTACAACTACTAAAACTAGTTTTAATCATAATAGTCACAGTTGTTTCATTGGTATTATCACAGTAATGTTCTACTATCATATATGTATAAAAAATAGCATTTATTAGTTATAAACAAGTAACAATTATAAGTAATAAATAGAAAATTGTCAGTGTCAGAAACCCTTGTGGACTAGTGCTGTCATATTCTATACAGATTATCCTAAATAAAAATTTTTTGCATTAATCACAGTCTTTATACATTTCTATGTTATATCTAACAATTATTGGCGCCTTCCGAGTAGGTCTGTACAATGTACATCACATGTAATGAACTTATGTTAAGACTTATCCTAAAGTACAAAAAATAAATTCAGTATTATTGCTAAGGTCTCTAATCCAACTACTTCTTTGTGTAAATAAGGCAATGATTTACTTAAAAAAATAAATATAAATAATAAACAAAAAGTTGATAAATTAAATACACAGACGTTCATTTAATTGCGCGCCACAGCTTAGTGACGGGATCAGTAACAATAAAGGAACCAACAACACACATTTTTACTTATTTACCGGCCTGCATCTCACCTGTTTCATTTTTTTCAACATTTCATAAAATTAAATCGATTTAAATAGTTAAAAAGCCCTTAAAGTACCACAAATAGATATTTTCTGCTTACTAGAAATTTAACTAGCATATATTTTATTTGAAATTTCTTATAATAACCGCAACGTAAACGTTTCCGTACGAGAAAGCTTTTGCACGCAATGTTTAAGGTATCACTTATGTAAAAAGTAACAGAAACCTTCCACTCCAAGAGTAGCGTCTGTTGTATTGTATCAACCCAGCATCGAGACCAAATAGCGATATATCCTTGTCTATATGCTCCGTTAACGGACGAAACCGGACGGGCGGCTTGTTATTGTAATCTATGTCGAAAGTACGTTCCATACTCACAATAACTTCCAAAACGACACCCCGTCTTCGTAAAAGTTTCATAAATTCATTCATACGATCTCTTTAGCACTTAAAATTCTTCACCAGAGTACACATCACAAATTATTTCATGATTTCAATATCACTGGACCAAATAGATATTTTCTCAAAAATTTGCGAATACAACAACCGACGACACATGTGATCTGTGACCTTGACTACATTCAACTGAACTTGATAAGAACATAAAGGCCCCAGTACACATCGGCGTATGTTGGCCCACTGCCGGCCATCGCCATTGTGTAGACTGGGTAAATTGCGCGCCACTATCGAAAAATTGCCCGATAATGTACACCATTACCCCGTCTACACATTGGCGATGGCCGGCAGTGGGTCAACATACGCCAATGTGTACTGGGGCCTTAACAAGCAAACAAAACTCTGGCCCATCGTACTGCGATCGATGCGTTTGAGTGGAGACAAGGATAGCGCTATTTGACCAACACTGGAATTTTTGGCATTTGTTAGGCATTTGGAATTATAAATTATGTTAACATAGTTATACCACTGTCTTGGAATTTAAATGTAAAAAATAATGACAGCAGGTGCGCAATAATTTTTTTTGAAATTGCGGATGACGTCACAAATGTCGCCTCTAACAAAAAAATATTACTCTAAAATCAAAACATATTTTATAGGATAAAATGTTTACTAGAAAAAAATCAACCAGTCTCAGGAAGCTCCAATGGGATTCGAACCCACGACCTTTGGATTGCCGGTCCACTGCTCTAACCGCTGAGCTACCGAGACCCCAGAAGATTCGCTGAATTTTTCGTAGTAGTTTGATTTACGCTGCAAGCCAGCGATATTACGTCACTGTGAAGTCTACCCTCACAGTCGTAAGAAATACTATTGCAAGTATTTAACAATCGATAAAGACGTAATTGCTTATAAAAATATTTATTATTGAAATTTTGCATTCATAATGCGATATAAATATAGGACAAAATGTTTACTACAAAAAATTAACCAATCTCAAAAAGCTCGAATAGGATTTGAACCCACGACCTTTGGATTGCCGGTTCACTGCTCTAACCGCTGAGCTACCGAGACCCCAGAAGACTCGATTTTTCCTAGTAGTTTGATTTACGATGCAAGCCAGCGATATTACGTCACTGTGAAGTCTACCCTCACAGTCGAAAGAAATACTATTGCAAGTATTTAACAATCGATTTTTTTCTAGTAAACATTTCAACCTATATTTATATAGCATTGTGAATGCAAAATTTCAATAATAAAAACATATTTTGTCGTTCTGTAAACAACAATATACTAACTGATATATTTCCTATCCATCAGGTATCAAAATAAAGTGATAATTGCAACAGTTTATTCGTCTTATAGTATTTCTCTAAAAATCATTCAGAAATCGGAAACATACTAACGGACTTTACACGCTTTATCTAGTAGTAATAACGACGTATATCTTACAACTTTTTATCTAAATACGATCATTATAGTCTCAATAATCATTTTCTAATAAGAAACAGTACTTACATTAGATAAATCCAATAAAAACAGCACACAAAACACAGCGACTAATTCACTCCGACACAGAAATTGGCGCAACTGTCAACGTCGAAAATGACAGAATCGAGCACAGACTATGCGATATTTTGCGATCACGATGCATAAAATGTACCACAGAACTGAAATAATCGACCTTGTTCATACTAAAGTAGTCTGTAAGTCTATGATATGAAAACACGGTACAAAGTCCAGTGGGAGAGCGCGGTCTCATGCGACCGTCTGGGGTTCTAGTAAAACTGGTTTAGTATTTGTAAGTTTTTAAGACGATGACAAGATATTATGATTGTTTACACTTTAATAGGTACATATTTTAATTAGTATTATACTTGTGTTCGATGTAAGTAATTAAAAGTTTTTGATATTGTTGGTGTCTGATTCGTTTATTGAATTTGTGATTTTAGAAAATGCACTCAACCTACCAGCGCCATCTATTGAAATTTTCTAGAAACAAACTGAATGAACTAATCCAACACCAACAGATATTGAACTAACTATGATAATTGTGATCAAAACTAATTGCTGTGATATAAACATAATTATATATACTGAGATTTAAACAAGTTATGTAAAGCAAGCTTTCGATTATAATAAATAAGGATACAAATTATAAATGTTTGTTTTTTTGTTTAATTATAACAGCTGCGGAAAACGCCTAATTGGAAGTAATAATATGTATTAAGCGGAATATTTCACAATAATATCAAATGTAGTTACAAATTTTGTACACGACTGTACATCCATAGAAATGTAGGGAAAATAAAAACTTTTTATTTTCAAATTAAATCAGCTCAAATTTATTTTCGCTTAATACGACTATTTCATGACTATTTTTTGGCATAAACTTTAAACCGAAAATCGTAGGCGTTCCGGAGATATTTGAAGTTTTCAAATGTTCAAGCCATAATCCTCACCAGGGTACCTTTATATCTCTGGAGTCTTATAAGGACTATTTCTGAAATTTGGCATGTCGTTATGACTATTTCATGACTATTTTTTGGAACCTAAACCAATTCGAAAGATTTTACCGTTTGCTTGCCACCAGACATGAGGATTACAGCTTGACGTTCAAGCCATAATCCTCACTAACCTATAGCTTTATCGCCGAAACTATAATGCGACTATTTTTTTTACATGTATGACTATTTATGACTATTTCATGACTATTTTTTAGCGTTGCTAAAATTCGTTTTCGTTGAGATTTCAAATATGAGGATTACAGCTTGAAGCACACCTTCTTTTTGATGTATCACACCATCATCATCACACCGCATAGGACACGATAGCCACGAGTCTTCTGAAACCACCTATCGATGAGCTCAGCAGAAACATATTAGCATGTAACTCGTATTGTTCATGCACCTTCGTCAATATGACATCTTCTGTCACAGAATACATAATGGTACAAGTACAGAAAATTCACTCCGCAAAGTAAATAAATAGTGACTCTTGCTAAGACATGTCCGTGACCTCAGCGGGATAACCCCTTCAGATCGGCTTCAAATTACGCACCGATTATGTTTAAATTTGTTAGCAAATACCAGAATTTGTTGATCAATAGTTATCGAGATATCCCATGTTAAAGGGTATCCCGCTGGAGTCACGCTCATCAAAGTTATTTGACCTAAAACGAGCAACAACGTGACACGCTACTGATATAGTTATTGTGCTAAGTTTTTGTTGATTCAATTCCGAATCCATCTATGAAAAATCTAGGATTCTACCTTCAGTAGTTACCGAGTAATCAAATACCTACTTTTCGTCAAAATTCCTCCAAAAAGTAAGTTCTAGTTGAGGTATAAGAAAAAAGGCTACATTCATGAAATTTGGGGAAGATTTTGTTGAGAGAAAATATAACGCTAATTATGGTTATCCCGCTGGAGTACCGGTGTTGATACCTAAACATGGTTTTTCCACAGGAATGGAGCAAGTAGCGAGTTTATGGCTATAGCCAAGATTTTGTTGATGTAATAATCTAACCAGTTTCGTGTACCTACGCCTGGCGTACTCACCATGGAATTCTGTTATTTCAAGAATGCCAAAAAACTGTGCCCAAATAGTACCAAATAGTGCCCAAAGGAAATAAATAGTACCCTTATGGTTCAAAAGTTATAGACATAGTTTGGTGAGTACGCTAGGCGTAGGTTACGCCTAGCGTACTCACCTCAGTTTGGGAAATCCGAGCAAGCTACAACTTTAATTAGTATGTCAAAAAACTGTACCCAAATAGTACCAAATAGTGCCCAAAGGAAATAAATAGTACCTTTATAGTTAAAAAGTTATAGACATAGTTTGGTGAGTACGCTAGGCGTCGGTTCTACGCCTAGCGTACTCACCTCATTGCGCGAAAACAGAACGAGCAATGGCTCATTCTATCTCAATAAATAGTACCCTCTAAGAGTGTAATTGTTATTTGACTTTTACACTAGAAAGTCATTAAATTTGATAGCAAACTTCTACATACAAAAATTACGTGTGGTACAGTCGAGCACAGTGAATGGTAAAATGTTATTTTTATTACCAAAGGAATTGAGATTGGAATAACTATGGAGTTTATTAATAGACGAAGACCTAAAATAAAATAGGTACATATTTAATAACAGTAAACCAAGGGTGGCCAAAAAAGGGGGTCCTTAGGTTGGTGTGTCTGTCTTTGGCACCGTAGCTCCTAAATATCCTAGATTTGGATGCGGATTTTTTTATATGAAGGCTGGTTTTTAGCGGTGATTCTTACTTCGACTATAAATCTAGTGAATTCTAGTGATAACTGTTATAAATCACAAAATTTGTAGTCGAGGGTGAATGAGACCCACTCCAACATATATCTATGTATCAAGCATTGCTTATTTATGATTTGTTGATCGTGAATGACCGCCCGCCCGCGACTTTGTCCGCGTGAACCCCTTACCCCGTGACGAATTTCCAAAAATGTTCATTTTTATACAAACCTTGTCCCGACAATTACAAATACAACAAAAAAGAATTACCCAAATTGGTGCAGCCGTTCTGAAGTGATGCGCGTACAAACATTTTGGCAATTGATTTTTATTAATATATACATACCTACATAAATAGTGACTGCACATGTGCTCAGCGTGACAGGTGGTGAACCCATCGCCGTTCTAAGCTGTTGGATGTATGTGCAGTCTTTAGTCCGTTAGTCGCCTATTACGACACCCAAGGGAAGAGGGGGTGGTAGTATTATTTCACCGGTAAGTACGCGACACAGTTAAATACTTTATACAGTCCAGAATACTAAGAATAGGATTTAATTTTGATACCAATCCGACTATTGGAATCCTTGGCGTCGATATTTCGAGTGACGTTCAGTTTCGTGGTCATTTGGAAGGTAAAGCTAAATTAGCTTCGAAAAAGCTGGGTGTGCTTAATAGAGCGGGTCAGTATTTCACGCCGGCCCACCGTTTACAACTGTATAAAGCACAGGTCAGGCCGCATATGGAATACTGCTCCCATCTCTGGGCTGGAGCACCCCAATACCAACTCCTTCCATTTGACCGCATTCAACGCAGAGCTGCTCGAATTGTCGATGACGTGGTTATTTCAGGACGACTCGATCCACTGGCTCTTCTGAGAGACGATGCGTCTATCTGTATATTGTACCGTATATATCATGGGGAGTGTTCTGAGGAATTGTTCGGCTTGATCTCTGCCGCTGATTTCCTTCACCGCACTACACGCAATCGACTGTCATTCCATCCACATCACCTTGATGAATGGCGGTCTACTACTGTGCGTTTTTAAAGAAATTTCTTGCCTCGAACTACAGTGTTGTGGAACCAGCTCTCGGCGGCGGTATTTCCGGACCGTTATGACTTAGGGATCTTCAAGAAACGAGCCTATTCCTTCCTTAAAGGCCGGCAACGCGCCTGCGATTCCTCTGGTTTTGCGGGGGTGTCCATGGGCGGCGGTGATCACTTTCCATCAGGTGACCCGCTTGCTCGTTTGCCTCCTTCTGCTATAAAAAAAAAATAATAATAATTTGTTATTCTACGATTAATAAAAAACAATAACGTATTTCTGTAGGTAAGTATACCGTAAAACGGGGCTATTTGAAACATTTTTTTGCTAAACCGTGTTGTAAATACAGGAACAATGAATGAATCCACTCAACAGGGGGCTTTTTGGATAGTTGTAATAATGTCTTCTTGATCACTATTACTAGCAAACGTCTATCGTAAGTAGATTTGAAGATATATATTTTTAAGATAGCCGTTCCAAATATCGCTACAATGGGGTTATTTGGTATCCGAAGTTTATTGGATCTGTCTTTCTTAATTTATCAATCATGTGCTAAATAAAACCGTCCAAGCGATATTTGGAAATATTCTAGGGTAACTTGGTTTGAGTTAAATAGCAATTTGACGTTTTTTGGTCAAAAAAGTACCGAATTATTTGAAGTTAGTCCCCTAATCGAAATTATGTTTGTTATTAAATTGGGGTTATTTGGAATTTCATGTAAATATAATAAAATTGTGCCTATTATAAGAAAAGCGATATTTGGAATTCTTAAGGGTAAGCTATTTTTTACGAAAATAAAAGCGGCCTGGATATGATGAATTTTCTTATACTTAAATAAAACTCAATTATAAAATGAAATGTACCTATGTTAAAAGTTATATTTAAATGAAATTAGTTTAATAGGAACATTTTTTAATAATTATTAAGAACTTACTTAAATTAAATAACATTTTCACAACATAAAATAAACATTAAATTGTCCAACAAGAGGTAGTAGGTACCTACATAATTTAGATTCATTCATTGGGTGTGAATGAACCAAATTGTAAAAATTCTAGAAAGTTCAAAATCAAAAAGGTAATCTCAAAAATACATCACATCGCTTTCTTCAGTCAGTAGGAACTCTTTGGCATTTATAGGATTTTTCATTAAAACAATTTTTTTCACAATCCATATATCATCAACCTCGTCTCGATCAATTTTCTTGCCAATCCGAAATGCAAGTTGTGGCTTTTTTATTGTCTTAAAAAAATTTACTGTGTAATTATATTTCCGTCCATCAATTTTAATATTTTCTATAAATCCAACATAATATTTACATTGTTTATCGTCACAGTAGCGCACCAAAACATGGTCGTTCACAGCATAATTTGATAAAAGTTCGTGTACTTTTGATTCATCTTTTTGCATTTGTTCTTTTTGTTCAGGAATCCCGGGTGCAGGTAAATCTATGTCATCACAAAGCTTTGCTGAACTGCATGGATCGTTGCCCGTCTTATCAGTTACGTATTCTAACTTAGTATTATAATTAGTCTTTAAGTTGCCTTCAGTCTTTTGTTCAACAGAACTTTCAGATACACATGGTCTATCAATAAATGTATCATCATAGTCAGGAATTGGAATGATTTCTGCAACTGTTTGTGGAATCCCGGGTGCAGGTAAATCTATATCATCACAAATCGTTGCTGTACTGCTTGGATCGTTGCCCGTCTTATCAGTTACGTATTGTAACTTAGTATTATAATTAGTCTTTAAGTTGCCATCAGTCTTTTGTTCAACAGAACTTTCAGGTACACATGATCTATCAATAAATTTATCATCATAATCAGGAATTGGAATGATTTCTGCAACTGTTGGCTGTTTTCCGTAAGTACAGTTACTCATGTCTTTATTACATCCGTAGTCTTCATCGTCGCTCTTGACATCAGAGATTGATCCACCGAAATCAATATCTATAATGTCCGAGTCACTATGGATGCTCATGATATCTGACACACTTGTAGTGTCAGAGTCTGAATATCTCTTGTTTTTTTTATTTTTGGATTTCTCTGCTTTGACACTGGCTATCAATTTTTCAATACTCTCTGGGTCTAAGTCTAAATTTTTCAAATCACTTATCTTCATCTGTCTTTTTTTTATTTTTGATTTATTTTTCTTTCTCTTCTTGCCCTTACTAGATATATTTTTTTCAAGTGATAGTGTATTTTCCAATTTACTTATCTTTGTGTGATTGTTTTCTGTTTTTGGTTTGCTTTTCTTTCCCTTGCCTTTGCCTTTAATCGATATATATTCTTCAATTTCCGGTTTCTTAGCAGTTTCTGTAATCTTTTCGTGTCGTGGTCTTTGATCATCTGAGCTACCAGAGTCAAAGGCATAGGCATTACATAGCCCGGATGGACCTGCAGTTGGCTGCGTATCAGCCTGATTCAATTCTTCATTTTCAGTTTCTCTTGTTATTTCAGAATCGGTGTTACTGTCTTCGTCTAAAGATTTTATATTCTTGTTTTTGTCCGACACTTTCTTTTGTGTATTTTTCCGTTTATGTTGCTGTTTGTCTTTTTCTGTCTGATTACGCACTATGTCCTCTGCTGTTATACTCATTCCTGGTGGTACATTGCATTTCCTTTTTCGTGTTGTTTGTCCAGTGGCACTTGCAGGGCTTCTCATTTCTTGCAAAATGTCTATTACAACCGAAGATGTTGTGTTCTCTATCTGTTCTTCGGAAACAATCAGTCTTTGAGGCAACCGCGACTTGGGTCGCTCGGGATTTATGGGGTATAAGCCACATTTGTTAAATCCGGCAATTAGGTTAGTAGATTCCGCGCCATTCTCCACCAACTTATTTTTTAATTTGCTTAATAACCTTGGGAATGAGCTTTTGACTAAAGTCTTGTGTTTCAATCCTTCTGTCTTCTTCCACTTTGTTAACACGTCACGCCAATACTTTTTCAAAGGAGCGTAAAAAGCTACATCCAATGGCTGGAGTAGGTGTGTAGTCTTTGGCGGTAAGCAAACAAACATTATATTGAGTTCATCGCAAGTCTGTAGAACTGAGTGTGAGAAATGAGAAGATAAGTTGTCTCCTATTACAACTTTTCGTCCTGGTTTCTTTTTTGCGTACGGTACTATAACTGTATTAAACCAGTCTTCGAAGCATACTGAATCAAACCAACCACTCTTTGACCGGTTGTATCTGGTTCCTTCAGGACCTCCCTCCAGCCATTGATCCCACAGATGTTCTGCTTTATAAACTACATATATCGGCAAGGATTGTCCATCTGCAGTGCCAGCAAACATCAAAGAAATTGATGACTTCGAGCTATTAATGACCCTTTCAGGATATTTACACCCTCTCTTGAAAATGTATTTTTTGCTACCCGGATCATCAGTCAAATTTGTCTCATCATAATTGATGAGACAGTCTGGGGAGACTCCTTCGACAGATTTTGCGTAATGATCGAAAAAGTCATCTATTACAAGTGGTGTAGTTTTAGCGCGATCGCTAGATATATTTGAAGCTGCACGATTGGAAATCTCACTTTTGTGTCTGTTTAGAAAATTGCGCGCCCAATCTACTCCAGGCATGTTATCTTCAAGGCCATATATGGTTTTTCCAATTTTATTTAAGTATTTTTGTGCATACACTCGTAGGTCAGTTGAATCTAAAGGAAACCCCCAGTGGCTCAGTAATTGTACATTGTCTATAAAAAACTTCTCTTCTTCCTTTGAAAATAAAGTTGGGTGTCCCGCTTTTTCTTGCGTGCAGTTTATATTTCTACACTTTCGACTTAAAGTGCTTATCGGTATGTTGTAATTTTCGGCAGCCTCTTTTAATCTCAATGAACGACTATGAACGGCTTCTATTGCTTTTCGCAAATTATCTTCAGAATACCTTACATATGGTGGATAAGATTTGCCATTGCGTGTGTTGGTATTCTTCCTTTGATATGTTCGCACCATGATTTCATCCCTGATTTATTCCTGTGGACATAAAACGACTAATACATAGGCAGTTTTAACTTAATATACATTGTTTTATTGTTTTATTGTTTAATTTTATCACAATATTAAATGTTAGTGCAAGCTGTGCGGACCCGGTTTGGGATATGTGATCATGAAAAGTGTTATAATTGTTCCTTCATATTATGTTTATTCTTAGTATGTTTATCAATTATAAAAGTTACCTAGCTGGTTTATAAATTCAATTCTATTCAACTTATTGGTCATAAAGGCATGTCATAAGTACATCAGTGAAATTAATCTTAAAATTAACGATAGCGGTCCCTAACTTTAGTGTGAATCGTTAGGAAAAAGACTATGTATTTAAAAGTTATTTTCAACAAAGAAATTCAAAAATAAGTCTTAATGACTTTTTATAATCGCTGAGTTAACCTACCCTTAAGTTATCTGTAATGCCACTCCTGGGGCTATTTAAAACTATTATGTTAAACCATACTTATGTGTTGAAAACAGAGGAAGGGGCTATTTGAAATATTATTCCAAATAACCCCAAAATCCATCTCAAAAAGCCCCACTCACAAAACACAGGAACAGTTTATAACTCGTTATAGATAGAAAAAAACACCTAACACCATCGAAATCTGCAGAAAATACACGTATACATAGTTTAATTGGCGTAGTACATACCTTTATAGATGTTGTGTACTAGATGAAAGTTGTAAGCCGCCCAAAAAAACCGAAAATTCAAAATTAACAAAAGTTTTCACTACTCCACGTGAAATGCGAAACTAACCTTAAAAATGTTCATTTGACGTTGACAGATAGTTGTAGTGTTGCCAGGTGGCAACAAAATATTCTTACCATTGACAGATAAAAAATTACAAATGATCAAATCTTTTATTTTAGAAATTCCAAATAACCTCATATATCCAAAAAGCCCCATTTTACGGTATATAATATATTCAAACTGAGTAGGTACCTACCTAGCTAATGAAAGATCAACTGCAAATCGACATGAACATAAAATGCTATTACAAATGAAATATACATAGGTACTTACTCATTTAAAGATCACTCACATCACAATGAAACAAAATTTACAAGTTTTTTCATTAATTGTTTCACAAATTAACTATTCGCAAACCTTTGCGGTTGCGGTGGCAAGGCAAAGTAAACGACTAAAAAAATCGGTTCCAGAAAACTATGCGTTCCCACCGCGGCGTTAAGCAAATTGTTGTGAATTGCAATATTGATCTTTAGCACTTTCATAATACAGGTCAGTTTGTAAGTAACTAAAGTAAGAAGTGTGATAAGCGCCATCTATTGTAACTTGTTCATACTAAGATGCATCGCTGTCTCGCGTCGATAAGTTGCACTATGATCAACAAAAGTAACAGATTGTTCTCGCACAATATTGAGCTTGCAATTTCAGACATAAGGCAAATAGTTCCTTATATAGAAGCTGCTTTTACTTTATGAAATCCGGCAAAAATACGATAGTCAATATTTTGGAAAACTGTCGTGAAGCGACATTTAAAAAAGAAAAGATGATAAGAAATTTACAAATATTTATAAGACAGAATAAAATAACAAACAAAAGTTAAAAAAAGTGAGTGAGGATAGTAAATATGGAGGTGATAATGGTTAAAATGTAGGATGATAATATAAAAAGTGAAGGGGTAGGTGCAGCTGACGTGGAGGCAGGCGAAGGTGTGGAGGCAAGCGCTGAACTTGGCAGACGTCGAAGGGCGCAGGCAAGTGAAGACAGGCAGGCGCCGGTAGGCAGGCGCCGGTAGGCAGGCGCCGGTAGGCGAAGGCAAGCGAAGGCAAGCAGGCGCCGACAGGCAGGCGCCGACAGGCAGACGCCGGTAGGCGCAGGCAGGCGCAGGTAGGCGCAGGCAGGCGCAGGCAGCAGGCGCCAGCAGGCACAGGCTGGCGAAGGTGCAGGCAGGCAGGCGCCACCAGGCGCAGGCAGGCGAAGGTGCAGGCTGACAGGCGAGACAGGCACAGGCAGGCGTAGGCGCGCGCGATGTCTGGAGGCCGTAGTCTTCCAATTTGGAAGCTGGTGTTTGTACTTGAAGACTAGTCCTTCCAATTTGGAAGAGGCAAGTAAGGAGTCTTGACCTTCCAATTCGGAAGCTGGTGATCGTCTCAGTAGAGTAAACCTTTTGAATCCAAAGCTAGAGATGTAATGATTAGTCGTCGGCTGAACTTTATAAAGAAACCTCGGTTTCTGAGTTCTGCATAATTTTCAAAATAATATTTTTAAAACGAGAAATCTAGATGGCCAAATGTATAAATAAGAAAGTCAAAAAGTTTTGATTGGATTATGTTGATAAGTTGCATAGCAACGAAGCAAAAATAAGTTGTCAGATACTTCAAAACGTAACCAAAATACAATATTTAGTAAATAGAAAACAATTAAAGTGAGATAAATGTAAATATTACAAGGAAAAACGCATAATAAGATTATCGAAGTGATCCGAAACTTGTGGGATACGTAAAAGTGTCGAAAAATAGTGTCCGAAGTTTCGTGATTTAGATCACGTAAGTAAATGTGTTTAGATAAAGGAATTGCGATGTGTGTAGTGTAGTGTGTAGTTACTAAAACATTATGTATCGTTGCAGAAGCGAGGAAAAATAAAAGCAAATATATAAGACGAAGTTAAAATATGAGATGATTACATGAAATAATACCTAGGAAGTGGAAAAGGTAAGTGGTTTCACCACATTTCTCCCACGACCCCATAAAATTTTTGACTCAGAGAAAATTTTTAAAGCATATTTCTAAAGAAACCGTAAAACACAACTTCACACAGACATACATCGCCTAACAAACAGACATACGTTCTCTTACATACTATCATCTGCATTCAATAAGGGTGGAGTTCACATTCAATGACTACCACTCTAGAAGGGTGTTTTAAAATGACGATTAGGGCTTATTTAAAGAGTTGTCGACCGCTCTATAAGTGGAAAGTTAGACCTAAGGCTTTTTTAGGGAGTAGTCAGCCGCTCCTAACAAAAAAAAGAAAAAAGGAAATAAAGAAATGAAAATAAAAATGAAGTAAATTAAGATATGCTGAGAGCGGTAGGGCTCAAAGCATAATATTTTAAGTAGCTACGAGCGGTAGGGCTCGAAGCAATATAGTAGCTAAGAACGGTAGGGTTCAAAGCTTGATAACTAAAGTAGGTAGGTACTAAAGTTATAGAGAAGATCAATAGATAGATCTTGAGTAACGTTATAGAACGTTAAAGTGTGCTTAAGAGCACAGGCTAAGTTAAACAAAACAGAAAGAAACAAAAACGTTAATGAGTTAATGGAATGAAAATGTGAATGTGATTAAAACATATATACCATATTAAATTTGGAAGATGATGAAGGAGAAGTTAAGATTTAATGTCTTTGATGTGCCATTTGCCAGACGAACCATTAGCATCTTCCAAAATGTATACTAATGGAGAAAGTTTATTTACAATTTTACATTTAATATATTTAGGGGCAAGCTTAGCACTGAAGTAAGAACCAGCATTACTTAATGCATAATTCTTACGCCAAACAGTATCATTAACATTAAATTCTTTGAAGGACCGTCGTAAATCATAGCGAGCACTATTTTTAACGTGAGCTATGTGTAAAGAAGTATGAACTTTGTGAAATATAGAAGAGAGGAAACCAGCATTTGACGCGTATATATCACGAGGCAAAAACAGCAATTCCTCAAGGTTTTGAGTTGGAGTATATAAAGAACCACAAGGAATCGTTTCCCTACCGAAGACTAAAAAAGATGGAGTAAAACCAGTAATAGTATTAACGCAACTGTTCATTGCGAATTGAACCTTGGGAAGGTAGAGATCCCAGGATCTATGATCTTCTCCCACTAGTGAAGCTAGTGACGTAATAATTGTACGGTTGTATCTTTCTGTCGGATTGACTTGGGGACAGTAAAAAGGAGCGCGGAACACGAAAGGAACCCTATATCGGTTTAATAAAGAAAGAAATTCGTGAGACTGAAATTGTGGGCCATTGTCCATAATTATCGTTTGAGGAACACCATGTACAAGAAAAACAGAGTTTTCTAAAATGGTAATTATATTAGATGCAATCGCACGTTTTAGTGGAAAAATCATAGTATACTTGGTAAATAAACAATTAATAACCAAAATGTGTTGGTTACGTCTTCTAGTCATGGGTAACGGTCCCATTAAATCTAAAGAAATAGATTGAAATGGTCGAGAGCTAATTTTTGGTTTGCCCATTGGGCCATACGGAGAATGATTAGGGTGTTTATAAGATAGACAAGTATCACAATTAGTAATTAAATTGGCAATGTCTTTAAACATACCAGGCCAATAATAACGTAGAGAAAGTTTTTTGTACGTCTTGAAGATTCCCAGGTGAGGTTCTTGATTGGAGCCATGGTTAGCTTCAATTATAGTACGTCTTTCTTGAGGTAGAGGAACTTCTTTCCAAATAAAATCATCATTCAATCTGTCAGGAGAGTGAATGCAACGGTAAAGTTTGTTATCTCTGATCGTATAGTTTGGGTATGCATCAGGATTATTACTGCAGCCAAGGAAAGTTTTATTGTAGATTTCCAGTTCACGGTCACGAGGTGGATCATCCGCAGAGATAGGATGTACGCCTTGGAGTATTGAACCCTCATTTTTACAACCATCTTGAGTCTTGGATCTCGAAAGTAGATCTGGAACAACATTATCTTTGCCTTTCTTGTGTTTCAGTACAAAGTTAAAACACGACAAGCGTAGTGTCCAGCGAGCAAGTCTTCCTGAAGGATTGGCTAGCTTCTGAAACCATTTTAGAGCACCATGGTCAGTATATATTATGAATTCTTTACCATTGTCCAGGTAACAACGCCAATGTTCTAAGGCAGTTATTACAGCCAACGTTTCCCTTTCAGTAGTTGAGTAGTTTTGCTGATTTTTATTAAGTGCTTTGCTCATGTAAGCAATCACGACTTCTTTGTCATTCTGTTGTTGAGTGAGCATTGCGCCTGTACCATAGTTTGAAGCATCGCAATGTACAGCAAAAGGAAGATTGAAGTCAGGGCAGGCAAGAACAGGAGCAGTTACTAAGGCTTCCTTAAGTTTTTGGAAAGCCAATGCAGCGTCAGAGTTCCATAAAAATTTAGGAACATTCAATCCAGAACAGGTCAGCTTGTTGAGAGGAGAGGCAATAGTGCTGAAATTCGGGATAAATCTTCGAAACCAACTACAAGTGCCAATAAATCTTCTGACTTCTTTTCTGCCGGTAGGCTCGGGATATTCAAGGATAGCTTTAATTTTATCAGGATCAGCTCGTAACCCATGTTCATCCACGACGAATCCAAGATATTTTAGTTCCTTTCTAAAAAAATTACTTTTCTCAAAGTTTATAGTTAAGTTAGCAAAAGAAAGTTTTTCGTGAACTTTCATCAGCAGAGATATATGCTCATCGAAAGTCTCACTAATTATGACGATGTCATCCAAGTAGCAGAATACTTTATTATCAAAATCTGGAGTAAATAACATGTCCATTAGACGTTGTTGAGTCGCAGGCGAGTTAGTTAGTCCAAAGGGCATGACTTTAAATCTAAACATACCTCTTCCAGGTACATAGAATGCAGTTTTATCTTTGTCCGCAGAATTAAGAGGTATCTCCCAAAAAGCTTTAGCAATGTCAATGCTTGATAAGTACTTAGCATTCTTGAGATTGTCTAGGATTTCGCTTATAAGTGGTAGACTGTAAGCATCACGACGAGTAACAGAATTAATCTTTCTGCTATCAACACAGAAACGCCATTCGCCATTCTTCTTTGGTGTAATCAGCACTGGAGATAGCCACGGACTTTCGCATTGTTCGATAACATTCCATTGTAGCATCTTGTCCACTTCATTAATTAAGGCCCTTTGTTTTTCAGGTGACAATCTGTAACATCTTTGTTTAATGGGCAGAGAATCAGCAGTGTCAATCTTGTGACATATAAGATGAGTACGTCCAAGTGCTCCCTTTTCTTCGAACGAGATAGTCTTGAAGCGCTGGATAATGTCGTCAGCAATGTTTCTTTGGTTTGACGTAAGATGTTCATAAGTTAAAACTTTAGTATCCGATGTCTCAATAGTTGAGCATTCAAAGTCTGAAGGACTAGCCAAAGATAAAATGTTAGGTAAGAAATTAAATATTTTCCAAAAATCAATACCCAAAATTAAAGAAGGCGATATACCCGGAAAAATATAGGTTTTAACCAAATGAGTTTGGTTATTAAAAGACAAAGGAAGTTCAAAGAATCCTAAGGATTTAACTTTTCGATTATTAGCAGTAGAAACAGTTATAATATCTGACTTGAAAAGTTTATAGCCCAATTTGAGAATTTCTAAGTAAGAAGTGTTACCCAGAATGGTAATTGAGCTACCAGAGTCGAGCAAACCAGAGATAGATAGATTATTAATTCTGATGTTAATGAAAGGACGTTTATAATCTTTCTCATCAGAGTAAAGAGTAGAAGAAATATTATAGCAAGAAAAGAAGTTTTTAAGAGTTTTTAGCCAAACGTTCCAATCATCAACATCAAAGTTTGAGTTACTTTTCAAGTCAGTAATTAGTTTTTTGAACTAGTATTCGGTTTAACCTTTTAGGCCACATTTGAAACAAATAACAAAATGAGGCTGAGTACAAGTATTTAAAGTATGTCCTTTTTCACGACATCGGACACAGAAAATATTCTGTTGAATAGGTCCAGCTTGAATTAAGCTATTAACCTGTCTAAATGGATTCCTAAAAGAGGAATTAAATTTATTTGTAACAGGAGGAGGTCCAGAGTTAAGAGCGGAAAGTTAGAATTAGCTAAATGTTTATAATTAAATTCCGAAGTTAGAGAATGCTGTTGAAGATTTGGTTCTTTAAAATGTTTGTCTCTGTCCAAAAATCTTTCATAGTTTTGGCAGGTAGCCAAGAGAGAATTTATAGAGTCAATATCTTTAAGAGCCACAAAGACTGAGTAACATGGTCTTATGTTACGTAAGATTATTTCTAACTGTTCGGCCTCAGAAAGTTTTTTGGAAAGACGTGCAAACATTCCGGACATTATAGACAAAAATATGATGATGGATTCGTCACGGCCTTGTGTGCGACTTTTAATACCTTCTAATAGTTTATAATCATAATCAAAACCACCAAAGTCTTTAATTAGAAGATCAGAAATTTTGTTCCAAGTGAGGTTTGGATTTAGGTTATGTTGAAACCTAAACCAATGCAAAGCATTATCGGTAAAGATTTCATAACACTGCGTTACCAACATATCTTTACTGAGGCTACGGGCCAAACAGAATTCATTAATTTTTTGTAGAAAAGACCTAGGACAAGATTTGCCATCAAAGGTGCATCTTTTCAGATCTTTGAAAAGTTGAAGGTTTGGAATAGTTTGAGGAGGTACCTGACAGTAAGGTTGGAGAGGAAGGGCAGCAGGAGTCGTACGAACAGGTTCTGGAACGGCTGCTGCGGGATGTTGAAGAGGAGAAATATTTTCAGCTGGAAGAAAGGTATAAGATTCAAATCGTTTTTCTAGAATAAACCATTTGGATTGGAGACTATCAAATGTAGATTTAAGATCCGGGCACAAGTCAATGTCAATACGTTCTAATCGGTAATAAATATGATTTATAAAAGTTTCAACTAATCTTAAATATTTGGAATCACCCTGTAAGAGTTTATCAATTTTAATTTCTAGGTAGTTCAAGGTAAGGTCTAACTGAGGCAAGTCTTCTTCTATAGGAATGGAAGAAGTCAAGATTTCGTCAGCTGGCATTACAGCAGATAAGCGAAGAATCTGTTTTTTAAGAAGTAAAACAGTATTTTCTGGTTCCTCTAATCTAATTCTTACTTCATATTCAAGTTCAGACTTGTTTAAAAAGTCAAATTTAATCGGTCGAGACATTGTTAAAATTAATAAAGATTATGAATATATATTTACCTTTAGTAAAACTGAAAATAAAAAATATTAAATGAAAAGAGTTTAAGTAGGTGAATGTGTAAAGTATTGTAGAATCACTAGACAAAGTGTTGTTTTAGAATTTAGAGAGAAAAAAATGCATAGATGGTGAAGAAAAAGAAAGCAAACACAAAAAAGAAAATCTCTAGGGAGTGGGTAAAAAGAAAGAAGAGATTAGAATCTAAAAGCTAGTTGGGCGCCACAATGTCGTGAAGCGACATTTAAAAAAGAAAAGATGATAAGAAATTTACAAATATTTATAAGACAGAATAAAATAACAAACAAAAGTTAAAAAAAGTGAGTGAGGATAGTAAATATGGAGGTGATAATGGTTAAAATGTAGGATGATAATATAAAAAGTGAAGGGGTAGGTGCAGCTGACGTGGAGGCAGGCGAAGGTGTGGAGGCAAGCGCTGAAATTGGCAGACGTCGAAGGGCGCAGGCAAGTGAAGACAGGCAGGCGCCGGTAGGCAGGCGCCGGTAGGCAGGCGCCGGTAGGCGAAGGCAAGCGAAGGCAAGCAGGCGCCGACAGGCAGGCGCCGACAGGCAGACGCCGGTAGGCGCAGGCAGGCGCAGGTAGGCGCAGGCAGGCGCAGGCAGCAGGCGCCAGCAGGCACAGGCTGGCGAAGGTGCAGGCAGGCAGGCGCCACCAGGCGCAGGCAGGCGAAGGTGCAGGCTGACAGGCGAGACAGGCACAGGCAGGCATAGGCGCGCGCGATGTCTGGAGGCCGTAGTCTTCCAATTCGGAAGCTGGTGTTTGTACTTGAAGACTAGTCCTTCCAATTTGGAAGAGGCAAGTAAGGAGTCTTGACCTTCCAATTCGGAAGCTGGTGATCGTCTCAGTAGAGTAAACCTTTTGAATCCAAAGCTAGAGATGTAATGATTAGTCGTCGGCTGAACTTTATAAAGAAACCTCGGTTTCTGAGTTCTGCATAATTTTCAAAATAATATTTTTAAAACGAGAAATCTAGATGGCCAAATGTATAAATAAGAAAGTCAAAAAGTTTTGATTGGATTATGTTGATAAGTTGCATAGCAACGAAGCAAAAATAAGTTGTCAGATACTTCAAAACGTAACCAAAATACAATATTTAGTAAATAGAAAACAATTAAGTGAGATAAATGTAAATATTACAAGGAAAAACGCATAATAAGATTATCGAAGTGATCCGAAACTTGTGGGATACGTAAAAGTGTCGAAAAATAGTGTCCGAAGTTTCGTGATTTAGATCACGTAAGTAAATGTGTTTAGATAAAGGAATTGCGATGTGTGTAGTGTAGTGTGTAGTTACTAAAACATTATGTATCGTTGCAGAAGCGAGGAAAAATAAAAGCAAATATATAAGACGAAGTTAAAATATGAGATGATTACATGAAATAATACCTAGGAAGTGGAAAAGGTAAGTGGTTTCACCACAAAACATGGTTCTTATTTATAAGAAAAATAATTATAATCACTTATATAACTGATATTAAACTTCCTCGTTACGTATATACACCTATTAATTTCAACAAAACTAAAGGTAATATGTAGTAGGTACATAATACGAAATTTAATAATATTAAAATTATTATGAGTTCGCCTGTACCTCATGTCAATGTATGTAGAAGTTTGCTATCAAATTTAATGACTTTCTAGTGTAAAAGTCAAATAACAATTACACTCTTAGAGGGTACATTTCCGGTACTATTTATTGAGATAGAAATGAGAGCCATTGCTCGTTCTGTTTTCGCGCAACGAGGTGAGTACGCTAGGCGTAGAACCTACGCCTAGCGTACTCACCAAACTATGTCTATAACTATTTAACTATAAAGGTACTATTTATTTCCTTTGGGCACTATTTGGTACTATTTGGGTACAGTTTTTTGACATACTAATTAAAGTTGTAGCTTGCTCAGATTTCCCAAACTGAGGTGAGTACGCTAGGCGTAACCTACGCCTAGCGTACTCACCTAACTATGTCTATAACTTTTGAACCATAAGGGTACTATTTATTTCCTTTGGGCACTATTTGGTACTATATGGGCACAGTTTTTTGGCATTCTTCAAATAACAGAATTCCATGGTGAGTACGCCAGGCGTAGGTACACCCAGTTTCTACTTTTCAGTTTCCTAGGTACAGTATTTTAGGAGAAATTAAAGTTCATAACTTTTCCATTCTAAAAGTACGCGTATAAGCCGACCAAATTAAGTTGATTCCATATAAAGACCAAGATAGCGGCCAATTATTTTGTTTATGGGCCGATTCCGATAAAATGTGGTTGGACATTATATTCAAATATTGGTACACCATAATTCAATACATACACCTAATATCACCGTATACGTAATGTAATGTATGAATAACTATTCATATCAATACCTATACTAATGTAGATAGATAGATTTACCCTTTTATGATTTACTATCTAGGTCGTTTTCAAATTTGGGGCCAAAAGCATTATTTTTGATTTTATTGGCGTGTGATAAATTTTAACGTTATTTAAACTGTTTTAAATCAAGTAGTACTTTGAGATACCCAAGATCCAATAACAACGGCTTACTTATAACTGTAAATTAAGAAGATCAGTGCAGTAAACTACCCCATATCTCATTAGTGTCGATAGTTCCAATGTCTTATTTTTATTTAATTTCTTTATAAAACTAAAACGGTTGGAAGAAATTTAAATTTTATTTACGCATCATTTCATATACACTAACAGAAAAATAATTCTTTGTTTAACCATTCTTGGGAATAAAAACAAATACGATTTCTCAGCTTTTTTAGATAGTTCGTTTTTGAAATATCATTAGTGTAGCCGTAACGTAACGCATTATTGGAGAAAATTTTACCCTGCTATCTCTGCCTCTTACCCCACTGCGGCTACAGGTACTCAGTTGTTGTGACCGAACGCGCTGGTGGTTCACTGCGTGCATGAGTTATTTTGAGAAAAAATCAGAATATCAGGTAAGATTTTGAATCTTTTCCTAAAAGCGTATCATTAGTGTTTTGCCGTCATATTGAGCTTCTAAATGTTTTGTTTTTAATTTGGTTTGTTGAAATAGTTAGGCATCAAGAACATGTTTTGTTTCCAATGTAACTGATATTCTAGAACGTTCTATTTTGGCGATAAATTCAAATTGTTACCGAAAATCTCATTCGTGTGACTCATTTGCGTCGACTCGCGAATAACACTAATGATATTGAATTTCACACAAATGATATTTTTTTTGATGACCTTCATGGTCGAGTGGTTTGCACACCGGTTTTTATAGTGTCGCCATCTCTTGAGTCCCGGGTTCGATCGATCGACTCGTTAATTTAGAATAACAGTTTTTCTAAACTGTTTCGAGTCTGGGTGTTTTCTGTCTTATAATAAGTAGATAGGTATGTATTTAAGTATTTTAAGTAAGTTTATCCGTTGTCTAGGCAAACATTTTGTGTACCTACGCCTGGCGTACTCACCATGGAATTCTGTTATTTCAAGAATGTCAAAAAACTGTACCCAAATAGTACCAAATAGTGCCCAAAGGAAAAAAAATAGTACCCTTATGGTTTAAAAGTTATAGACATAGTTTGGTGAGTACGCTTGGCGTAGGTTACGCCTAGCGTACTCACCTCAATTTGGGAAATCTGAGCAAGCTACAACTTTAATTAGTATGTCAAAAAACTGTACCCAAATAGTACCAAATATTGCCTAAAGGAAATAAATAGTACCTTTATAGTTAAAAAGTTATAGGCATAGTTTGGTGAGTACGCTAGGCGTAGGTTCTACGCCTAGCGTACTCACCTCGTTGCGCGAAAACAGAACCAGCAATGGCTCTCATTTCTATCTCAATAAATAGTACCGGAAATAGTACCTTCTAAGAGTGTAATTGTTATTTGACTTTTACACTAGAAAGTCATTAAATTTGATAGCAAACTTCTACATACAAAAATTACGTGTGGTACAGTCGAGCACAGTGAATGGTAAAATATTATTTTTATTACCAAAGGAATTGAGATTGGAATAACTATGGAGTTCACTAATACATGACGACCTTAAATAAAATAGGTACATATTTAATAACAGTAAACCAAGGCTGGCCAAAAAAGGGGGGCCCTGAGGTTGGTGTGTCCGTCTTTGGCACCGTAGCTCCTAAATATCCTAGATTTGGATGCGGATTTTTTTTATATATGAAGGCTGGTTTTTAGCGGTGATTCTTACTTCGACTAAACATCTAGTGATAACTGTTATAAATCACAAAATTTGTAGTCGAGGGTGAATGAGACCCACTCCAACTTATATCTATGTATCAAGCATTGCTTATTTATGATTTGTTGATCGTGAATGACCGCCCGCCCGCGACATTGTCCGCGTGAACCCCTTAACCCGTGACGAATTTCCAAAAATGTTTATTTTCATACAAACTTTGTCCCGACAATTACAAATACCTACAACAAAAAAGAATTAGCCAATTTGGTGCAGCCGTTCTGAAGTGATGCGCGTACAAACATTTTGGCAATTGATTTTTATTAATATATATACATACCTATATAAATAGCGACTGTAGGTACATGTGCTCAGCGTGACAGGTGGTGAGCCCATCGCCGTTCTAAGCTGTTGGATGTATGTGCAGTCTTTAGTCCGTTAGTCGCCTATTACGACACCCAAGGGAAGAGTGTGTGGTAGTATTCTTTCACCGGTAAGTACGCGACACAGTTAAACACTTTATACAGTCCAGAAAACTAAGAATATGATTTAATTTGTTATTCTACGATTAATAAAAAACAAAAACGTATTTCTGTAGGTAAGTATATATAATATATGAGTAGGTACCTACCTAGCTAATGAAAGATCAACTGCAAATCGACATGAACATAAAATGCTATTACAGATGAAATATACATAGGTAGGTACTTACTCATTTAAAGACCACTCACATCACAATAAAACAAAATTTACAAGTTTTTTCATTAATTGTTTCACAAATTAACTATTCGCAAACCTTTGCGGTTGCGGTTGCAAGGCAAAGTAAACGACTAAAAAAATCGGTTCCCGAAAACTATGCGCCGCTTTCCCAACTTCGCCAACTTTCCCGAAAACTATAAAACTAAAAACACAAGCATTGCAAGCACTGACAAATTTCGACGGTTGTAAGCCAGACCTAGGTAGCCAAGTGGTTAAGGCAGCCGCCCGGAATGCGGAAGGTGTGCGGTTCGATTCCCGCCTGAGTTTGTCGTCCTTTTTCAGTGTTTAAAATTTTACTTAATGTTTCTTTTTCTGATTAATTATTTCAGTTAAAATTGTTTTATTAGAATTTTTATTTGCAATGTAGAAGTGGCATTGATAAATCATGAAGACTAATCAAAATGTATACCAATGATTGTATAGTAAACTATATAATTATTATGTTTGTGATTATAAATTAAAAAGCATTTAATTATAATGTTTTTTTTGGTTGATTACTTCAGTTAAAATTATTTTTAGTATTTTTTATTTGCAATGTAGAAGTTAAGGGGGTGCCGCGTGATCGCAAAAACTGACATAAGTCTCTTAATGAACTTCAAAGCAAAATCAATCATATTGATATTTATAATTAGAATAATTCTACTTTGAAGTTTCAGACCTAGTAATTTAATTAGAGCAATGTTTTTATGTGTAAAACTTACTTACTTATAAAAAAATAATTAATTTTTTAAAGAAAGGGGTGCCCTGCGGAATACCAGTACAAATATTTTCATCTATGAATTATTGTTTCATGCGTAAAAATAACAAAGATTTCAAAAAAAAATATTTTTAGAAGTATATACATTAATTAATGTCTTGTTTGTTCATGTTTAAAGAATTTGTTTCAAATTTCAACAAATCAATGACCTTGTGCAATGAACAGGCTAATTCAGCGCATAGTACAAGTGACTTAAAAATACGTAAATTTTCACAATTTCGTGCAGGACCCCCTGCAAACTGAAATCAAAATGTAAGTATACCAATGATTACCTATATAGTTCATTAGAAGACATTACGTTAGTGATGATTTAGAATTTTCAATAGTGTAACCAAGGTTCTCATCAGTAAATCACATAATATTATTAGAGAAATTATGTTGCTCATTTGTGTCACTCAAAATCTTCATATTTGCTTGTTATTGGATGAAATTAAAGGAATATACGAATATCTAGTGTTTTTTTATTAATGAATGCACCTATATACAAAAAAAATATACAAATTTAACACATTTGAGATTCATGCAATTCATACTTTTTTGGCCCCGAATTTTGAAAACGACCCATCTAATCTAAGGCATGTTGAAATAAAATGTTGAAAAAAACTATGTGATTGGTTAGCGAATATACGACTCAGAACCTCTTAGTGAGACATTCAAAGTAGAAACGTTATTGAAATATATTTATATCATAGTACGTTTCCTTCTTAATTTTGATTAATACTTTCGCTAGTGCCTTTGTGGTTACCCACATTTTTTGACTTTTTCACTATTTATCGTACCGTGAAGTGATTACGGTCAGTGCTAGTATGAAATCTAGTATCGTGACGAGATTACGATCGATATTAGGGGTACCTACCCTATGCTGTGACGCGATTACGGTAGTTCTATTCTTCGGTCATTCCTTCCAAATAACTTTTTGTTTGCGCGAGGCAGTAGTTACCTACATTCTATTTTATTTTTTTTACTAATCTTTTTATTGGAGTGTTTTTTTGTGTACAAGTGATTTCTACAAAATCTTACAGTTCCGCCTTACATACTGCACACTTATGTAGTACCGTGACGTGATTACGGTCAGTGCTAATATGAAATCTAGTATCGTGACGCGATTACGGGCAGTGCTAATATGAAATATAGTATCGTGACGAGATTACGATCGATATTACGGGTACCTACCCTATGCTGTGACGCGATTACGGCAATTATATTCCTCGGTCATTCCTTCCAAATGACGCTTCGTTTGCGCGAGGCAGTACCTAAATTCTATTTTATTTTTTACTAATCTTTATATTGGTGTGTTTTTTGTGTGCAAGTGATTTCTACAAAATCTTACAGTTCCGCCTTACATACTGCACACTTATTTAGTACCGTGACGTGATTACGGTCAGTGCTAATATGAAATCTAGTATCGTGACGCGATTACGATCGATGTTACGGGTACCTACCCTTATGTAGTACCGTGACGTGATTACGGTCAGTGCTAATATGAAATCTAGTATCGTGACGCGATTACGATCGATATTACGGGTACCTACCTTATGCTGTGACGCGATTACGGCAATTCTATTCTGTGATCATTCCTTTCAAATGACTTCGTTTGAGCGAGGCCTCTCGCCTACCACAAGGCTTAGTGACTCCGATTTCTATAAAGAACCGTAAATAACGGACGTATATAAATCTAATATTGAAAAAGACTTACGATATGTCATGACTGTAGCAAAAGTACACAGTCCGGATCTTACCCAGACCATCCAGGACGCTAGCGATACCTAGTCGTAATAATCCAAGCGCAGCAGAGGAGTTGCCAGTTGTAAATCCAATATCGTCGGATTTTCTTGACGTTCTTGGAGTTTTTAAAGTGAAGGAGGACCCAAAATACCAGAAAAGGTCTCTAAACGCTAGGGAAATTCTCATAGATGGTATGAACAAAGATAATAAAAAAGAACTGTTAGCAACAACTTTGATACCTGTTTGAAGTTGGCCAAATTATGCTGCATTTACATTATGAAAATACCATGAATAGAAAAATGATTACACTACCTGCCTACTCTTGATAAAAAATTCTTGTCAAAGACACAAGATGTTAAAAGAGACGCACACTCTTTTGGAGAAAATATGGGAAAAAAGATAGAAGCTGCTAAGGCCGCTGAAAAATCTGGTTTGCAAATATGGAATACTAACAACATTGGACCGTCAACTTCACTAAGAACTACGTCGCCCAGCAGGGAAAGTGGCAAGACCCATCCAAGCAACAAGGTCATGGGTTGCCAGGCCTTGTGGGAGCAAGCAAAGATTCCCGTATCCACCTCCGAGGCGATCAGCGCAAGCACCGACGTCCGCCCGCTATCACACCACGACAGCAGTGAGACCGTCATACAGACCGATGTTGCGTAAATAACAACCAAGGTAACCTTACACGCTGGTCGTATAAATTTTTTTTTGTTGACACATGGTGTTCAATCACAAATGACCCGGTAGTCTGACAGTACGTTACGGTTTACAAAATACCATTTAATAATACTGTAAAGCAAGCTACTGAACCTATCACTCCTAACTTTTCTTCGGCTGAAATAAGTAAGTTAATCACAGCTATATCTGACTTGTGCCAGTCAGGAGTAATATGCATATGAGAGGATGTCAAAGACCAATTTATTTCTCCCAAATTCTTAACACCTAAAAGTGATGGATCGTCCAGATTTATCTTGAACCTAAAATCATAGAAATATGCTGCAACAATAATACTGTCGCCTCATACCACTTTAATATGGAGGACATACGGACAGCAAGCAAATTATTGTTCCAAGACAGTTATATGGCCAATGTTGATATCAAAGACGCGTATTTTTTTCTTTAGTTTCTATTGATGAAAACTACAAAAAGTATTTAAGGTTCAAATTTTTGGGATATAAAAGTAATACGTATGAATTTTAGTGCCTACCGTTTGGACTTAGTTCAGCACCTTATTATGTCTTTACGAAACTCATGAAACCGATCTATCTACCGGATTTATCTTAGAAACAGAGGTTTCAGAGAATTCTAATATATTTAGATCTTGTGCCTTGGCCATTCTTATAAAGAATGTAAAAGTTTTGTTCTCGAAACTGTTTGTTTATTACAAAATCTAGGCTTTGATAAAAACTTTAAAAAGAGTAGGTTTCAACCACAAAATGCTAGAAAATTTCTCGGTTTTGAATTAAATTCAGAAAATATGTGTTTGCAATTGCCAATAGAAAAACGAAAACGCATTCTTGAACAAATAAATATCAATAGAATGGGTGGAGTACAATAAGTTCCTTTAAATAATATCACTTGTCGTCTATGGCAATGGTGCGAGAAACGCAAAATATTTGTCTTTGCATCCTACATAAAATCTAAATATAACTTCGAGGCGCATAAGGAGTCACGGCGTATGAATATCGATACAGAATGGCAAATGTCGGCACCTGTGTTCGAAAAATTGTTCAATCGTTTGGGACACCTCTTAAAGATCTCTTTGCTACTTACCAAAATTATAAATGCAATAAATACGTCTCATGGCAACGAGACCCCTATGTCTTTGACATAGATGCATTTACCTTAAATTGGAATATATTTTATTTTTATGCTTTTCCCCCTTTCCCGTTCATATTAAAATGCTTCAGGAAAATAATTAACGACGAAGCCACTGGTGTACTAGTCGTATCGTATTGGCCGAGTCAACCCTGGTATCCCCTACTTAGCTCAGTAGCTCACCACCAATATACTTCGGCCCAAGTGACGATATGTTATTATCACCTTTCAGGACCCAGCACCCCCTTTGCAAGAAACTTATCCTGGTAGCATACAAATTATCAGAAAAGCATTTCAAAGACAATCGTTATGTAATGAAACCATCGAGGTGATGATTTCCTCATTGTCTACATCCTCACTAAAACAATACAATGTCGCTTTTACGAAATGGTGGAGTTATTGTGATATTTATAAAGTTGATTTCTATAACTCCCCACTTCCAATTCTATCAAAATTCCTTACGGTTAACTGTTAACAGCAAAAATTGGTTGTAGTTCATTAAATATGCATCGTTCTGCTGTAGCTATTTAGGGCAAACGTTATAGTGAAGCTGATTTAGTTGTTCGATTTTTTAAAGGTATTTACAGGACTAAACCTAGTCATCCGAAATATTCGGAGACGTGAGATCCAAAGATTGTAATCGATCACCTTAGTAATTTATATCCAAATGAGGAAAAAAGAATGAGTTATGAAACGACGCAACTCCATCGAGTTTCGGCTCATTTCATTGTCTTGACGAGTACTTTGTTTTTAGATGGTTACCAGGGTATGATCTGATGATGGAGCTGGAAGGTGATCATAGGAACTCAGTAAAGAAACGACGCAACCCCATCGAGTCTCGGCTCGTTTGATTCGTCTTGACGAATACTTTAGTGCTAGATGGTAACCAGGGTCTGATGATGAGCTGGAAAATGGCCATAGAAACCCAGTATTTAAACGACATAACCCCATCTAGTATGGGTTCGTTTGATTCGTCTTGACGAGTACTTTAGTGCAAGATGGTAAGCAGGGTCTGATGATGGAGCTGGAAGGTGGTCATATCAACTCAATAATTAAGCGACATAACCGCGTCGAGTTCGATTTGTCTTAATGGGTGAACCGTTTTTAATTGATAAAAGTTAAACATAAAATTAAAAGAAAAGTACTTTTTTAAAACAAGCTTTTATTATTGTTCTTGTTAATAATAATCTACTAGGTATTAACAGAATGCAAGCACAATATAGCTTGTTACGCTCGCCTGCAGTTAACATTGACATGTCTTATCCTGTACGTAAGTTTAGATCCATATTAATAACCGAATTAAAAGATTGCCTGGAGGGGCCACAAACACAAGATGATTGATACAAAATCGGCTTGTGGTTTCTTTAGTAAATCTTGTAGTTTTTAAGTAGTTTGTTTGTGTGAATGATATGTGAGGTGTGTGCATATGCTTCCTAATAACTCTAATTTAGTTTATGCATGTCGTTGCAACCTCTAATTAAGGCAGCGCCTTAGAATGTAACCCAATATCTGTTGTTTTATAAATGTACATGGTGTTAGTTTTGTTGGTTGTCCTTAAATAAATAAGTAGAATTAAAAATTTAAAAATAACAATTTAAACCTGAAAAGAAAATATCATTATACAGGGTCTAACAATATCTATAAGCGAACGTATGATAAAAGCTTCTATACATCACACTGATCATGCTCAAAAAATTTGGTCCAAAACTACAGGCTTATTACCGAGATAATCAACAAAACATTATCATAATTCACCAAAAAATACACCCTTTTCAAACCGTACAGCTGTACTACACACACACAAAGATAGCCGAATATGCACACTAAACTCGGAGCACACTGAGCTATCATTCTATTGACGCTTGCGTGCGTGTTAGTAAAGATACAGCATGTTTCATGATGTGCATTATTTTAATTGATTTAGTTTGTCAGAAAACATAACTTTAAAAAATCACTATAATTGGAGCCCATTTTTTGTCATTGTATTCAGAATTATGTATAGATACTGCCCTTAAACTTTCGCTTATTGATGACAATGCAACCTTTAACTAAAATGAACCATAGTCGTCTACGTCACAATAATCCCATATCGTAAGTAGGTACATGCCTATTAGACATTTTATTAAACCATAAAACTTTACACCTTGTATTAAATCTGTGTTTTTATTACATGCCCATTTTTTATAAATAATAGGGTAACGAAAGCTGAACCTCGTAGTTATTTGATTGCCAACGCTTTGTCTCTATGTGTGTCTATCTGAGGTGTCATTTCGTATGTCAACCTTTCGTTGGCCAGACTCTAAAAGCGTGTTACATTGTGATTGCAGAAGAAAAATAATGAAGGTGTAGTTATGCTAAAATAATGTTCTTTAATGTTCCATCACAATGTAATGCGCTTCTTTTTTATAAAAAAAATGGGTATGTGATAAAAACGCAAAGATTTAATACAAGGTGTAAAGTTTTATGGTTTAATAAAAATGACTGATAGGTATGTACCTACTTACAATATGGGATTATTGTGACGTAGACGAATATGATAAATTATCGTTAAAGGTTGCAATGTAGGTACCTATGTACCTATATATGTATAATGATTTTTTTCTAATCAGGTTTAAATTCTTATTTTTAAATTTTTTATTCTTTTTATTAACAAGAACAATATAAAAGCTTGTTTTTAAAAAGTTATTCTTTCTTTTAATTTTATTTAGTGTTCGTTTTATATGGAATCTAGAAAGCTTATTATGATGTTGAAATAATCTTAATATTAATTTCGTTATGTTCAGCATTGGTCGAAAAAGGTATCAATGTGTAAAGAAGTTAAGATATACATCTACATTAAGAAATGCAAATATAGCAAGGTATTTCTTGCCATTATGGCATTATAGTATTCTAATCCTAACTAATGTTTAGCCTCGTTTGATTCTTACCTCGTTTAACTCGTAATAATAAATCTGAAATAAAAACTACCTTTCTATTGCTTTTTCACACCTAAACCATTCGATTGATTTGATTGAAATTTGGCAAATAGGTAGTTCTGTTTTATGGTGTTTTATACTCCCATGTAAATTGTAATTAATTTTATTCTAATCTAAGCTATAACTTTTATCTAAAACGAAAAACGTCCTTTGCTATAAAGGACTAGGTAAATAAAAAAAATGTTTTTAACAAATATTCACATACTAGACCCATGACACACTAAAAATGTGCGGGTATAGCGATTACAAATTACTCCATAGAAATACTAAAAAATATAAACTTGGGAAAAGTATCAAAATCGCTTGGTTGTAGTTTTAACATAGTATTGTGGGTGGACTCGTGACCTTCAATGAGTTGTCGGACGGGACGCTTAAAATACCTATTCTCGCAGAGTTGAGATTTGTAATAGGGCTCTTAAGAACTACTGGTCGTAGCGAAGATCTGACTGCACCAATAGTATGTCGAGAGTAAGTCGAAGTATGTCGCCAAATATCAGAGTTTGTCGGTTTACCGTTCAGAAGTTATAAGGGGTCATTGGTGGCCATGCCAGGATGAGGCTCATCCTGGCATGGCCACATTATATCTCAAAAACTACAAGTCGTCGCGAAGATCTGATTACACCAATAGTATGTCGAGAGTATGTCAAAGTATTTCGCCTAATATCAGAGTCTACCGTTCAAAAGTTATAAGGGTCATTGGTGGCCATGCCAGGATGAGCGCTCATCCTGGCATGGCCACCTGTATCTCAAAAACTACTGGTCGTAGCGAAGATCTGATTTCACCAATAGTATGTCGAGAGTTTGTCGAAGTATGTCGAAAAACTCCAGAGTTTGTCGGTGCTGCGATAAAGAGAAAAATCAATTTTTAATTTTTCCATAGTAGATGTACAATCGCGTGCATAAAGTTTATTGAAAAAGTAAATGAATAATTTTAATCTGAAAGGTTCCTTGATATAAAGAGCGCAACTTTATTAATTATGTATATATGAGTGATAGGTAGGTACTTAATCCGATGCTTGGATAATAGACAAATAGTTCATCCAATATAAACCATCACAGGTTCAATACAAACCAACACATCATATATTGAATGAAATAAGTGCCTACTTATTGACGTCGAAAACTAATAAAATAACAGTTAACTATCATTTAGTTAAATCTTAACAATAGTTAGATTCAGTAGAATCTAGCACCAGTTCCAATATAATCAATCACGCATGAAATTTCGCAAAATGTACAATAGTGTCTACAATCAATCATTATAATACTGAACCTTGAGAAACCAACTTATGTACATAAGTTGATAATACATACAGATGGAAGTGCCCTTCACCCAGAATCCTTAACTACTGAGGAACTGGCTGTTTCTTGCATCTTATCTACAACTGCCGGAATATAACAACGCTACACGAACATTGATGTTATGGCGACATATTTACATAAGATAGTGGTAGCTTATCTATCTGCTGTGAGTTGAAGCACCCTTTTTGTCACTGTTACAACGGGTAGGATTCCGAAGCCAGCAAGTCAACATCCCCAAACTTTTAAATTTAGTGGATTTAATATTTTGTAAAGGGTTAATTGACCTGCGGTCGTCTATACCTTAGTTAGTAGTTACCTATCTGATTGATATTTTCAAATAAAGCATATTACACTTACATATTTTTTTATTAGTATCCCCTTTTTTAAATAACCTATTGTAATGTTCATAACTCTCCACTCAACTATCACAAACAATGGTTTGTTTTTAATCTATAAAACAGATAACAAAATGTACAGTTCTAAATTGCGCCTATTCGCTAATAGCCCATATAAATAAATGCAATGATAAAATATAAGTCTAAATTATGATACTAAAATCAAGGCTGTAATTATCAGGTACCGCTTTATTTTCGGTGAACTAATGTTTTGCATGATTATAAGCATCTGATAAACATACATACACATCGAAGTTCCGTTCTTCGTTCAACACTTTATGCGTTCATTAAATAGCCGAATAAAAATTATTTAATGCTCGTGTACGCGATTGTATTATTTGCTGTTGTATGGAAAAAAGAAGTTGATATAACTTTTCCTAGAAGCACCGACAAATTCTGGAGTTTTTTCGACAAACTTCGACATACTCTCGACATACTATTGGTAAAATCAGATCTTCGCTACGACCAGTAGTTTTTGAGATACAGGTGGCCATGCCAGGATGAGCGCTCATCTTGGCATGGCCACCAATGACCCCTTATAACTTTTGAACGGTAAACCGACAAACTCTGATATTTGGCGACATACTTCGACATACTATTGGTGAAATCAGATCTATGCTATGACCAGTAGTTTTTGAGATACAGGTGGCCATGCCAGGATGAGCGCTCATCCTGGCATGGCCACCAATGACCCCTTATAACTTTTGAACGGTAGACCGACAAACTCTGATATTTGGCGACATACTTCGACATACTTTCGACATACTATTGGTGAAATCAGATCTTTGCTATGACCAGTAGTTTTTGAGATACAGGTGGCCATGCCGGGATGAGCGCTCATCCTGGCATGGCCACCAATGACCCCTTATAACTTTTGAACTGTAGACCGACAAACTCTGATACTTGGCGACATACTTCGACATACTATCGACATACTTTCTATAAAGTCAAATTTAGAGTTGGTGATGGTGGCCATGCCAAGATGAGCCACACATGTTAAGAGACTGTCGACAGAACGAGACAATTTTTTTAATTTTGTACACGTGTGACGTTAATACGGCGTGAATCGATCAACGTAAAAAAGTACTTACTACCTATGATTGCAAATTGTGTTTTTTTTTCTATAATTTCAATAAAAATAAATACTTTGCTAAATAAATTTCATAATTTTATTCCAACATGCCCTAGATTAGATAGTAAATCATAAAAAGGGAAATCTATCTATCTACATTAGTATATTGATATGAATAGTTATTCTTACATTACATTAGGTATACTTATGGTGATATTAGGTGTATGTATTGAATTATGGTGTACCAATATTTGAATATAATGTCCAACCACATTTTTATCGGAATCGGCCCATAAACAAAATAATTGGCCGCTATCTTGGTCTTTATATGGAATCAACTTAATTTGGTCGGCTTATACGCGTACTTTTAGAATGGAAAAGTTATAAACTTTAATTTCTCCTAAAATACTGTACCTAGGAAACTGAAAAGTAGAAACTGGTTAGATTATTACATCAACAAAATCTTGGCTATAGCCATAAACTCGCTACTTGCTCCATTCCTGTGGAAAAACCATGTTTAGGTATCAACACCGTGACTCCTGCGGGATAACCATAATTAGCGTTACATCTCAAGATGTGCTGTAGCTAGAGTTCTCATTTTTGTCTAACAAATTTTTTCTCAGAGTCAACAAAATCTTCCCCAAATTTCATGAATGTAGCCTTTTTTCTTATACCTCAACTAGAATTTACTTTTCGGAGGAATTTTGACGAAAATTAGGTATTTGATTACTCGGTAACTACGGGCGATGTCACTCCCATAGCAAGAAAAATAAATATTTTTTTCAAAGAGAGTGGCGCCATCTAGCGTTCAGCGCCCTTCAACATAGCTCAAAACTTTCTTAGTCTTCGCTAGATGTCACTACTGTGAAGTAATAGTTTGACAAAATAGAACGACCTCCGTGGTCGAGTGGTTTGTACACCGGTTTTCATGGTGTCGCCATCTCTGAGGTCCCGGGTTCGATCCCCGGTCGGGTCAATTTAAAAATTATTGTTTTTCTATATTGTCTCGGGTCTGGGTGTTGTCTATGTATAATAACTTAATAAGTATGTATTTAAGTATTTTAAGTATATTTATCCGTTGTCTAGTAACCATTTAACGAGTTTCTTCGAAGCTTCTCTTGGGCTAGATAATTGGTGTGATTGTAGGAAAGTTTAATTTGAATTAATTTTTTTATATTAAAAAAAAATAGAAATAAAACTTTTTGTATTTTTACTTGTATATTTTAATAAAATAAACTTAATTTAAATTAAATCAACTAGTTAAGAAAAATTTTAACTTAATTTTTTTATCGCAGCTCCACTAAGAAAAGCCAACCGTTGGTAGGTAGAATGATATTACTTTTTAAAAGTTTTCGGCTGCTTCGTTGTGTTTGATAATTTTCTTTCTGCTATTTTTACATTTAATTGACTTGGCTTGTTTTACGGATTTTGATACGCGACAACTTTGTGTGACTTTGGCTTCGAATTCTCGGACTCAGTTTGGATTGCCTAAACGCTTGACCTTGCATAATTTTATTGGAACTGTGACCTGCTATCATTTTGACCTGGCTACGTTTTGGATATTGTGTACTATTGTGAAAATGCCTTCCAATTCCCGCACTAAATGTTATTTTGGATGTGATAACGATGGTAAGTGTAAATATTTGTACCAAGGTCCAAACAGTAATCCTCACAATCAATATGAATGTAGAAATTAAAGCTTCTACTTAATGTAATTAGGGTCCGGGTGTCGCAAAGGGGGTGCATAGAAATACACTCTAATTTGTTTTCACAAACTGACGAAAAACATTGCTATCAAAAAGAAATAAAAAAAAGTTATTTTTGGGGAAAAAAAAATAAAAAAATATTCAAATTTTATGAATGGAGTTAGATTTCTGTTGTCTAATAAAAAAAATAACCTCGAAGTTCAATTTCTAACTTATTACGTGACCTTACAGGTGTAGGGCAGTCATACATTTTAATCCGACGAAATTTTTTTAAGTCCTGCACCCCCTTAGCGACACAACGTGAAACCAAGCGAAAAAAACCAAGTCCAAACTTTATACAAAATATCGCAATTTTTTTAAGTGTCGGTTTCATAATAAAAATCAACTGAAAATTTTCTCTTATTTTTTTCACAATTTTTTAAAACTTTTTTTTGGAAATTTTTCTATCTCTTTTCGATAGCAATGTTTTTCGTCAGTTTGTGGAAAAAAAGTTAAAATTTTGCTCGAAAATTTTCTGCACCCCCTTTGCGACACTAGCCCCCCAATAGTTTCTCGCTGATATTTTCTATACAAATTTTCCAGCCTTAATTTGGCGATTCAATGGTGTTGATTTCGACATTCTTATGAGCATAAATCACTATGTTATAGGGTAACTTACTAGATGCACAAAGAGCTTTTTAACGCAAATTAAGTGAATCAGGGCAATTGGCAATGCACATTTTCTTGAATCTTGCAAACAATTATTTAACAATCTTAAATGCCTGCCTGCCTTTGCCATGCTTAAACATAAAACAAAATAACACAAAATAAATCAGAATGATGTTATCCAGCATAAGGTGTACAGCTGTATTAGCATAGGCCCTACTGCATGGCTATTCAAATTTATAAAAAGAAGCCTGACTCTTATAAACCTCCATAAACAATGGGAAATATTTGTAACCTAATATGATTATTATATGTGGGAGATTAAGTAAAGAGAGTAATGATTTTGATCAATTTATATTCATAAAAACCAGATTAATTGGCAGACAGTAATAATATACACACATTTAGTGTTAATTATAATACAGTAATATCACTTTATTAAAATAATTAGCCATTTGGCATTTTACATAATGAAAATTGGTACTTACTACTATTTCTTGTAACATACACAGTTATGTACTAAAATACATAATTTAGTTACACCATCATAGCATACGTCAATACTATGTCGACAATCAGAGCTCCGTCATGCGTCGCAGTTGAGTACAGAATGGCCGGAAGGCGCTAGCGCATGACCTTTTATACTGAAGCACAAACAAGTCGCTAATGACGCATGGCGTGGGGAGCGTGGCAATGATCAAGCACGTGTTTTCTTATTGGCGAACGCTACACGCAAGATCCATATTGTGATCCGTCAATATATACTGACGGATCACGATAATTATTGACGTGTAGTGTAGTGTATTGACGGATCACAATATTTATCGCAGGATTTCTGGAAATCCAGTGATCCATAAGATATCAGACAGCTCAGTACCTCTTCCAGAGGAAAATGCCTTAAATGATAATGGGAACATTATGTTCTAGCATTTTACTGTATTGTCACAGTATAGCTGTCACAACAGTCACAACAGTGTGACTTTAACAGATCCATAATCTATAGTATAGTCAACGTAAAGGTATGCATTATTGTATTTGTTGTTTGGGTTTCGCGGCATTATAATATTCAAATTAAAGTACCCCTTAATCGACCGAGACGCAAAACCAATTCCTTTAGTAAAATAATTAGGTATTTATTTAAAGAAATTATAGTTAATTTATCCGTGCGGTGACGGAGAAAGAATACCAATCGCCGCCCCTCTCTCCGTCCGGTGGGTGTCGTAAGAAGCGACTAACGGACTCTTTCGAGCGATGATCTGCTCCACCGGTGGTAGGGCTTGACCCGTCTGGTTGGTGACCACCGTACGCATGGTGTAAAACCCGCCAAGTGACTGCTTGTCGGTCGCGTTTCGGGATCAGCCAGCGTATAACCAGAGCTCGAGAGGATGATGCTGCGATGTATTTGGTCTGTGAAGGCTTCCGTCAAACCAGTGCCAGGAGGACTTCGTTAACCTGCCGACCAGGGAGACCCGTCGAAACGGTTGTCCCGCTGGCCGCCCGTGGCACAGTACAGGGGCCCAAGCGAGCCTAACCAGCTCATGAGGCTGCCTCACCATGCCACGCATAATCTCGGGGTGGTCCGTCGTGCCGGTTGGTGACCGGAAGGTGGGGTCCCGGCGGCCATTCCTGGGAGGGTTCGGGGGCCCTTCCGTTCGGCAGGTTAATAATACTCGTCTGTGGGCAAATTCCTGGGAAAACAGGCCACCACACTTTGACCATTCGCATCGCGGCATCATTTTCTCGATTCACGCCTGTCTCTTTCTACTCCTAAAATGACAGCGCCTAACAACAAAACTGGTTCTACAGCGGTGCACACCCCCACCACAACCTTACCGTTTGAGGTGGAGTTCGCTAACATCCGCGGACTCCATGCAAACCTCAATGCCGTCCACCAACATCTTGAGACGGCACGGCCAGCAATGTTGTTCCTGACGGAGACGCAAATAATCCGCCCAGCTGACACCACCTACCTGAACTATCGCGGCTTTGTGCTTGAAGAATCCTTCAAAGCCAAAGCCGGAGTTTGCTTATTCGTTCGGGCGGATGTTTGCTGTCGCCGTCTGCGCTGTCTGGAGGACCCTTCCTTCTCTCTCCTAGTGGTACACGTCGACTTAGGCTCTCATTGCCGTGTCTACGTCTGCGTCTACCGATCCCATAACGGCGACATGGAGACAACTCGACTAATTGAACATCTTAGTCGGGTAGCAGATGATGCGCAGGAGCGGTTTCCATCGGCGGAACTGGTGTTTTTGGGGGACTTCAACGCCCACCATGAGTTGTGGTTAGGTTCCTCCAAAACAGACCATGCTGGTAGAACTGCCCACGCATTCGCTCTCACGCATGACCTGACACAACTGGTGAACCATCCCACCAGGATCCCAGACATAGTTGGCCATGCGCCCTCCTTACTCGACCTTCTGCTGACGAGTCGCCCAGCTGGATACCGGGTGGAGATTCGAGCTCCTTTAGGTTCCTCGGATCACTGCTTGATATCCAGCACAGTGCCCTTGGCATCGCGCCCGCCAACAGCGGTTTCGAAACGCCAGATTTGGCACTACGCGTCGGCAGACTGGGACAGGATGCGGGAGTATTTTGCATCCGTCCCTTGGAGGCAGCGCTGCTTTAGTGGGAAGGACCCGACCGCTAGCGCCACTGCCGTTGCTGATGAGATAGTATTAGGAATGGAATACTATATTCCACACTCCTATGTCATCAGCAAAGGCAGACGCAACCGCTGGTTCAATCGCGAGTGTGCCAGCGCTGTTGAGAGCAAACAGACGGCATACCGCGCTTGGATCAGAGGTAAAGCTCATGGGGATCCCGAAACTCGCTCGCTAAAAGCAGCCTATAATAATGCCACCAAGTCGTGTAAGAGGGCCTACATTAGAGCGGATGCCCAGCGCGTTGCACGAGTAGGCCAAGAACTCCTGACGCATCCTACGGGCAGCCGTAGCTACTGGCGTCTGGCCAAAGCCGTGCAATCCAACTTCTGCCAACCCTCGCTGCCACCACTGAGATGTCTTGACGGAACTTTAGCTCACAAGCCGCAGGAAAAGGTCGATCTCCTGGCCAAACTCTTTGCGGCTAACTCCCGGATCGATGACTGTGATGCACAGCCACCCTCAATTCCTCACTGTGGCCACACAATGTCTGATATTAAAATCAGGCAGTGTGATGTCCGTGCGGAAATGCAGTCAATCGATGTCCGGAAAGCTAACGGTCCTGATGGCATCCCAGCAATAGTCCTGAAAATGTGCGCAGCGGAGTTGTCCCCCGTGTTAACGCGTCTGTACCGTCTCTCGCTCTATTCGGGTTGTGTGCCGGAATCTTGGAGAGAAGCTAATGTGCAACCGATCCCTAAAAAAGGAGATCGGTCAGATCCGACTAATTACCGCCCTATAGCCGTAACTTCAGTGTTGTGTAAGATCCTAAAACGAATATTGAACAAACAGCTTATTCGATACCTAGAAGATCACTCCCTAATTCACGATCGTCAATATGGGTTTCGGCCAAAACGGTCAACGGGTGATCTTCTAGTGTACGTCACACATCTCTGGGGTGAGGCTATTGACAAGCGTGGCGAGTCACTGGCAGTTAGCCTTGACATAGCCAAGGCGGGCCTTTTGATCGGGTCTGGCACAAAGCTCTTCTCTCCAAGCTCCCGGCATACGGTTTGCCCGCTCAGTTCTGTAATTGGATTGCCAGCTTCCTGCATGAGCGTAGAATCCGTGTCCTTTCGGATGGATGCGCTTCGCGGTTCATGTCAGTGAACGCTGGTGTTCCTCAAGGCTCCGTTCTATCCCCCACGCTGTTCCTTCTGCATATCAATGACATGCTTCCTCTTGGAAACATTCATTGCTATGCAGATGATAGCACAGTGCATGGGGGATATAACGGGCACCCAACGGCTGGGCGGGTAGACACCGAAATGAAGCGAGCAAATCTTGTCATTGAGCTTGATCGGGTGTTGGACCTCATTTCTAAATGGGGCTCCGATAATCTGGTGGAGTTCAATGCCAAGAAAACACAGGTGTGCGCGTTCACAGCGAAAAAGTCACCATTCCTTCCCCTTCCCTCTCTTCAGGGTACATCTCTAGGCCTGCAGAGCAGTATTAACATGCTCGGTATGGATATCCGCTGCGATCTGAACCAACAGCACTACATCGAAACCGTGATTAAAAATGCTTCACGTAAACTCGGTGTCCTGAACAAGGTGCGGCGATTCTTCACGCCTGATCAGTTGTGTCTATTATACAAGACACAGGTGCGGTCTTGCGTGGAGTATTGCTCTCACCTTTGGGACGGCTCCGCAAAGTACCTTCTCGATGCCTTGGACAGATTGCAGCGCCGCGCTGTGCGCATTATCGGCAATGCAGAGGTCACTAAAACTTTCGAGCCTTTGCAATTGCGTAGAAATATTGCGTCACTCAGCGTCTTTTACCGTTTATACCATGGCGAGTGCTCTGAAGAACTCTTTGACCTCATCCCTCTTTCTCCCTTCCTCCATAGGAGTACGCGTGCTGCTCTCCGGAGTCACCAATTTACAGTCTCTAACATTCCATCTCGCACAAAGAAATTTGGTGACTCGTTTCTTTGCCGCACTTCCAAAAGATGGAATAGTCTACCAGCACACGTATTCCCTCCTACCTATGACATAGGGTCCTTCAAACGAGGCGTGAAGAAGCACTTTGTGGGCCGGCAGAGTGAGGATGACTGATGCTACGTCTCTTACGCTGCACCAGTTGTCCTCGCGCCTGGACTTCATTTCCACTTAACATCAGGTGGAGTGGGGTCATTTGCCGGGCTTAGTATAAAAAAAAAGCGTCTCACAACAATCGACTGCAACTAAATTATTTAGAGGGTCATTATCAATAAGCTTCGGCCATCTAAACACCAGACACACAACCAGCGCTCTCAAAGTGTCGCCTCGAACTAACGGGAGCATTGAATTGCTATCCGTTATTATTTTTAAAAATTTGAAATATCTTCGTCTAAATCCGGTACCTATTGTTGTGATGATAGGTCTGAATATCAAAACTAGTTGTGATTAATCGAAAACGAAATTGTGTAGAATAATTGGAAACACCTTTTCGAACGCATTTTATATGCGATTGTGCATCTAGTACGCAGATGACCGAAGTCAATAAGGTAACGAATAATAATCGTATTTGCCACAGTAAGACTTGGCATAAATTTGAGCGGTTAACAGCAAATTAGAAGAAGTTGATTTCAGTTCGCTATTTGGCACAAACTACAACAAAGGATTACTATCCTGTGAAGCGGGTAGTTTGGAATAAATTTTCCGAACACACAATAATAAGAATAAAGTCTGTTAAACCTTCAACAGATATTTATTGTCATAATGCAGTCATGAAATAAGCATATCTTTCAATAATGATATTTTCGCAGTAAAATCGTTCGCAATACAGTTTTTCGATGTAACGAAACATCGCAGTAACAAGACGTCGATTTAACAAGGCGTCGCAGTAATAGACATGTCGATGAAAGGTTTTCGAACAAACAACATTCGATGATACGGCTTTCGCACTGAAGTAGGTATTCCGTGTACAGTACAGGTACGAGTAGTATAATAACTTGAAGTAACAAATTATAACTTTCATTAGTACTATGTTACTGTAAATGTCCTAACAGACAGCGTTTCAAACTTAGTCATGTTGGCGAGATTTTTAAATGTTATTAGAAACACTGATCAGCACACAGCACTGGAATTTGGCGTTTATAAAAATTAAGCTTTGTTTAACTGAGGTAAGCAATGTTTTAGGTATCAGCCATAACAAATCGGATTTAATAGAAAATCTGACATACCTTTTACTATATGAGACTTGGTCACCCTGATACCAACCGTTACTTTTTGGCAAGTTCCCATTTGCAGGTTGTATACTCTGCTAGGCTAGATACTTTATCGCTTGTATATTCCATAAAAATAACCAAATCGTCGTATTGCCTGGTCTCATCTGCAAATGTGAATAAGATTAGTTTGTACAGTTACAAGTAATATTTTTCCATTAAGTTGATCATCATCTATCTAGTGTTTAAAATGGGGACAGAAGAACTGAAGGCAAATATGGGATTTGACTCGAGTCATCGATAGTTTATCTAGTGATTATGAAATTGTTAATTTAAAGACTTAGTAATGTAAGAGTAATACTTCGTTATTTCTTCTTCATTCAATCATATATCTGTGAAAGCGATCGACTAAACTTGTTTACTAGTCTTGCTATCGGCAAAAGCTAATGAATGAATAGACGAGGAGCGCTTGCCACTTATTTAGCGCGGCTGTAGGTATCAGTACGATCTTCGGTGTCAAATGAAGGTAAAAAAAATGGTAAAGGAAAACATTTGCAGCTGTTTGAAAAGACGTCATCATATCTTGCATCATTGTCCTCATAAACTCGTGGAACACAGGCACCAGTATTATGACACAATCCATTTGAACCTGCCTGTTCCTGACTTGCCAACATTCCTGGTTTGCGTTGGGTAGCTTTAGCAATAACAGCTGGAGTAGGTAGACCCTCCGCCTAAAGTACCAGGATCCAGCCGATCAGACACGTTCTGAATCTCCAGGCTGATGCTCATGACGCAATATTGTGTTTCTAGAACTCAGGGAAAACACCAAAAATAATGTTAGTGGCAAATGAATAGCATGGATTATCATGTAAGATGTAACGTTACTTAAACAAGATATAAAGTACACAGAACTGTCAGCTAGCAACATATTTATTTGCTCAGTGCTAGCAACAATGATCCTTTTTTTCATTAACTGTCAAATATGTAATTAAGTGTATGCTCGTATTTGGCGGCGTATTGCAAAAAGAACCACTAACGATCGCCCTCCCGAAGCCGACATCATATTAATTTAAGTAGGCACGATTGAAGAGTAGCCTCGACCACGTGCAATGCGTGTAAATGATTTGTATGTGCACCATCGAAGGGTAGCCTCGACCACGTGCAATGCGTGTAAATGATTTGTATGTGCACCATCGAAGGGTAGCCTCGACCACGTGCAATGTGTGTAAATGATTTGTATGTGCACCATCGAAGGGTAGCCTCGACCACGTGCAATGCGTGTAATTGAATTGTATGTGCACCATCGAAGGGTAGCCTCGACCACGTGCTATGCATGTTAATGATTATGTATGTGCATCGTCAATCTATTAAAATGATTCTGTCACCCTACCGAATTAATCTTGCAATTTATTAAGTAGTGAATTTGTGAGCGTAATTACTTGGTTCATCCCACTTCTGATGTGGGAGATTAAGTAAAGAGAGTAATGATTTTGATCAATTTATATTCATTAAAACCAGATTAATTGGCAGACAGTAATAATATACACACATTTAGTGTTAATTTTAATACAGTAATATCACTTTATTAAAATAATTAGCCATTTGGCATTTTACATAATGAAAATTGGTACTTACTACTATTTCTTGTAACATACACAGTTATGTACTAAAATACATAATTTAGTTACACCATCATAGCATACGTCAATACTATGTCGACAATCAGAGCTCCGTCATGCGCCGCAGTTGAGTACAGAATGGCCGGAAGGCGCTAGCGCATGACCTTTTATACTGAAGCACAAACAAGTCGCTAATGACGCATGGCGTGGGGAGCGTGGCAATGATCAAGCACGTGTTTTCTTATTCGTATTAATTACTGCAATGAATTTGCTTTCTTTAAACATTTGTTTTTAATGCTAACATTAATAGTAATCTACATTTAAATGCCAATCTCCCACATATATATAACCTTTATTATTATGATAAATTGGAGACAATATTTAAAATCTCTCAATAAATTAAAATGACCTACTGTCCACTTTTCACCTGTTAAAAATCTCCGAATAGATTTAGACTTAGATTAGATTTATTAACTAAATCCGAAATTTTCAGGGCCTTTACATCGTTTTCCTAAACCAGTTTTTCCACATTTCGAAAGATTTGGTAAATGGAAAAACATACTTGAAAAAGTTGTTCAAGAAAAAGGAGACAAGCATATATACAATCAAATCAGACTTTGTAATAACCATTTTGAACAGTTTTATAAATCGCCAAGCAATCGTCTCACTGCCAATGCAATTCCAACAATTTAGATTAATGGTATGTATAAGATTTATAAATGTTTATTATCTTTAGCTTCTTAGCTTGTACGTAGGTATAATTTGAAATTACTTTATTATTTAGGTACCTTATAATTTCAGCACAGCCTCAAAATCCCGAACCATCTCCATCTAAACAAGATCAAATGGATGTACAACTTAATGAATCGCAAGCTATTTTGATTCAGTCAACATCTACTTATTTTGATGAATCAGGTAAATACACAAAACTGTAAAATGTACTCTCTCTAACATCTTTTTTAATAAAATATTTATCTATATTAGAATCCATAATTCAAAATGCCTAAAAACACCTAACGTTTATAACACATGGATAATTTTTAAAATCCTTTAGGTACTTATGTATAATTTGCCATTATTTTATAATTTGCTTTTAATTTCAGCACAACCTCAAAATCCTGAAACATCTACATCTAAACAAGATACAATGAATGTACAACTTTCTGAATTGCAACCTACTTTGATACAGTCAACATCAACCTGTTTTGAACAAAAATCAGGTAAATGCACAAAATGGTTAAGTAAATGTATTCTTTAGCATTCCTTTTATCCCGTTATGTCAATGTTTTTATGGATTTTAAAATATTTATTTATTGTCCCATTGATGTTATACAATTATACACACTTATATTAAATAAATAAATAAATTTTGTTTACGCTCACACCTATTATCTAGACCAAGATGAGTATTCTTGTGAAACTAGTTTATATGGTAAGATAACGGATAAATATACATAAACATAGAGAAAACACCCAGACCCGAAATCAATTTAGAAAAACAGTTTTTCTCTAAATTGACCCGACCGGGGATCGAACCCGGGACCTCAGAGATGGCGACACCATGAAAACCGGTGCACAAACCACTCGACCAAGGAGGTCGTCGAATATTATACTTACTTAATTTTTAACTTTGAATCTTTATTCTTTTTACATTATGAGATAGTTTTATATACATATATATATATATATGGGTGAAATTGTTGTATTCTCAAATATTAATTAGGTATGTTTTATATTTCAGATCCTTTGAAAATGAAACCTAAAAATGTATCCATTAATATGATCAATAAATTGAAAAAGAGAATCACGAACTTAACTTCAAAATGCAAAACAGAAAGGAAAAAATACTTTTAACAAAAAGATTGTGCAAAACAAGGTCACTGATGAAAATGGTTGATTCAATGCCTGAATCTATAAAACGGTTTACACTTTTACAAATGAAGTGGGAGACCAAGCCACGAGGTAGAAGATTCTCCATGGACGTGAAAATTATGGCTCTGACTATTTTTAAACAGAGCCAGAAAGGCTATAAATTATTGCGGAAGTTATTTGTGCTGCCATCAAAGCGTAGCCTCCAAAAATTATTAAGTGCCTTACGGGTTAATCCAGGGATAAACTCCCATATTTTGGAAAATTTAAAGCACACAGTGTCCAAATTACCTAAAGAAAACAGACTTTGTACATTATTATTTGATGAAGTTGCTTTGTCACCTGGGCTATATTTTAATATGTCACATATTACTGGGTTTGAAGATGAGGGCATTAAAATAACACAAAAGATAGCAGATCACGCTTTGGTCTTTATGATCAAACGCATAAAGACCAAATCAAAGCAGCCTGTTTGCTTTAGTTTTTGCCAAAGTGCGACAAAAACTTATGATTTAAAAAATCAAATTATTACTGTTATTCAAGATCTTCAAAAAACAGGTTCAATTATAGTTGCTACAGTTTGTGACCAAGCAACTACAAATGTTAGCACAATTAAAAGTTTAAAAATGACACAAAAATTAAATTTTTAAAAGAAAATAAAGAATATAATTCTACAGCAGTAGAAATAGGAAATTTAAAATTCTTTCCTCTCTTTGACCCGCCTCACTTATTGAAAGGAATACGCAATAATTTAATGGTTAAAAATTTGATATACAAACAAAATTGTATAGAAAAAGTTGCAAAATGGGAGCATCTCAAAATGCTGATGGATGTGGACACAGGCGAAGATGAAATTAGACTTGTCAACAAATTGACTGAATGCCATGTTAATTTACAGAAAATTAACGAAATGAAAGTTAAATATGCTGCTCAAGTTCTTAGCCAAAGAGTGTCTTCAGCAATGCGCTATTTAGCAAGTGAGTACCTACCTACTATTTACTTGCAAATTTTAAAAGGCTCTTGGCCTACTGATACGGCTACCTGTCCTAGACCTAAAGGTCCCCCGATCCGATTTGAACCCCTCGGAGAATCTATTAGGGATTACAGACACGTACTAGTGCGTGTCTGTAATCTGTTATACCATTCTCTCTAGAAAACCTCTGACGGTGTTTTGATCACACTTTTATTTATTTATTTATTTAATCGAACACCAACACAATGAACACCAATAAAATTTACACAACAAAAATACACTTAGGATAACACAAGCCAAATGTCACTGCAATTATAGGTGCGGACTACATGCAACAAAAATGAGCAAGTAATAAACTAAGTAGGTAAAAAACAAGTATCAGACAAAATTAGTACTAAATTAAATCAAATTGATAATTAAATGACTGTTTAAAAAACAAAATCAATTTACTAATAAAAATAAGAATGAATTAAATTAAATTACTGAATTTACGAATAAAATTAATATCACACTTTTCAATTAGATTTTCCATATAATTTATCGCAACTAAAATAGCTCTTAATCTTCATGGCATTATCAGCGAAAACATCAATAGTTTCTCCTTTAGAGAGAGCGTTGTACTGCCTAACAAGTCTAGACATAGGTGCGTGGTATCCCAGACATGACTTAGAACCCTCCAATTTGAATAAGTTGAACCTAGATACTCTTGGTAACCTAGACGGAGCGCATAAGGAAACCAAAGCCAACAAATCTGGAGCATCAAGGATACCATACACTAGTTTGTGAAAGAATGTGGTATCAAGCATTCGTCTACGATCCGACAGGGATAACATTTTAAAGTGAAGCAGCCTGTCATCGTAGCTCAGCAAGACCTTACCCAAATGGCAAGAATACGTGAGGTGCCACAGGAAGCGCTTTTCGACACTTTCTATCCTTTTTCTGTAAACATCATAGAAAGGGCTCCATGCTACACAACCGTACTCCAAGCCACTACGGACAAGTGAATTGTAAAGTAGAATTTTAGTCTTTGGAGACTGAAAGTCCTTACAGTTGCGCAAAATAAAACCAAGGCACTTGAATCCCTTGGTGACAATGTTATCAACGTGGGCATTCAGGCAAAGTTTGCTATCAAGAGTAATTCCCAGATCGCGCACTTCGCTAACACTTTGCAGGGTTTTACCTCTGAGAGTGTAAAGTAGAATGTAAATTTTTTTCCTACGCGTGAATAAAATTGAATGACACTTAGAGACATTTAAAATCATGTCATTGACGTTACACCAAGTATCAAGTCTGTTAAGGTCGTCCTGAAGCAGCGCAACATCGACTCTGTCGTCAATCGAACGGAATACTTTAAGATCATCGGCGAAAAGATAGTGATGAGAATTGCGGGAACAATTGCCGATATCATTGATAAAAATGTTAAATAACATTGGGCCAAGATGTGAGCGCTGGGGGACACCGGAATGAAGAGGGAACGGCTCAGAAGTATAACCGTTCACCACGACTCTCGACTCCCAACAAAGCAAGTACGAACTACACCAACCGAGCAAAGGTTCGGCGATACCGTGCAAGGAAAGCTTACGAACAAGTAACGTATGGTTAACTCTATCAAAGGCCTTACTGAAGTTGGTATAGATCGCACTGACCGAAGAACGCCTATCGAGGGTTGAAGAAACTTCATCAACGAAAGAAACTAGATTTGTGGAAGTGGACCTACGCTTTATGAAACCATGTTGCCTGGTAGAAATAATGTTTTTAAAGTGCCAAGACAGAACAGGATGCAGCAACTTCTCAAAAACTTTAGCAAATGTAGGCAGTATGGATATGGGCCTATAATTATTGATAAGATTCGCATCCCCAGCCTTGTAAAGCGGGACAACTAAAGACTCCTTCCACGCGTCCGGAAATGAACCTGTAGCCAGGGAGTGATTAATAATGAGGCGCAAAGGAACTGCTAACACTGAGGCACACCTGAATACGAACACTGACGGAATACCATCAGCACCGGCACCCTTGTTACGGTCAAGTCTTTTTAACACCCTTAACACCTGACTATCCCGAAATTTAATGAGAGTCAAGTAATCGCTTGTATGATAGGTAACTTCAGCGGAATCAGATGGCTTGGTACGAACGGAGCCAGAAGTGTAAGCCGAAGCGAAATTTTTTGCAAAAAGGTTACAAATCCCGCTGCCGACTCGTCGCCCAACATCATATGTGCTGGATAGTGACCATGACCCTTCCTTTTGTTTTTAATGAATGACCAAAATAGTTTGGGATTAGAGCGTAAGCTGCATTCGAGACGCGTAATGTAGATCTTATAACATTGTGACATTAATTTTAGAGACCCTTCCTTGGCATGCTCGAAAGAAAGCTTGTCACGAGGGTCCTGGCTAAATTTGCGCAATTTTTGGTGATATTTATGCTTTTCGCGCAAGAGTCCAATAAGCGCATTGGAAAACCACACTGGGTACCTTTTTGAGTGCGGTCTAGAGTAAGGCACATGCTTTCTTATGGCTTCACGAATAAAGCCATAAAATACAGTGACCATATCGTTAGCAGTTGTGCAGTTAGCGAACTCTGTATCCCAACAGACACTAGAAAGGTCACTGATGATACTCTCATAGTCAGCCTTGTGAAAACATAAACGAGCACCGCTACAAACAGGAAGACAAACACTGGATCCAAAGGATATAGAAAATAGCATAGGCGGATGAATTGGGTGGATCACTGATAAAGGAGAAACATTGGACGATACATCAGATATTTTTGTATTACTCAACAACACGACGACCTCCTTGGTCGAGTGGTTTGTACACCGGTTTCCATGGTGTCTCGCCATCTTTGAGGTCACGGGTTCGATCCCCGGCCGGGTCAATTTAGAAAGTATTGTTTTCTAAATTGTCTTGGGTCTGGGTGTTTTCTATGTATAATAAGTATGTATTTAAGTATTTTAAGTATGTGTATCCGTTGTCTAGTAACCATTTAACGAGTTTCTTCGAAGCTTCTCTTGGGCTAGATAATTGGTGTGATTGTAGGAAAAATTTATTTATTATTTATTTATTTATTAACAAGTCCAACTGATTTCCCTTATTGTTCGGGATGAAATTGTACTGTTTCAGGTCATGCATAGCAACAAAATCAACAAGCATAGTGGAGTACAGACTGTTGTTCGTCTCTCCGTGTAATGGGATGCTTTCGTTTAAAAACCTCCAGCTTATCGAGCTAAGGTTGAAATCTCCCAGGAAGGCCACGTTGACGATTTTGTTACGTTCAACAGTAATATTTGTATTATTAATGAACTCATCGAGTACATGTTTTTGTATAGGTGGCGGAAGATAAACAGCACAAATGTAAAGTTCCTCAACTTTGCCGTCGTTAGATCGAACCTGAACACCTACCCAGAGATCCTCGCAATCAGACTCGTAGTTCTGCAAACGTCTTGAGTGTAGGTGCCTGGAGACAGCTATAAGCACGCCCCCACCATTCTTCCTAGAGTGAAACCCACTCGTCTCTCTATCTCTTCTATACACTACATAGTCCAATCAACGGGGCTTTTGTAAGCCGAAAAATTCCTCTGCCTCTGAAATTTGGCATGTGATGAAGTTAGGTAGTACAGATTACAGATGTAAAATAATCCAACAAAATTTGTTACGAGAAAGTAGGTATTTTTACCAAAACATGAAAATCGCTTATAACTCTCTGTGAATATTTCCTCAGGCTGAAATTCTTTCTGTATACGTACTTATGTACTAGTTAGAATAAGTGTGTCAAAGAATCCAACATTTTTTCCATTTCAGGGAACCCCAAATTTTAACTTTTAACATTTTCCACTATAACTTCCGTTGAAAAATTGCTCCGTCCATTTTTATTTTTTAATATGTTTTTATATCATTAAATACACAGCTTTGTTTAATAATCCAATAAATTTTCCATTTAAAATATATTTTTTTGATTTTTGCTTAATTACGTATTCAGAAAAATTGCTCCGTCCATTTTTATACCTTTAATAGTCATATTATTTTATATTTAATCAGATTTATCAAGAATCCAACAAATTTTCGAACGATTAGTATTTTTTACGAAATTATTATGTTCGCTGATTTATCTTGACCGCTCGGAGCTGCTTTGCCCGCACTTGCCAGGCAATTTTTTATCTTATACGCACAGCACAGAGAATACACAACGTTGTACAACGGGGCGCTAAGAAATTAGCTTTTAAAAGGAATATTTATTACTGCTCGATTCAATTAGGTTCACACCAAACAGATTATCTATCAGCCGCGGACTGTGAGCGCGTGTTACGCAGTTTATCGTTTTTCCATTTATATATATTTAACTTTTCGTTCACAACGAAAATGGACTATATGTGTACGCTTTTACGTAGTGCGTAGTCGCTTACTCTCTGAGGCCGAATTATGAACTACGCGTCTATGCACGGCGGACGCGGATTGGCTACGTAACCGAACGTAACAGCGTATTAATTAGCACAGAATACTATTTATGCAGAAAAGAAGCCACTCACGATCAAATTTTGGAGTGACATCAGTTCAACTGATGGGAAAAACTGATCGTCTGTGGTCACGCTACCCAGTACGCTATAGCGTATTGAAGGCTTGGTGTGTACGCATACAGGCCATACAGCAGACTGAGTTCACGTTCACACCGGGGCAGACAGTGAGTATACTCATAGTCCGCGGCGGACAATCCGTTTGGTGTGAACAATGCCTAATAAATATTTTGCAAAAAAATCCCTCTATTTAATAATTCATGCGGTAAAGGGTTAAACACCGTTCCTTGCACAAATAGTACATAACGGCAACGCCGCCTCATGTAGCTCAGCCGCTGCGCGAGCGCCCCCCAAACCGCCCGCCGCCGCACCCCTCATCACACCCGCCGCGACCGGTCGTTTCGTCTTTAGCTTTGCTAAGCGCGCCGGCAATGCTTGTACTTAGCTATTATCATTAATATACCAAATAAAAATAATGTGTATAAAATACATACAGAGGTAGGTACCAAAAGTAGGGCCAATTTAATAGATCACATTTTACATCTGTCAGTATTTAGTTTTATTAGTTTATTACCGCTTGCCTAACTAAAAGTAAGTAAGTACCAAATAAAGATGACTATAGGTACTTAGGTAGGTACTTACGTTTTTAAAAGGTAGGTCTTAGTACAGGTAGGTCTACTACAGCTTGTCTAACTGTGAAAAAAATTTTAAGATGACTGTAGGTAAGGTAGGTACGTTATGTAAAATAAAAAATCTGAACCAAAAAAATAATATTTTAGAAAAACAGTTTTTCTCTAAATTGACCCGACCGGGGATCGAACCCGGGACCTCAGAGATGGCGACACCATGAAAACCGGTGCACAAACCACTCGACCAAGGAGGTCGTCGAATATTATACTTACTTAATTTTTAACTTTGAATCTTTATTCTTTTTACATTATGAGATAGTTTTATATACATATATATATATATATGGGTGAAATTGTTGTATTCTCAAATATTAATTAGGTATGTTTTATATTTCAGATCCTTTGAAAATGAAACCTAAAAATGTATCCATTAATATGATCAATAAATTGAAAAAGAGAATCACGAACTTAACTTCAAAATGCAAAACAGAAAGGAAAAAATACTTTTAACAAAAAGATTGTGCAAAACAAGGTCACTGATGAAAATGGTTGATTCAATGCCTGAATCTATAAAACGGTTTACACTTTTACAAATGAAGTGGGAGACCAAGCCACGAGGTAGAAGATTCTCCATGGACGTGAAAATTATGGCTCTGACTATTTTTAAACAGAGCCAGAAAGGCTATAAATTATTGCGGAAGTTATTTGTGCTGCCATCAAAGCGTAGCCTCCAAAAATTATTAAGTGCCTTACGGGTTAATCCAGGGATAAACTCCCATATTTTGGAAAATTTAAAGCACACAGTGTCCAAATTACCTAAAGAAAACAGACTTTGTACATTATTATTTGATGAAGTTGCTTTGTCACCTGGGCTATATTTTAATATGTCACATATTACTGGGTTTGAAGATGAGGGCATTAAAATAACACAAAAGATAGCAGAACACGCTTTGGTCTTTATGATCAAACGCATAAAGACCAAATCAAAGCAGCCTGTTTGCTTTAGTTTTTGCCAAAGTGCGACAAAAACTTATGATTTAAAAAATCAAATTATTACTGTTATTCAAGATCTTCAAAAAACAGGTTCAATTATAGTTGCTACAGTTTGTGACCAAGCAACTACAAATGTTAGCACAATTAAAAGTTTAAAAATGACACAAAAATTAAATATTTAAAAGAAAATAAAGAATATAATTCTACAGCAGTAGAAATAGGAAATTTAAAATTCTTTCCTCTCTTTGACCCGCCTCACTTATTGAAAGGAATACGCAATAATTTAATGGTTAAAAATTTGATATACAAACAAAATTGTATAGAAAAAGTTGCAAAATGGGAGCATCTCAAAATGCTGATGGATGTGGACACAGGCGAAGATGAAATTAGACTTGTCAACAAATTGACTGAATGCCATGTTAATTTACAGAAAATTAACGAAATGAAAGTTAAATATGCTGCTCAAGTTCTTAGCCAAAGAGTGTCTTCAGCAATGCGCTATTTAGCAAGTGAGTACCTACCTACTATTTACTTGCAAATTTTAAAAGGCTCTTGGCCTACTGATACGGCTACCTGTCCTAGACCTAAAGGTCCCCCGATCCGATTTGAACCCCTCGGAGAATCTATTAGGGATTACAGACACGTACTAGTGCGTGTCTGTAATCTGTTATACCATTCTCTCTAGAAAACCTCTGACGGTGTTTTGATCACACTTTTATTTATTTATTTATTTATTTATTTATTTAATTAATCGAACACCAACACAATGAACACCAATAAAATTTACACAACAAAAATACACTTAGGATAACACAAGCCAAATGTCACTGCAATTATAGGTGCGGACTACATGCAACAAAAATGAGCAAGTAATAAACTAAGTAGGTAAAAAACAAGTATCAGACAAAATTAGTACTAAATTAAATCAAATTGATAATTAAATGACTGTTTAAAAAACAAAATCAATTTACTAATAAAAATAAGAATGAATTAAATTAAATTACTGAATTTACGAATAAAATTAATAGCACACTTTTCAATTAGATTTTCCATATAATTTATCGCAACTAAAATAGCTCTTAATCTTCATGGCATTATCAGCGAAAACATCAATAGTTTCTCCTTTAGAGAGAGCGTTGTACTGCCTAACAAGTCTAGACATAGGTGCGTGGTATCCCAGACATGGCTTAGAACCCTCCAATTTGAATAAGTTGAACCTAGATACTCTTGGTAACCTAGACGGAGCGCATAAGGAAACCAAAGCCAACAAATCTGGAGCACCAAGGATACCGTACACTACTTTGTGAAAGAATGTGGTGTCAAGCATTCGTCTACGATCCGACAGGGATAACATTTTAAAGTGAAGCAGCCTGTCATCGTAGCTCAGCAAGACCTTACCCAAATGGCAAGAATACGTGAGGTGCCACAGGAAGCGCTTTTCGACACTTTCTATCCTTTTTCTGTAAACATCATAGAAAGGGCTCCATGCTACACAACCGTACTCCAAGCCACTACGGACAAGTGAATTGTAAAGTAGAATTTTAGTCTTTGGAGACTGAAAGTCCTTGCAGTTGCGCAAAATAAAACCAAGGCACTTGAATCCCTTGGTGACAATGTTATCAACGTGGGCATTCAGGCAAAGTTTGCTATCAAGAGTAATTCCCAGATCGCGCACTTCGCTAACACTTTGCAGGGTTTTACCTCTGAGAGTGTAAAGTAGAATGTAAATTTTTTTCCTACGCGTGAATAAAATTGAATGACACTTAGAGACATTTAAAATCATGTCATTGACGTTACACCAAGTATCAAGTCTGTTAAGGTCGTCCTGAAGCAGCGCAACATCGACTCTGTCGTCAATCGAACGGAATACTTTAAGATCATCGGCGAAAAGATAGTGATGAGAATTGCGGGAACAATTGCCGATATCATTGATAAAAATGTTAAAGAACATTGGGCCAAGATGTGAGCGCTGGGGGACACCGGAATGAAAAGGGAACGGCTCAGAAGTATAACCGTTCACCACGACTCTCGACTCCCAACAAAGCAAGTACGAACTACACCAACCGAGCAAAGGTTCGGCGATACCGTGCAAGGAAAGCTTACGAACAAGTAACGTATGGTTAACTCTATCAAAGGCCTTACTGAAGTTGGTATAGATCGCACTGACCGAAGAACGCCTGTCGAGGGTTGAAGAAACTTCATCAACGAAAGAAACTAGATTTGTGGAAGTGGACCTACGCTTTATGAAACCATGTTGCCTGGTAGAAATAATGTTTTTAAAGTGCCAAGACAGAACAGGATGCAGCAACTTCTCAAAAACTTTAGCAAATGTAGGCAGTATGGATATGGGCCTATAATTATTGATAAGATTCGCATCCCCAGCCTTGTAAAGCGGGACAACTAAAGACTCCTTCCACGCGTCCGGAAATGAACCTGTAGCCAGGGAGTGATTAATAATGAGGCGCAAAGGAACTGCTAAGACTGAGGCACACCTGAATACGAACACTGACGGAATACCATCAGCACCGGCACCCTTGTTACGGTCAAGTCTTTTTAACACCCTTAACACCTGACTATCCCGAAATTTAATGAGAGTCAAGTAATCGCTTGTATGATAGGTAACTTCAGCGGAATCAGATGGCTTGGTACGAACGGAGCCAGAAGTGTAAGCCGAAGCGAAATTTTTTGCAAAAAGGTTACAAATCCCGCTGCCGACTCGTCGCCCAACATCATATGTGCTGGATAGTGACCATGACCCTTCCTTTTGTTTTTAATGAATGACCAAAATAGTTTGGGATTAGAGCGTAAGCTGCATTCGAGACGCGTAATGTAGATCTTATAACATTGTGACATTAATTTTAGAGACCCTTCCTTGGCATGCTCGAAAGAAAGCTTGTCACGAGGGTCCTGGCTAAATTTGCGCAATTTTTGGTGATATTTATGCTTTTCGCGCAAGAGTCCAATAAGCGCATTGGAAAACCACACTGGGTACCTTTTTGAGTGCGGTCTAGAGTAAGGCACATGCTTTCTTATGGCTTCACGAATAAAGCCATAAAATACAGTGACCATATCGTTAGCAGTTGTGCAGTTAGCGAACTCTGTATCCCAACAGACACTAGAAAGGTCACTGATGATACTCTCATAGTCAGCCTTGTGAAAACATAAACGAGCACCGCTACAAACAGGAAGACAAACACTGGATCCAAAGGATATAGAAAATAGCATAGGCGGATGAATTGGGTGGATCACTGATAAAGGAGAAACATTGGACGATACATCAGATATTTTTGTATTACTCAACAACACGACGACCTCCTTGGTCGAGTGGTTTGTACACCGGTTTCCATGGTGTCTCGCCATCTTTGAGGTCACGGGTTCGATCCCCGGCCGGGTCAATTTAGAAAGTATTGTTTTCTAAATTGTCTTGGGTCTGGGTGTTTTCTATGTATAATAAGTATGTATTTAAGTATTTTAAGTATGTGTATCCGTTGTCTAGTAACCATTTAACGAGTTTCTTCGAAGCTTCTCTTGGGCTAGATAATTGGTGTGATTGTAGGAAAAATTTATTTATTATTTATTTATTTATTAACAAGTCCAACTGATTTCCCTTATTGTTCGGGATGAAATTGTACTGTTTCAGGTCATGCATAGCAACAAAATCAACAAGCATAGTGGAGTACAGACTGTTGTTCGTCTCTCCGTGTAATGGGATGCTTTCGTTTAAAAACCTCCAGCTTATCGAGCTAAGGTTGAAATCTCCCAGGAAGGCCACGTTGACCATTTTGTTACGTTCAACAGTAATATTTGTATTATTAATGAACTCATCGAGTACATGTTTTTGTATAGGTGGCGGAAGATAAACAGCACAAATGTAAAGTTCCTCAACTTTGCCGTCGTTAGATCGAACCTGAACACCTACCCAGAGATCCTCGCAATCAGACTCGTAGTTCTGCAAACGTCTTGAGTGTAGGTGCCTGGAGACAGCTATAAGCACGCCCCCACCATTCTTCCTAGAGTGAAACCCACTCGTCTCTCTATCTCTTCTATACACTACATAGTCCAATCAACGGGGCTTTTGTAAGCCGAAAAATTCCTCTGCCTCTGAAATTTGGCATGTGATGAAGTTAGGTAGTACAGATTACAGATGTAAAATAATCCAACAAAATTTGTTACGAGAAAGTAGGTATTTTTACCAAAACATGAAAATCGCTTATAACTCTCTGTGAATATTTCCTCAGGCTGAAATTCTTTCTGTATACGTACTTATGTACTAGTTAGAATAAGTGTGTCAAAGAATCCAACATTTTTTCCATTTCAGAGAACCCCAAATTTTAACTTTTAACATTTTCCACTATAACTTCCGTTGAAAAATTGCTCCGTCCATTTTTATTTTTTAATATGTTTTTATATCATTAAATACACAGCTTTGTTTAATAATCCAATAAATTTTCCATTTAAAACATATTTTTTTACATATTTTTTTACATATTGCTTAATTACGTATTCAGAAAAATTGCTCCGTCCATTTTTATACCTTTAATAGTCATATTATTTTATATTTAATCAGATTTATCAAGAATCCAACAAATTTTCGAACGATTAGTATTTTTTACGAAATTATTATGTTCGCTGATTTATCTTGACCGCTCGGAGCTGCTTTGCCCGCACTTGCCAGGCAATTTTTTATCTTATACGCACAGCACAGAGAATACACAACGTTGTACAACGGGGCGCTAAGAAATTAGCTTTTAAAAGGAATATTTATTACTGCTCGATTCAATTAGGTTCACACCAAACAGATTATCTATCAGCCGCGGACTGTGAGCGCGTGTTACGCAGTTTATCGTTTTTCCATTTATATATATTTAACTTTTCGTTCACAACGAAAATGGACTATATGTGTACGCTTTTACGTAGTGCGTAGTCGCTTACTCTCTGAGGCCGAATTATGAACTACGCGTCTATGCACGGCGGACGCGGATTGGCTACGTAACCGAACGTAACAGCGTATTAATTAGCACAGAATACTATTTATGCAGAAAAGAAGCCACTCACGATCAAATTTTGGAGTGACATCAGTTCAACTGATGGGAAAAACTGATCGTCTGTGGTCACGCTACCCAGTACGCTATAGCGTATTGAAGGCTTGGTGTGTACGCATACAGGCCATACAGCAGACTGAGTTCACGTTCACACCGGGGCAGACAGTGAGTATACTCATAGTCCGCGGCGGACAATCCGTTTGGTGTGAACAATGCCTAATAAATATTTTGCAAAAAAATCCCTCTATTTAATAATTCATGCGGTAAAGGGTTAAACACCGTTCCTTGCACAAATAGTACATAACGGCAACGCCGCCTCATGTAGCTCAGCCGCTGCGCGAGCGCCCCCCAAACCGCCCGCCGCCGCACCCCTCATCACACCCGCCGCGACCGGTCGTTTCGTCTTTAGCTTTGCTAAGCGCGCCGGCAATGCTTGTACTTAGCTATTATCATTAATATACCAAATAAAAATAATGTGTATAAAATACATACAGAGGTAGGTACCAAAAGTAGGGCCAATTTAATAGATCACATTTTACATCTGTCAGTATTTAGTTTTATTAGTTTATTACCGCTTGCCTAACTAAAAGTAAGTAAGTACCAAATAAAGATGACTATAGGTACTTAGGTAGGTACTTACGTTTTTAAAAGGTAGGTCTTAGTACAGGTAGGTCTACTACAGCTTGTCTAACTGTGAAAAAAATTTTAAGATGACTGTAGGTAAGGTAGGTACGTTATGTAAAATAAAAAATCTGAACCAAAAAAATAATATTTTAGAAAAACAGTTTTTCTCTAAATTGACCCGACCGGGGATCGAACCCGGGACCTCAGAGATGGCGACACCATGAAAACCGGTGCACAAACCACTCGACCAAGGAGGTCGTCGAATATTATACTTACTTAATTTTTAACTTTGAATCTTTATTCTTTTTACATTATGAGATAGTTTTATATACATATATATATATATATGGGTGAAATTGTTGTATTCTCAAATATTAATTAGGTATGTTTTATATTTCAGATCCTTTGAAAATGAAACCTAAAAATGTATCCATTAATATGATCAATAAATTGAAAAAGAGAATCACGAACTTAACTTCAAAATGCAAAACAGAAAGGAAAAAATACTTTTAACAAAAAGATTGTGCAAAACAAGGTCACTGATGAAAATGGTTGATTCAATGCCTGAATCTATAAAACGGTTTACACTTTTACAAATGAAGTGGGAGACCAAGCCACGAGGTAGAAGATTCTCCATGGACGTGAAAATTATGGCTCTGACTATTTTTAAACAGAGCCAGAAAGGCTATAAATTATTGCGGAAGTTATTTGTGCTGCCATCAAAGCGTAGCCTCCAAAAATTATTAAGTGCCTTACGGGTTAATCCAGGGATAAACTCCCATATTTTGGAAAATTTAAAGCACACAGTGTCCAAATTACCTAAAGAAAACAGACTTTGTACATTATTATTTGATGAAGTTGCTTTGTCACCTGGGCTATATTTTAATATGTCACATATTACTGGGTTTGAAGATGAGGGCATTAAAATAACACAAAAGATAGCAGAACACGCTTTGGTCTTTATGATCAAACGCATAAAGACCAAATCAAAGCAGCCTGTTTGCTTTAGTTTTTGCCAAAGTGCGACAAAAACTTATGATTTAAAAAATCAAATTATTACTGTTATTCAAGATCTTCAAAAAACAGGTTCAATTATAGTTGCTACAGTTTGTGACCAAGCAACTACAAATGTTAGCACAATTAAAAGTTTAAAAATGACACAAAAATTAAATATTTAAAAGAAAATAAAGAATATAATTCTACAGCAGTAGAAATAGGAAATTTAAAATTCTTTCCTCTCTTTGACCCGCCTCACTTATTGAAAGGAATACGCAATAATTTAATGGTTAAAAATTTGATATACAAACAAAATTGTATAGAAAAAGTTGCAAAATGGGAGCATCTCAAAATGCTGATGGATGTGGACACAGGCGAAGATGAAATTAGACTTGTCAACAAATTGACTGAATGCCATGTTAATTTACAGAAAATTAACGAAATGAAAGTTAAATATGCTGCTCAAGTTCTTAGCCAAAGAGTGTCTTCAGCAATGCGCTATTTAGCAAGTGAGTACCTACCTACTATTTACTTGCAAATTTTAAAAGGCTCTTGGCCTACTGATACGGCTACCTGTCCTAGACCTAAAGGTCCCCCGATCCGATTTGAACCCCTCGGAGAATCTATTAGGGATTACAGACACGTACTAGTGCGTGTCTGTAATCTGTTATACCATTCTCTCTAGAAAACCTCTGACGGTGTTTTGATCACACTTTTATTTATTTATTTATTTATTTATTTATTTAATTAATCGAACACCAACACAATGAACACCAATAAAATTTACACAACAAAAATACACTTAGGATAACACAAGCCAAATGTCACTGCAATTATAGGTGCGGACTACATGCAACAAAAATGAGCAAGTAATAAACTAAGTAGGTAAAAAACAAGTATCAGACAAAATTAGTACTAAATTAAATCAAATTGATAATTAAATGACTGTTTAAAAAACAAAATCAATTTACTAATAAAAATAAGAATGAATTAAATTAAATTACTGAATTTACGAATAAAATTAATAGCACACTTTTCAATTAGATTTTCCATATAATTTATCGCAACTAAAATAGCTCTTAATCTTCATGGCATTATCAGCGAAAACATCAATAGTTTCTCCTTTAGAGAGAGCGTTGTACTGCCTAACAAGTCTAGACATAGGTGCGTGGTATCCCAGACATGACTTAGAACCCTCCAATTTGAATAAGTTGAACCTAGATACTCTTGGTAACCTAGACGGAGCGCATAAGGAAACCAAAGCCAACAAATCTGGAGCACCAAGGATACCGTACACTACTTTGTGAAAGAATGTGGTGTCAAGCATTCGTCTACGATCCGACAGGGATAACATTTTAAAGTGAAGCAGCCTGTCATCGTAGCTCAGCAAGACCTTACCCAAATGGCAAGAATACGTGAGGTGCCACAGGAAGCGCTTTTCGACACTTTCTATCCTTTTTCTGTAAACATCATAGAAAGGGCTCCATGCTACACAACCGTACTCCAAGCCACTACGGACAAGTGAATTGTAAAGTAGAATTTTAGTCTTTGGAGACTGAAAGTCCTTGCAGTTGCGCAAAATAAAACCAAGGCACTTGAATCCCTTGGTGACAATGTTATCAACGTGGGCATTCAGGCAAAGTTTGCTATCAAGAGTAATTCCCAGATCGCGCACTTCGCTAACACTTTGCAGGGTTTTACCTCTGAGAGTGTAAAGTAGAATGTAAATTTTTTTCCTACGCGTGAATAAAATTGAATGACACTTAGAGACATTTAAAATCATGTCATTGACGTTACACCAAGTATCAAGTCTGTTAAGGTCGTCCTGAAGCAGCGCAACATCGACTCTGTCGTCAATCGAACGGAATACTTTAAGATCATCGGCGAAAAGATAGTGATGAGAATTGCGGGAACAATTGCCGATATCATTGATAAAAATGTTAAAGAACATTGGGCCAAGATGTGAGCGCTGGGGGACACCGGAATGAAGAGGGAACGGCTCAGAAGTATAACCGTTCACCACGACTCTCGACTCCCAACAAAGCAAGTACGAACTACACCAACCGAGCAAAGGTTCGGCGATACCGTGCAAGGAAAGCTTACGAACAAGTAACGTATGGTTAACTCTATCAAAGGCCTTACTGAAGTTGGTATAGATCGCACTGACCGAAGAACGCCTGTCGAGGGTTGAAGAAACTTCATCAACGAAAGAAACTAGATTTGTGGAAGTGGACCTACGCTTTATGAAACCATGTTGCCTGGTAGAAATAATGTTTTTAAAGTGCCAAGACAGAACAGGATGCAGCAACTTCTCAAAAACTTTAGCAAATGTAGGCAGTATGGATATGGGCCTATAATTATTGATAAGATTCGCATCCCCAGCCTTGTAAAGCGGGACAACTAAAGACTCCTTCCACGCGTCCGGAAATGAACCTGTAGCCAGGGAGTGATTAATAATGAGGCGCAAAGGAACTGCTAAGACTGAGGCACACCTGAATACGAACACTGACGGAATACCATCAGCACCGGCACCCTTGTTACGGTCAAGTCTTTTTAACACCCTTAACACCTGACTATCCCGAAATTTAATGAGAGTCAAGTAATCGCTTGTATGATAGGTAACTTCAGCGGAATCAGATGGCTTGGTACGAACGGAGCCAGAAGTGTAAGCCGAAGCGAAATTTTTTGCAAAAAGGTTACAAATCCCGCTGCCGACTCGTCGCCCAACATCATATGTGCTGGATAGTGACCATGACCCTTCCTTTTGTTTTTAATGAATGACCAAAATAGTTTGGGATTAGAGCGTAAGCTGCATTCGAGACGCGTAATGTAGATCTTATAACATTGTGACATTAATTTTAGAGACCCTTCCTTGGCATGCTCGAAAGAAAGCTTGTCACGAGGGTTCTGGCTAAATTTGCGCAATTTTTGGTGATATTTATGCTTTTCGCGCAAGAGTCCAATAAGCGCATTGGAAAACCACACTGGGTACCTTTTTGAGTGCGGTCTAGAGTAAGGCACATGCTTTCTTATGGCTTCACGAATAAAGCCATAAAATACAGTGACCATATCGTTAGCAGTTGTGCAGTTAGCGAACTCTGTATCCCAACAGACACTAGAAAGGTCACTGATGATACTCTCATAGTCAGCCTTGTAAAAACATAAACGAGCACCGCTACAAACAGGAAGACAAACACTGGATCCAAAGGATATAGAAAATAGCATAGGCGGATGAATTGGGTGGATCACTGATAAAGGAGAAACATTGGACGATACATCAGATATTTTTGTATTACTCAACAACACGACGACCTCCTTGGTCGAGTGGTTTGTACACCGGTTTCCATGGTGTCTCGCCATCTTTGAGGTCACGGGTTCGATCCCCGGCCGGGTCAATTTAGAAAGTATTGTTTTCTAAATTGTCTTGGGTCTGGGTGTTTTCTATGTATAATAAGTATGTATTTAAGTATTTTAAGTATGTTTATCCGTTGTCTAGTAACCATTTAACGAGTTTCTTCGAAGCTTCTCTTGGGCTAGATAATTGGTGTGATTGTAGGAAAAATTTATTTATTATTTATTTATTTATTAACAAGTCCAACTGATTTCCCTTATTGTTCGGGATGAAATTGTACTGTTTCAGGTCATGCATAGCAACAAAATCAACAAGCATAGTGGAGTACAGACTGTTGTTCGTCTTTCCGTGTAATGGGATGCTTTCGTTTAAAAACCTCCAGCTTATCGAGCTAAGGTTGAAATCTCCCAGGAAGGCCACGTTGACGATTTTGTTACGTTCAACAGTAATATTTGTATTATTAATGAACTCATCGAGTACATGTTTTTGTATAGGTGGCGGAAGATAAACAGCACAAATGTAAAGTTCCTCAACTTTGCCGTCGTTAGATCGAACCTGAACAGGTGTTCAGGTTCGATCTATCTGATTGCGAGGATCTCTGGGTAGGTACCCAGAGATCCTCGCAATCAGACTCGTAGTTCTGCAAACGTCTTGAGTGTAGGTGCCTGGAGACAGCTATAAGCACGCCCCCACCATTCTTCCTAGAGTGAAACCCACTCGTCTCTCTATCTCTTCTATACACTACATAGTCCAATCAACGGGGCTTTTGTAAGCCGAAAAATTCCTCTGCCTCTGAAATTTGGCATGTGATGAAGTTAGGTAGTACAGATTACAGATGTAAAATAATCCAACAAAATTTGTTACGAGAAAGTAGGTATTTTTACCAAAACATGAAAATCGCTTATAACTCTCTGTGAATATTTCCTCAGGCTGAAATTCTTTCTGTATACGTACTTATGTACTAGTTAGAATAAGTGTGTCAAAGAATCCAACATTTTTTCCATTTCAGAGAACCCCAAATTTTAACTTTTAACATTTTCCACTATAACTTCCGTTGAAAAATTGCTCCGTCCATTTTTATTTTTTAATATGTTTTTATATCATTAAATACACAGCTTTGTTTAATAATCCAATAAATTTTCCATTTAAAACATATTTTTTTACATATTTTTTTACATATTGCTTAATTACGTATTCAGAAAAATTGCTCCGTCCATTTTTATACCTTTAATAGTCATATTATTTTATATTTAATCAGATTTATCAAGAATCCAACAAATTTTCGAACGATTAGTATTTTTTACGAAATTATTATGTTCGCTGATTTATCTTGACCGCTCGGAGCTGCTTTGCCCGCACTTGCCAGGCAATTTTTTATCTTATACGCACAGCACAGAGAATACACAACGTTGTACAACGGGGCGCTAAGAAATTAGCTTTTAAAAGGAATATTTATTACTGCTCGATTCAATTAGGTTCACACCAAACAGATTATCTATCAGCCGCGGACTGTGAGCGCGTGTTACGCAGTTTATCGTTTTTCCATTTATATATATTTAACTTTTCGTTCACAACGAAAATGGACTATATGTGTACGCTTTTACGTAGTGCGTAGTCGCTTACTCTCTGAGGCCGAATTATGAACTACGCGTCTATGCACGGCGGACGCGGATTGGCTACGTAACCGAACGTAACAGCGTATTAATTAGCACAGAATACTATTTATGCAGAAAAGAAGCCACTCACGATCAAATTTTGGAGTGACATCAGTTCAACTGATGGGAAAAACTGATCGTCTGTGGTCACGCTACCCAGTACGCTATAGCGTATTGAAGGCTTGGTGTGTACGCATACAGGCCATACAGCAGACTGAGTTCACGTTCACACCGGGGCAGACAGTGAGTATACTCATAGTCCGCGGCGGACAATCCGTTTGGTGTGAACAATGCCTAATAAATATTTTGCAAAAAAATCCCTCTATTTAATAATTCATGCGGTAAAGGGTTAAACACCGTTCCTTGCACAAATAGTACATAACGGCAACGCCGCCTCATGTAGCTCAGCCGCTGCGCGAGCGCCCCCCAAACCGCCCGCCGCCGCACCCCTCATCACACCCGCCGCGACCGGTCGTTTCGTCTTTAGCTTTGCTAAGCGCGCCGGCAATGCTTGTACTTAGCTATTATCATTAATATACCAAATAAAAATAATGTGTATAAAATACATACAGAGGTAGGTACCAAAAGTAGGGCCAATTTAATAGATCACATTTTACATCTGTCAGTATTTAGTTTTATTAGTTTATTACCGCTTGCCTAACTAAAAGTAAGTAAGTACCAAATAAAGATGACTATAGGTACTTAGGTAGGTACTTACGTTTTTAAAAGGTAGGTCTTAGTACAGGTAGGTCTACTACAGCTTGTCTAACTGTGAAAAAAATTTTAAGATGACTGTAGGTAAGGTAGGTACGTTATGTAAAATAAAAAATCTGAACCAAAAAAATAATATTTTAGAAAAACAGTTTTTCTCTAAATTGACCCGACCGGGGATCGAACCCGGGACCTCAGAGATGGCGACACCATGAAAACCGGTGCACAAACCACTCGACCAAGGAGGTCGTCGAATATTATACTTACTTAATTTTTAACTTTGAATCTTTATTCTTTTTACATTATGAGATAGTTTTATATACATATATATATATATATGGGTGAAATTGTTGTATTCTCAAATATTAATTAGGTATGTTTTATATTTCAGATCCTTTGAAAATGAAACCTAAAAATGTATCCATTAATATGATCAATAAATTGAAAAAGAGAATCACGAACTTAACTTCAAAATGCAAAACAGAAAGGAAAAAATACTTTTAACAAAAAGATTGTGCAAAACAAGGTCACTGATGAAAATGGTTGATTCAATGCCTGAATCTATAAAACGGTTTACACTTTTACAACTGAAGTGGGAGACCAAGCCACGAGGTAGAAGATTCTCCATGGACGTGAAAATTATGGCTCTGACTATTTTTAAACAGAGCCAGAAAGGCTATAAATTATTGCGGAAGTTATTTGTGCTGCCATCAAAGCGTAGCCTCCAAAAATTATTAAGTGCCTTACGGGTTAATCCAGGGATAAACTCCCATATTTTGGAAAATTTAAAGCACACAGTGTCCAAATTACCTAAAGAAAACAGACTTTGTACATTATTATTTGATGAAGTTGCTTTGTCACCTGGGCTATATTTTAATATGTCACATATTACTGGGTTTGAAGATGAGGGCATTAAAATAACACAAAAGATAGCAGATCACGCTTTGGTCTTTATGATCAAACGCATAAAGACCAAATCAAAGCGGCCTGTTTGCTTTAGTTTTTGCCAAAGTGCGACAAAAACTTATGATTTAAAAAATCAAATTATTACTGTTATTCAAGATCTTCAAAAAACAGGTTCAATTATAGTTGCTACAGTTTGTGACCAAGCAACTACAAATGTTAGCACAATTAAAAGTTTAAAAATGACACAAAAATTAAATATTTAAAAGAAAATAAAGAATATAATTCTACAGCAGTAGAAATAGGAAATTTAAAATTCTTTCCTCTCTTTGACCCGCCTCACTTATTGAAAGGAATACGCAATAATTTAATGGTTAAAAATTTGATATACAAACAAAATTGTATAGAAAAAGTTGCAAAATGGGAGCATCTCAAAATGCTGATGGATGTGGACACAGGCGAAGATGAAATTAGACTTGTCAACAAATTGACTGAATGCCATGTTAATTTACAGAAAATTAACGAAATGAAAGTTAAATATGCTGCTCAAGTTCTTAGCCAAAGAGTGTCTTCAGCAATGCGCTATTTAGCAAGTGAGTACCTACCTACTATTTACTTGCAAATTTTAAAAGGCTCTTGGCCTACTGATACGGCTACCTGTCCTAGACCTAAAGGTCCCCCGATCCGATTTGAACCCCTCGGAGAATCTATTAGGGATTACAGACACGTACTAGTGCGTGTCTGTAATCTGTTATACCATTCTCTCTAGAAAACCTCTGACGGTGTTTTGATCACACTTTTATTTATTTATTTATTTATTTATTTATTTAATCGAACACCAACACAATGAACACCAATAAAATTTACACAACAAAAATACACTTAGGATAACACAAGCCAAATGTCACTGCAATTATAGGTGCGGACTACATGCAACAAAAATGAGCAAGTAATAAACTAAGTAGGTAAAAAACAAGTATCAGACAAAATTAGTACTAAATTAAATCAAATTGATAATTAAATGACTGTTTAAAAAACAAAATCAATTTACTAATAAAAATAAGAATGAATTAAATTAAATTACTGAATTTACGAATAAAATTAATAGCACACTTTTCAATTAGATTTTCCATATAATTTATCGCAACTAAAATAGCTCTTAATCTTCATGGCATTATCAGCGAAAACATCAATAGTTTCTCCTTTAGAGAGAGCGTTGTACTGCCTAACAAGTCTAGACATAGGTGCGTGGTATCCCAGACATGACTTAGAACCCTCCAATTTGAATAAGTTGAACCTAGATACTCTTGGTAACCTAGACGGAGCGCATAAGGAAACCAAAGCCAACAAATCTGGAGCATCAAGGATACCGTACACTAGTTTGTGAAAGAATGTGGTGTCAAGCATTCGTCTACGATCCGACAGGGATAACATTTTAAAGTGAAGCAGCCTGTCATCGTAGCTCAGCAAGACCTTACCCAAATGGCAAGAATACGTGAGGTGCCACAGGAAGCGCTTTTCGACACTTTCTATCCTTTTTCTGTAAACATCATAGAAAGGGCTCCATGCTACACAACCGTACTCCAAGCCACTACGGACAAGTGAATTGTAAAGTAGAATTTTAGTCTTTGGAGACTGAAAGTCCTTGCAGTTGCGCAAAATAAAACCAAGGCACTTGAATCCCTTGGTGACAGTGTTATCAACGTGGGCATTCAGGCAAAGTTTGCTATCAAGAGTAATTCCCAGATCGCGCACTTCGCTAACACTTTGTAGGGTTTTACCTCTGAGAGTGTAAAGTGGAATGTAAATTTTTTTCCTACGCGTGAATAAAATTGAATGACACTTAGAGACATTTAAAATCATGTCATTGACGTTACACCAAGTATCAAGTCTGTTAAGGTCGTCCTGAAGCAGCGCAACATCGACTCTGTCGTCAATCGAACGGAATACTTTAAGATCATCGGCGAAAAGATAGTGATGAGAATTGCGGGAACAATTGCCGATATCATTGATAAAAATGTTAAAGAACATTGGGCCAAGATGTGAGCGCTGGGGGACACCGGAATGAAGAGGGAACGGCTCAGAAGTATAACCGTTCACCACGACTCTCGACTCCCAACAAAGCAAGTACGAACTACACCAACCGAGCAAAGGTTCGGCGATACCGTGCAAGGAAAGCTTACGAACAAGTAACGTATGGTTAACTCTATCAAAGGCCTTACTGAAGTTGGTATAGATCGCACTGACCGAAGAACGCCTGTCGAGGGTTGAAGAAACTTCATCAACGAAAGAAACTAGATTTGTGGAAGTGGACCTACGCTTTATGAAACCATGTTGCCTGGTAGAAATAATGTTTTTAAAGTGCCAAGACAGAACAGGATGCAGCAACTTCTCAAAAACTTTAGCAAATGTAGGCAGTATGGATATGGGCCTATAATTATTGATAAGATTCGCATCCCCAGCCTTGTAAAGCGGGACAACTAAAGACTCCTTCCACGCGTCCGGAAATGAACCTGTAGCCAGGGAGTGATTAATAATGAGGCGCAAAGGAACTGCTAAGACTGAGGCACACCTGAATACGAACACTGACGGAATACCATCAGCACCGGCACCCTTGTTACGGTCAAGTCTTTTTAACACCCTTAACACCTGACTATCCCGAAATTTAATGAGAGTCAAGTAATCGCTTGTATGATAGGTAACTTCAGCGGAATCAGATGGCTTGGTACGAACGGAGCCAGAAGTGTAAGCCGAAGCGAAATTTTTTGCAAAAAGGTTACAAATCCCGCTGCCGACTCGTCGCCCAACATCATATGTGCTGGATAGTGACCATGACCCTTCCTTTTGTTTTTAATGAATGACCAAAATAGTTTGGGATTAGAGCGTAAGCTGCATTCGAGACGCGTAATGTAGATCTTATAACATTGTGACATTAATTTTAGAGACCCTTCCTTGGCATGCTCGAAAGAAAGCTTGTCACGAGGGTCCTGGCTAAATTTGCGCAATTTTTGGTGATATTTATGCTTTTCGCGCAAGAGTCCAATAAGCGCATTGGAAAACCACACTGGGTACCTTTTTGAGTGCGGTCTAGAGTAAGGCACATGCTTTCTTATGGCTTCACGAATAAAGCCATAAAATACAGTGACCATATCGTTAGCAGTTGTGCAGTTAGCGAACTCTGTATCCCAACAGACACTAGAAAGGTCACTGATGATACTCTCATAGTCAGCCTTGTGAAAACATAAACGAGCACCGCTACAAACAGGAAGACAAACACTGGATCCAAAGGATATAGAAAATAGCATAGGCGGATGAATTGGGTGGATCACTGATAAAGGAGAAACATTGGACGATACATCAGATATTTTTGTATTACTCAACAACACGACGACCTCCTTGGTCGAGTGGTTTGTACACCGGTTTCCATGGTGTCTCGCCATCTTTGAGGTCACGGGTTCGATCCCCGGCCGGGTCAATTTAGAAAGTATTGTTTTCTAAATTGTCTTGGGTCTGGGTGTTTTCTATGTATAATAAGTATGTATTTAAGTATTTTAAGTATGTGTATCCGTTGTCTAGTAACCATTTAACGAGTTTCTTCGAAGCTTCTCTTGGGCTAGATAATTGGTGTGATTGTAGGAAAAATTTATTTATTATTTATTTATTTATTAACAAGTCCAACTGATTTCCCTTATTGTTCGGGATGAAATTGTACTGTTTCAGGTCATGCATAGCAACAAAATCAACAAGCATAGTGGAGTACAGACTGTTGTTCGTCTCTCCGTGTAATGGGATGCTTTCGTTTAAAAACCTCCAGCTTATCGAGCTAAGGTTGAAATCTCCCAGGAAGGCCACGTTGACCATTTTGTTACGTTCAACAGTAATATTTGTATTATTAATGAACTCATCGAGTACATGTTTTTGTATAGGTGGCGGAAGATAAACAGCACAAATGTAAAGTTCCTCAACTTTGCCGTCGTTAGATCGAACCTGAACACCTACCCAGAGATCCTCGCAATCAGACTCGTAGTTCTGCAAACGTCTTGAGTGTAGGTGCCTGGAGACAGCTATAAGCACGCCCCCACCATTCTTCCTAGAGTGAAACCCACTCGTCTCTCTATCTCTTCTATACACTACATAGTCCAATCAACGGGGCTTTTGTAAGCCGAAAAATTCCTCTGCCTCTGAAATTTGGCATGTGATGAAGTTAGGTAGTACAGATTACAGATGTAAAATAATCCAACAAAATTTGTTACGAGAAAGTAGGTATTTTTACCAAAACATGAAAATCGCTTATAACTCTCTGTGAATATTTCCTCAGGCTGAAATTCTTTCTGTATACGTACTTATGTACTAGTTAGAATAAGTGTGTCAAAGAATCCAACATTTTTTCCATTTCAGAGAACCCCAAATTTTAACTTTTAACATTTTCCACTATAACTTCCGTTGAAAAATTGCTCCGTCCATTTTTATTTTTTAATATGTTTTTATATCATTAAATACACAGCTTTGTTTAATAATCCAATAAATTTTCCATTTAAAACATATTTTTTTACATATTTTTTTACATATTGCTTAATTACGTATTCAGAAAAATTGCTCCGTCCATTTTTATACCTTTAATAGTCATATTATTTTATATTTAATCAGATTTATCAAGAATCCAACAAATTTTCGAACGATTAGTATTTTTTACGAAATTATTATGTTCGCTGATTTATCTTGACCGCTCGGAGCTGCTTTGCCCGCACTTGCCAGGCAATTTTTTATCTTATACGCACAGCACAGAGAATACACAACGTTGTACAACGGGGCGCTAAGAAATTAGCTTTTAAAAGGAATATTTATTACTGCTCGATTCAATTAGGTTCACACCAAACAGATTATCTATCAGCCGCGGACTGTGAGCGCGTGTTACGCAGTTTATCGTTTTTCCATTTATATATATTTAACTTTTCGTTCACAACGAAAATGGACTATATGTGTACGCTTTTACGTAGTGCGTAGTCGCTTACTCTCTGAGGCCGAATTATGAACTACGCGTCTATGCACGGCGGACGCGGATTGGCTACGTAACCGAACGTAACAGCGTATTAATTAGCACAGAATACTATTTATGCAGAAAAGAAGCCACTCACGATCAAATTTTGGAGTGACATCAGTTCAACTGATGGGAAAAACTGATCGTCTGTGGTCACGCTACCCAGTACGCTATAGCGTATTGAAGGCTTGGTGTGTACGCATACAGGCCATACAGCAGACTGAGTTCACGTTCACACCGGGGCAGACAGTGAGTATACTCATAGTCCGCGGCGGACAATCCGTTTGGTGTGAACAATGCCTAATAAATATTTTGCAAAAAAATCCCTCTATTTAATAATTCATGCGGTAAAGGGTTAAACACCGTTCCTTGCACAAATAGTACATAACGGCAACGCCGCCTCATGTAGCTCAGCCGCTGCGCGAGCGCCCCCCAAACCGCCCGCCGCCGCACCCCTCATCACACCCGCCGCGACCGGTCGTTTCGTCTTTAGCTTTGCTAAGCGCGCCGGCAATGCTTGTACTTAGCTATTATCATTAATATACCAAATAAAAATAATGTGTATAAAATACATACAGAGGTAGGTACCAAAAGTAGGGCCAATTTAATAGATCACATTTTACATCTGTCAGTATTTAGTTTTATTAGTTTATTACCGCTTGCCTAACTAAAAGTAAGTAAGTACCAAATAAAGATGACTATAGGTACTTAGGTAGGTACTTACGTTTTTAAAAGGTAGGTCTTAGTACAGGTAGGTCTACTACAGCTTGTCTAACTGTGAAAAAAATTTTAAGATGACTGTAGGTAAGGTAGGTACGTTATGTAAAATAAAAAATCTGAACCAAAAAAATAATATTTGTGGTTATACCTACCTAGTCGATTATTGATGTTAGTTACCTGCCTGCAGCTTGTTTAGTAATTTGAATTGAATTAACATGATTTTAGCCACGTGTTGTTATATCGAAAAAATGTAAACCAAATAAAAATAGTGTAAGTAATAATTACTTAGGTACCTTTTATTTAGTATTTTATTTAGAAATACCCACCATTGTCTTAACTCTTGAAAATCTAATGCCGAGTCTGCACGCTTGGCACTTGCCGCAAACTCTAAACCTCAACAATCGTTTGGATTGATGTGAGGAAATAAACGTCGCCATCCACACCCTTGCGAGTGCGTTAGTTTGTTTCATTGATGTAAAAATGTGTATGTGTATTGTATTGTTTTGTTATCTTATTTTGGTATTGTTATTTTAGTAGTGTTATTATTAGTATTTATGTTATTTATGTCTTTACTTTTGAATGTTGTGTACACTTTTAAGTGGCAAACATGTAATGCGTGTTTTTAATGTGTAATTAGTTTCTAAGTGTATATTGTATTGCTGTAAGTGTGCTTATCTGAATAAATAAATAAAAATAAAAAGCTAGTTAAGACACCGCGAAGCAAGTTTGTGCGCACTCAGGTGCAGTCCATGTCGCTATCCACACGCTTGCGAGTGCGTTAGTTTGTTTCATTGATGTAAAAAGCTAGATTAAGAAAACGCGAAGCAAGTTTGTGCGCACTCAGCTCAGTCCATCCATTGGCTGCATGCACCTCGTTTAGTCGCTTCCAAGCGATTGCGGTGACATGTCGTTAACCGTATCACAAAGAAAAAAAAGAAAAATGCCTTCTTGTGCACTCAAAAGTTGTTACAATCACTCGAGAAACACAGAAAAAAGTCTGGGTGTAACATTTCATCGGTAAGTACACGAAACACTACTCGTTTTAACTTAAAAATAAAATATTTCCAACATCTACCAGCACGAAACCATATCGCCGCCATTTTTTCAACGCAAATCATAGACTATAAAAACAGACCGCGCAAATGAGTTTCTGCCTATTATGCCTAATTTGGTTTTACTGTAAAAAAAATATTTGCTATTATTTTATAATACGCATAAGATCATGAGTATCACGACTGACAATTTAGATTACGTGATATTATTGTAAAAAAATGAATGAAATGAAACAATAAATAAAATATTTATTTCAAATTGGAACGCAAGTATTGAGTGTCAATACACTCAATACTGAATTATACTTCAAAACCACAAAACACGATAGTAAACTAAACTTATGTTTTAAACCATCTAAGAAAACCCCATATTACCTAATCAAATAACTGTTAAGGCCGTAGTAGCCAGATAAGCAACATACACAAAAGACAGGAAGAAAATTCTAAATAAAATAAAAAACATTAATCAATTAAGGGATGAATTATATTAGAGCGGGCCGTGCACGAGGCGTGCCCCGTCCGGGCCCGGACGCGGCCACGGTCCGCTCTAATATAAATACAAAATGTATGCAACACCTCTAAAGTCAGTGGCCCGTCCGGGCCCGGACAGGGCACGCCCCGTGCACGGCCCGCTCTAATATAATTCATCCCTTACTATAAATTATTAGGTAACATGAGCCTAATTTAGAGTTATTTGATTGGTGTTTTTTTCTACAAGCTTACTCTTTCAGTAGTCATCAAAACAGAGAAAGATGGATTAGATTCATCAAAATAGTCAACGTCATCGTCACAAAAAAAAGTAATGCTTTTATAAGCATCTGGGGGCACGGCAGCGCCCCCGCCAAGTCGAGCAAAAAAAACGGCACGGCCGCACCATCCTTTTCTTGAAGCAGTTCAGGCCATTTTCGACCCCCTATAACTTCGTTGTGGATAGAAGTAGAGGCCTGAATTTGAATTGTATAAACACGGTATATTTCAAATTTCATTCAATTTGAACCAGTAGATTAAGAATTAGACAAAGTTTCTTAATTTTGTCACTCATTGACTGACCGATTATGAAAACTCTAAGGCACTTCTAGCAGACATTAAAGCTTCAAATTAAGAATACAATTAGTGTTTAGTATATAAATCAAGAAAAAACTAAAATATTTTGCAATTTCTGTCCAGTTTTCTAGATACACCAACTGCATAAATAACTTTGTAATCCCATATAAAGATATAGGATTACAAAGTTACATTTGCAGTGAATAAATCAGTGTACCTGTATATTATTATGTATACTATAATATAATGGAATATCCGGTGTTAGTATTCAAGAAGTAAGGTAAGTAAAGTAAAGGTAACCGGTAAGGAAAAAAATAGGACTATCTACAAAAAGAAATGAGATGCCATCCAAAACATACTTGTAAAAAAACCAAGTCTCACACGCAACTTAGTTCTTCTATCGTAAAAAGTTGTGAGATCCATGTAATACCAAGTCTACTAAATAATCTAATTTAACATAATATAATATAATGTATTACTAGTGAGATACATTGTGTTTTAATGCGATGGCCAAGTCAACCGACTTGGTATTACATGGATCACACAACTTTTTACGGTAGAAGAACTGAGTTGCGAGACTTGGTTTTTTACCAGTATGTTTTTGATGGCTAGCTTTTACAAACATTACTACTAAAACTTAAAAGGAAGTTTTTGAAATTTGAACAGAACCACGTCTATATGGTCAGTTGAATAAAATTTATAAATAAAATACATTCACTTCCAACTGACTTACATTTAATGTAAGTCAGTTGGAAGTGAAACATTTAATGTAAGTCAGTTGTAAGTAAATATATTTTATTTCATTCAACTTTTTTATTTACTCCATGAGCTATGAAAATACATATATAAGTTCGTAAAATAAGTAATTCCAGATGAAGCAGGAAGGCCTCATACCTCATTTTATAATATTATTACCTATATAAAAGTTTTAGCTAATAAATTATTTACTTATTTTTTTTGCATTAATTTACTTATTTTAAAATATGACAATTACAAAATTCAATAAAACATTAAAACTAACTACCGATTGATTTGTATATTTTTAACAATATTCTCCTACAACACGATAAAACTGTATGAATAGTGTGTCGCATCTGCGCTCTCGGACTTATTCTATAACAACCAAGCCCCCTCCCTAACGTACCACGTGATGCCTGCTGTCATCTAGCTGAGCACAATCTTTGTATTGGACGTCTACTCTAGTTTATTGTACCTCAATGGTTTGTTTGCACAAACGAGACAAGTATTCACAGACGATCGAACTTGGTACGACCCGCACCAGCGAACTGTACGGTGCGCTTACACAACAGATGCGCGTACCGGACTCCGAACCGTCCAGTCTGTGCTAGCATTGCGTGAACACGTCTCGACATGCCGCCTATTCTATAAAAAACAGGCCAAAATTGCATTAGTTGTGGCAACTATCGTTGCTACATCGCCATTACATAACAAAAGGAAAAGGTGAAAGTAAGGGCAAAATTTTATCTCAGAAACAGACAATAGTACGGTCATATGAATTTCATTATAGATCTCGATGATAAAGATTTTTGTATATATCTTCGAATGAGTTCCGAAGCATTAATTGAATTTTTGGATTTTGTGTAAAAGTATTTAAAAAGCTTGATTGCGTGCATCTGATGTCTTCTTGGCATTGCTCCGAACCGAATCTATGTCTGAGAACACGTCGCGACGTATTGCGCGTACGGTGGCACAATAGCGACTAGACCGACAAATGGTTCGCTGCGCCGCCGTCCACACGAACGAATCGGTTCGGCTATGCGATTCTCTAAGCGACACATAGACGCTGCGCGAATAGCTGTGATCTGCTGTCTCTTTTCAATTCTATGAATATGAAAGAGAAGAGAAAGCTGCGGCAGCCGCAGCTATTAAGGCTTTAGCCATAGAGTACTATATATTATATATGTATTTAGCTTGGAGAATCGCACGGTGAACGCACCGCGTTCGATGTGCAAGCGCTCCGATCCAGTCGTACCGATACTAATAATAATAATATCCGGCGGATCGTGCGCCACACGATCGAATATGGTTAGTTCGGAGCGCACCATGTTCGTGGTCCGGAACCAACCAAGTTCGATCGTCTGTGAATACTTTGAGTAGGCACAAACGTGTGGACGCTTCGCAAGCGCTTGCGAAAAATTCACTTTGATTTGTGACAAAAAACCGACACATGACGGATCGGCTACAAGCGTTTGCAAACCTACGCAAACCAAGCCAATCGCTCTATACACACGTTTGAATTTGTGACGGCTTGTTGAGGTTTGCCAAGCGTGTGGCCGCGGCATAATAACGGTGGCTGGCCACCAAACAAAATAGTGCGTGGCAAAGCAGCTCCGAGCAAGCGGTCAAGTGAAGGTCAACCCTTTAATCTCTTTAGGTAGTAGGTCTTTCTAAACATTATTATACGTAGGTACCTACTTGTTGACCTTTTTTGCATATTGTACAAGTATCAAACGTTTATTCGAAACGCAAAGTAAGTAATAAATATTCTTTTAAAAGCTAATTTCTTAGCGCTCCGTTGTAAGTACACCGTTGTGTATATTCTCTGTGCTGTGGGTATAAGATAAAAATTGCCTAGCAAGTGCGGGCAAAGCAGCTCCGAGCGGTCAAGATAAATCAGCGAACATAATAATTTCGTAAAAAATACTAATCGTTGGAAAATTTGTTGGATTATTGTTAAATCTGATTAAATATAAAATAATATGACTATTAAAGGTATAAAAATGGACGGAGCAATTTCAAAAAACCAAAAAAATATGTTTGAAATGGAAAATTTATTGGATTATTAAACAAAGCTGTGTATTTAATGATTTAAAAACATGTTAAAAAATAAAAATGGGCGGAGCATTTTTTCAAAGTTAAAATTTGGGGTTTTTTGTTAAAAGTTAAAATTTGGGGTTCTCTGAAATGGAAAAAATGTTGGATTCTTTGACACACTTATTCTAACTAGTACATACGTAGGTATACAGAAAGAATTTCAGCCTGAGGAAATATTCACAGAGAGTTATAAGCGATTTTCATGTTTTGGTAAAAATACCTAACTTCTCGTAACAAATTTTGTTGGATTATTTTACATCTGTAATCTGTATTACCTAACTTCATCACATGCTAAATTTCAGAGGCAGAGGAATTTTTCGGAAGTCTCCATACAACAAATGTCCTCGTTGATTGGACTAACATAGCGACTATCGAAAAGCTCCGTGTCAAAGACGCTGCTATTCAGCCATGTTTCGGTCAGTACAACGATATCATGATTACTGCAGACTATGTTATTAAAAAAATCAACAGTTTTGGTTCTCAATCCTCTAACATTTTGATAATAAAAATTTATCATAAATAACACTTAAAAAAAATATCAATGTTAAAAGCAAATCAATAAAAATAAAATTAATTGTGAAAAGTAATGTTATAGTAACATAAAATTAATAAATGTATAAATTGACCAAAAATATTATATGCTTAAAAATAAATTTAACAATAAATTGAATACAATAAAAACAAAATTATAAATTCAATCATAATATTATCTAATAATAAATAATAATAATTCAAAATAAAAATATGTTTTTGTAATAAAAATGTAACATATAAAACGCTGACAAATTTCAATCTAATAAATAAATCAACAGAATCAAAATTAATTGTGAATTAAATTAAAAATTATAAAAAAATGAAGTACTAATAATAAAGCAATAATTTAGATAACAAAATTACAAGTTCAATTTAAATGGATTGCAGAATTAAACAATTAACTTACTAAGCTACAAAATACAAGTCTATGTTAAATTGTTCAGAGTCGCCGTGCTTTTGATGAGGGTGTAACTCGAGGTCTCAGTCTTCCTGACAAAGACTTTGCCGTCGCGCACCCACACAAACTTGTAGTTGAGTTCTTTGGCTTTACGACGAGTGGCGGCATGCAAAGCCTTCACTTCTGGAGTAGAGTGCTCGGCGACGTACACCGGTGTCTTTTTGGTGCTTCCAATTCCTAAGTGGGCGGTATTAAGTTTATTTGCGGGGTTGTGTTTGTTGTGCTTAGCGACTGAAGCAAGGTACGTGTCGCGTAGGCGCCGGCTGCTAAATTTTACCAGTATTGAGCGAGGTCTAGGATTTTTGTTGTCGAGTTTTGCAATGCGAGTGCAGTACTGAATGTCAGACTCTGTCAGAGGGCAATGAACTGCTTTGGCCAGCTGCTGCACAGTGTTGTACAGGTTCTCGCTCTTGTACTCCGGCACGCACTGTATCTCGACGTTATTTGTGCGTGAGAGTAGTTCCATCTGATGCAGGCGGCCAGTTAGTTCTTGCGTACAGGCACGGAGTTCAACGTTGTCCTTTCTTAATCCCTCTATGACAGTTTTTTTGCAGATCGTTCTCTAATCTGATCCTGTCGAACTCAACACTAAAGAAAGTCAGAGAATCGCTCAGGGTGGTGACCTTAGACTGAATATCATTAATTCGTGCATTGAATAGGCCACTCAATTCCTCTCTGATTATTTCACGTATGCTCTCTGCCGAGATACAGTTACAAGTATGGTTCGCCCCACCGCTGCGGGGTTTGGAGCGTAATGTGACGTTTTTGTAGTGAGAAGCAGCGACGGGCTCGTTTTCCTTGTTAAGTGTGGAAGAGGGAGCCGGCGACGTGTGCACCGGCGTGTTTGTATTGTCGCCTCGTTTGGACTCTTTACAACGACAAGTAGGACACACCCAGTTATCCTTAAACACTTTAGTAAACCCAGCAAAGTCGTCCTTATTGTAATTCATACACGTATAATGATATTTATCCGTGCATCGGCAGCAGTGAAGAAAGTTTATTCCTTTAAGTTGATTGTGACAACCAGAGCATTTCATTGAATTCATAATACTCTCTAAACACTTTAGTAAACCCAGCAAAGTCGTCCTTATTGTAATTCATACACGTATAATGATATTTATCCGTGCATCGGCAGCAGTGAAGAAAGTTTATTCCTTTAAGTTGATTGTGACAACCAGAGCATTTCATTGAATTCATAATACTCTCTTCAAATCAACTTGTTTTAATACCTCGGCTATCGGCTGCAGCAAATACATAAAATTATATTTTAATCAAAAAACATAATTCTGCTGAGGTTTGATCCACTGACTCGCAGCAATGTAGCGGCACAAGTCGCCCTCTGACCCGGCGAGGCTACCGGATTCGTCATGTTACTGACGAATTAGTGATGCGTATTATTCTTATATGTCTATCTATGTCTATCTAATACAAGTCGCCCTCTGACCGGCGAGGCTACCGGATTCGTAATGTTACTGACGAATTAGTGATGCGTGTTATTCTTATATGTCTATCTATGTCTATCTAATTATTAAACAAGAGGAACGGCTAAAGCAGGTATCTGATAGATGGCGCAAGCTGCTACAAAAATGTCATTAATTCAAAAGACTTGCGCTGCTTGCAATAAAACTATACCTAGGAGAGATTTTTTGAAATGCAAGATATGCCAAAAAATTTTTGATTTAGACTGTGCAAATGTATCAGTTAAACTTTTCGACTTAATGAAAAATAAAGCAAATTGGCAATGTAAGTTGTGTAGGGAAGGAAAGGGCAGAACTGACAACTCTAAAGTTCAAAAGCTTGCACCTTGTTCTTCTACGCCAAGGTTGCGAACAAACTGTTTGAACAACAAAACACCAAAAGAGGTCGCTTCAACTAATGTCAGAAGTGGAATTCAAGGAGAAATTATTTCTGATATTCTGCCAAAGGTATCAAAAGGTAGAGAATGCAAGGATGTAAACACCAACTTGTCACCAACTCAGAAACAAGCTAACATAACTGACAATTTAGAAAAGGATTACTGTGATTATGTAACACAAAGGAAAAAACAGAATAGTGAGACTGCGGATATCTTGCACAAATCATTACCTGATGCTGAATGTCTCTCATCGTCACCAATACTATCGGAAACTGGTTCAAGCTGCGACCACATGAGTTTGCCGGACTTGTCAACGTATCAAAATGAAGAGGTCGACGTTTTTTAACAAGAAATTGCCAACCTAAAAACACAGTTATTATCTGCTAATAATTTAATTGAAGAAATAACACTTGAGAAGCTTTCTATGCAAAGAATAATTGATGAACAAGGCCGAAAAATCAAGCAACTTGTACAAATTTGCTCTAGTACACCAAAAATTAATAAAACATTAAAATCAAATAACCCAGTCAAAGGTAAAAATTATAAAAGCAAGAAAACTAAACATAATATTATACCGAGAAAAGACATGGAATGTCCCTTTTTCAGCTCCAATTTGTTCAGGAAAAATTTTGAAGAAACATCTCATCCAGACATACAAACAGAAGAAATAAAAACAATTTTAAATACAGAACCAAACATCAACACAGCATATTATGCTAGAAATAAGAAAATATTCATTTTGGCAGACCAGCAAGGACGCGGAATGCAACAGGCGTTGCAAAAACTAGTCGGTGTAGAATATGAAGTATGTTGTTATTGGAAGAGTCAAGCAAACCTAATTGATGTTTTAAAAACTTGTAGGAATGAAATAAACACCTTAACGAAGCAAGACTATGTTGTTGTTATCGGTGGTTTTAATGATAGGAATCCGTTAGAATTGAAAACTAATTTACTTGTATGGCTTAGATCAATTACTAATACTAATTTAATTATATGTGGTTTACCCTGTAATGCGAAAATGTATAACTATAACATAAATTATGAAATGAGAATGATTTGTCAAGGGTTTAGGGACACTGCGTTTGTAGGTATGAACTATAGGAAATCTCGCTCAGGAACTAAATTTTTCATTTCAGGTGTTTGCTTTTCTATATATAGAGAAATAATGTTTCACAGCTTCATTCGACGCGATTTACTGTTTACATGGTGTAGGAGCGCTCCCAAGCATCAGCCTTGCACGTATTTTTAGAGTTTTTTGGTAGGCAGTATGGCTGGCTGTAAGGCTGTTTATTCACGAACCATTACAACTGTCACTGTCATTCTGCTATTAGAAGTTGTCCTGAGCGGGTCCGGCGTAATTTCAAATCATTCTGTGTTTCCGTGCTCAAGCCTTCGCACGTCTTCTGAACAACAAGCAAGTAGTGACCCGGATATTACGTATTTCTTTAAAAATGGGAAAGAAAAGGAAGCACAACTATAGCGAAAAGGAGATTCGCCGAAAAATAAAAAAGCTTACGGATAAGTTACCTAAGCCAGCGAATATAATCGAAGATGAAATAATATTTTCTGCTGACGAACAATCGTTAAACAGTAAGTTTTAAAATTTAACGCTTAGCTTCATAATCAAGAAGTAATGCGTACTGCAGGAAATTTGGCTAATATTTTCACAAAATATTGACCTACATTAGTGATGCGAGGATACTGTACCTGGGTTACCTCTGTCACATAAAAAGTGATGCGTACTGCTAAAATTGGGCTGATACTGTCACATAATCTTGTAAAACAATTTCTTAAAAAGAAATGTTTGTCTACAGATTTCCTGCTAGAGTCGCCCTATGGCCAGTCATTTTACAACGAGTCTCCGTTATTGGACACCGTTCTATGTGAGCCCGGTTTGAGTCCGGCCTTGCCTCAACAGACTGCTCCGCAAGTAGATCAACCGCTGCAACTAGCTTCACCACTGCCACCAGCGCCATCTTCACCACTGCCGCTGCCGCCGCCATCGCCAAAACCTGGTCCATCAGTAGACAAGGAACAACCTTGTACAGAGGAGTTGGAACTAGGTGAAGACATTCTTCAATTGCTTGGTTATGCTCCTAAAGAGGAAACTCCCCTAGGCCCTAGCATACATAAAGATGTCGCTCGCCGATGGCAAGACATTCTTGCTAAAGGTTTGTCAAAAGACGTAATAGAAGCTCTCCTAAAAGACTATTTAATCCCTAATAACTGCGATCTTTTAGTAGCTCCTGCTCTCAATCCGGAAGTTAAAGCAGCATTACCAGAAGCTTTAGTAAAAAGAGATTCTTCATTAGCATACAAACAAAAACACCTTGGTACTGCACTATCTGCCTTAGCCACTGTTACACAGATGATCATTTCTAATGAAACTTCAAAACAAAAACTTTTAAAGCCGCTTAGTGACGCTTGTCGCATACTTTGCGACAGTCACCACGCAGAAACAAAAGTTCGTAGAGGTTTTGTAATAAGCTCAATCAACGCAAAGATGAAAGATGCTTTGGCTGAATCTAGCAGAGGTAAACTTTTATTCGGCGAAAATATTTCCGAAAAACTAAAAGCCGTAAAGGTAATTCAGCAGTCTGGCAATGCTTTGAAAAATATCCCAAACCTAAGACTTCAGCGACCAAATGTACCACCAGCATCAACAAGCAAGGGTCGTTTAAACTACATGCCTCAGCATCGCAAGATGGACAACAAGCTGAACGGCGACCGTCGGCGAGCGCCGATTCCAGGGCAACGGCTGCCGCAACGGTTGAACATCAGGTACGATATGCTGGAAGACTACAGTATTTTATCCAAAATTGGAAACTTATTACTATTGATGAACATATTTTGTCGTGGATAGAAGGTTACCTCATTCCATTCAAGTCAGTTCCATGCCGGCCTGATAAGCCTAGTATCTATCCTAAAACCGAACAAGAAGGAAAAGATTTTGATAAAGCTATAAAACATCTGTTAGATATTAATGCAATTTCCTTATGTGTTCATGAGCCTGATGAATTTTTATCTTCGGTATTTTTAGTGCCAAAGCCAAACGGGGACAAGAGGTTTATCCTTAATTTAAAATGTCTCAATAAATTTGTTGATGTTAAGCATTTTAAGATGGAAGACTATCGTACAGCTTCTAAACTTATAACTGAAAACTGTTTTATGGCTTCAATGCACCTCAAAGATGCTTATTTTTTAATTTCTATAAATAAGGCACACAAAAAATACCTTCGGTTTAAATATGACAATGTTCTCTATGAATTTAACTGTCTCCCGTTTGGCTTATGCACAGCACCATTTGTTTTCACTAAACTGCTCAAACCAGTGATGGAATACCTCCGAAAAAGGCATCAGCTCATCTCAGTTCTATATCTCGATGACGCAATCCTTATTGGAAGAACGTTCCCAGAATGCGAAAATAATGTTTTAATAACCAAAACATTATTTGAAAAGTTAGGCTTCTTGATAAACATTTTCTAACACTCAATGCAAGTTTTTAGGCTTTATTTTTGACTCAGCAAACATGTTACTAAAATTACCTAACAATAAGAAATCAAAAATCAGAGATACAATTTTAATGTTCTTAAAAACAAAACGTTGTAAGTTGCGAGAATTTGCTCGTTTTCTAGGCCTTTTAATCTCAGCTTGTCCTTCTATTCAATACTCATGGCTATATACAAAATATTTTGAACAATTTAAGTTTAATTGTTTACTTAATAACCCCAGCTATGAGCAAAAAGTACAAATTCAGGATAAATTAAAATCCGACATGATTTGGTGGTTAAATCATATCAATAATGGTACTTATCCCTTAGGTCAAAATAATTATGATTTAGAAATATTCTCTGATGCATCTACCAGTGGCTGGGGTGCCTATTGCAACCAGATTGAATGTTTTGTGTATTGGAAGAAAAATGAGTCATCTTTGCATATCAATAAACTAGAACTAAAAGCAGCTTACCTCGCACTAAAGTGTTTCGCAAGAGACTTAAATAATTTAAAAATTCTGTTGCGTATTGATAATGTAACAGCCATTTCATGTATAAACCGTATGGGCAGTGTTCAGTATGAACATCTTAACGCTATTGCGAGAAATATATGGCAATGGTGTGAAAGGCGAAAAATAACTGTTTTTGCATCTTACATAAATACCAAAGATAACTTTGAAGCTGATCAATTATCAAGAATGAAATTTCAAGACACTGAATGGGAGTTAAATAGCTACGCTTACGTTCAAATAAAGCATCATTTCGGTTCCCCCGAAATAGACTTGTTTGCAAGTAGATGCAACGCTAAATGTCCTGTTTATGTAACATGGCAAAATGATCCTGAAGCATGGGCGATTGACGCATTTACCATTTCATGGCAAGATAAGTTGTTTTACGCCTTTCCGCCATTTGCTCTTATTGCAAAAGTTTTGCAAAAAATAATTCAAGAAAAAGCAGATGGTATAGTTGTTGTGCCATATTGGCCAACACAACCGTGGTTTCCTTTATTTGAGAAAATAGTTGCCTCTGAACCGTTATATTTTGGACCTGATATTAATTTACTAACATCTCCTTTCAGGTTGAGGCACAACCTACACCAAACATTGAGACTAGTTGCCGCGAAACTTTCAGGCAAGCTTTATTGAAGAAATGCCTGTCTCCCGGTACTATAGAAATTATGTTATCATCGTTATCTGATTCTACATACAGACAATATGATGGTTGTGTAAAAGCATGGTTTAGTTATTGCAGCATTCACAATTATGATTACACTAAAGCTTCAGTTCCAATTGTTCTACATTTTCTTACTGATATTTTTAACAAAGGTGCTAAATATGGCACAATCAACTCATACAAGTCTGCTTTAACTTTGTTTTTAGATAATTTAGATGATAATAGGATAAAACGTTTTATGAAAGGAGTTTTTAAATTGAGACCAACCAAACCAAAATATAATTTAACTTGGGATCCAAGCATAGTTCTTGATTATTTGGCTCAAAAATACCCAAATGGAGATCTAGATTTAGAAACTCTTTCAAAAAAGTTTGTAACTTTGTTGGCTTTGGTGACTGCACATAGAGTACAAACTCTTTCATTAATCAAACTTAATAATATTAAAATACAATCTCCAATTGATATAATCATTAAAATACCAGAGTTAATAAAAACTTCAAGACCTGACTCTGTACAACCAGTTTTAAGATTACCTTACTTTAATAGTCGTCCTGAAATTTGTCCTGCCCGATGTTTAGAAACATATGTAAATAAAACACAAACACTTCGTAAAAATGATTCTTTAATTATTAGTTACAAGAAACCACACTCAAAAGTATCTTCACAGACATTAAGTAAATGGATAAAAGATACACTTAACAGTAGCGGAATAGATACCTCCATTTTTAGTGCCCACAGCACTCGCCATGCAGCTACATCCACAGCCAACAGATTAGGAGTCAACATTGACCTCATTCGCAAAACTGCAGGATGGAATGAGTCTTCTTCAGTTTTTGCAAAATTTTATAATAGGCAAATCGTTGTCGATCCTAATAACTTTGCAACAACAATTCTGTCGTCAAGTTGTAGTCAATTGCGATAAAAGTACAAATTTATTAATTAACTGTATATTCAATAAGAGTATAAGTACCTCAAGATGCACCTATTAATTTGGTAAAATAAAAGAAAATGATTATACCTACATAACTATTCGTTTCTTTCTATTTATCATTTAAACATACTCTGAACATCTACACCATGTAAACAGTAAATCGCGTCGAATGAAGCTGTGAAACATAATTGAAAATCAAACGAACTTACCAAGTGAAGTTCGATGTCAATTATGTGAACAGCTTCATTCGACGCGATTTACGCAAACCCACCCTGAAATTTTAGCTATCTTTTTATGAAATAATAGCAAAAAATCTACCCAACCCAATAACAATAAAGTAAGGTAGCTCCACAGACGTATAAATAAGGTAGCTCTAAACAAATGATTTGAAATTACGCCGGACCCGCTCAGGACAACTTCTAATAGCAGAATGACAGTGACAGTTGTAATGGTTCGTGAATAAACAGCCTTACAGCCAGCCATACTGCCTACCAAAAAACTCTAAAAATACGTGCAAGGCTGATGCTTGGGAGCGCTCCTACACTATGTAAACAGTAAATCGCGTCGAATGAAGCTGTTCACATAATTGACATCGAACTTCACTTGGTAAGTTCGTTTGATTTTCAATATTACATTTGTCTCCGTTGCAACTTGAATATCAAAATAATACTTTTATTGATAATTCCCAATATGACTCTAATAATACCTGTCGGAACTTTGATTCTTCGAAATGGCAATCGAAGCTGCAATATGAGTCATCTAAAAATCCTGATCCTGGTTTTTTATGAATAATAAAAATGTTATAAGAATCATGCATCAGAATATAGCAGGTTTGTTAAGCAAAAGGGAACAGTTTGAAATTATTTTACATGAATTATCTGTTAAATATAGCCAATCTATTGATTTAATATGTCTTTCGGAAACTTTTATCCAGCGAAATCATGAGTTATATATAAAGTTAAAAAACTACAATCTAGGTTCTGTTTTCTGTAGGTTAAAGCAAAAGCGAGGTGGTGTATGTATACTATACCATAACTCTGTTGAAATTAGGCAACTACCATTTGTTAAGGACTTGTCATCGGAGTTGACTTTCGAATGTTGTGGTGTAGAAATAATAAATTATAAAATAATCTTAGTATGTATTTACAGAATTCCTGGGTCTGACACTCGCACTTTTTTTGACAGACTGTCTATTTTGTTAACCAAATTAAATCGAAAAACAAAAAAATCTGTGATCCTGACCGGAGATTGGAACATTGACACCTTAAAAAATACAAAGCTATCACGCGAGTTAAAGGAATTATTACAGAGCTATAACCTAGAGTTACACATTAATGCACCTACTCGACGGCAGTCCTGCTTGGATCAATTCGCCAGCAACATCAAGGAAGCACAAGGTTGTGCGGTGCCAGTCTACCTATCGGATCATGAAACAGCACAAATACTGACTGTGCCGGTTAATGGGCGAGTAGAATCCCTCCCATATTTTTATAAAACAATAGGAGACTTTGAACCAGAAAACGTAGATAAATTCAAACAGTGTGTATCGAATTATTCTTGGTTGGATGTGTATAATTGTTATGATATGGAGAGGGCTTTTGATTATTTTTATACCGAGCTATGTCTCCTTTACAACTTCTGTTTTCCAAAATTTAAGGTTAAAGAAATTAAAAAAAAAAACGAACGTTACTTGGTTGACAAGGGGTCTGAAGACCTCCTGTGTAACTAAGAGAACATTGCGTTTATCATTCTATAAAAATAAATCTGATATTGTTAAAACTAAATATAGAAATTATTCAAAATTATTGAAAAAATGTATAACAGTAGCACAAAAGTCTAAAAATGACGAATATCTTAATTTGGCAAAAAACAAATGTAAAGCCACGTGGAACATTATAAATGATAATCATCAAAAATGTGTTAATATAAATACAATAGACCATTTGAAATTTAATAACAATGAAATAATTAATGATACCGAACAAATTGCATCTATATTTAATAATCATTTTATTAACATCCCAAAAATATGCCCAGATTCTGACTTGAAAAACTATCCCGGAATAATAAAAAACTGTGTTGCGACTCTTTTCTTGACACCCACTGACGATGTTGAGATAAAAAAAGTTATCAAATCATTAAATAATACTAACGCTACCGGATATGATGAACTGAGTACTAAAATAATTAAAACATGCGTGAATGAGCTGTCCCCGCTATTGACGTATTTAGTTAATTTATCTTTTGCCATCGGTGTTTTTCCATCTTCTCTCAAAATTTCCGTAGTAAAGCCCTTGTACAAAAGTGGAGCAAAGGATGATATAAGTAACTATAGGCCAATTACACTCATCCCTGTACTATCAAAACTCTTTGAAAAAATATTTTATATTAGATTAACATCTTTTTGCACGAAATCCAAAATTATACACCCAGCGCAACATGGTTTCCAAAAGAGAAAGTCTACATCTACGGCATGTTACCATATTATCCATTACATTTCATCTTTGATGGACAAGCGCATTCCAGTTTCCATGATTCTATTTGATCTTAGTAGAGCCTTTGACCATGTTTGTCACACGACTCTGCTTAAAAAATTAGAAGCTTATGGAATACGTGGGCATGCACATGATTGGATTAAAACTTATCTTGATAATAGAGTACAAAGAGTAGAACTAAGCAAAATCGACAAATCTTTACATTTATCGTGTTATCACTCTAAGTACTCTAAAAATAACTACGGCGTCCCCCAGGGAAGCATTCTTGGACCTCTGTTATTCATTCTATATGTAAATGATCTCCCATCTATCACTGAGTATCGATGCACGCTGTTTGCAGATGACATTTCAATAATAATTAATAAAACTCCAAACTCCGACTTTGAATTTGAAATAAATAACACAATTATTAATGTAATAAATTGGCTTTCTCATAACAATCTATTGATTAACATAACTAAAACTAAATATTTACAATTTTATAACAAAAATGGACATCCACAAAATGTTTCTGTCACGCCTGATGGTAAACAAATCGCAGATTGTTCTTCTGCTAAATTTCTTGGCTTTGATTTAGACGTTCATTTGACGTGGAAAGAACATGTCGCAAGTGTTTGCCAGAGGATAAATAGATTTACTTACGCTTTGTATCGCCTCTCGAAACTTAGTAATCAAAAGACAGCGCTTACTGCTTATCATGGTCACGTATGCGCTACTTTAAGATACGGCCTTGTTTTATGGGGAAACTCGATATTAACCGAGCCTTTTTAATTCAGAAAAAGTGTCTTAGGGCTATGTGTGGTGTTGGACCCATGGATTCTTGTAGGCCGCTATTTAAAAACCTAAATTTATTGACATTGCCGTCTTTATATATTTTTGAAGTATGTGTGTTTACCAAAAATAACTTACATTTGTTTAAACAAAAGCATGAGGTATGTACATTTTCAACTAGGTATTCGGATACCGAATCGGTTGGTGCTGCCATCGTGCGCAACTACCAGTTGTCAAAGAAATTGTTTTGTAATGTCTATTAAATTGTATAATAAGCTACCGAATAACATGAAAGACATGCCCATCAAAAAATTTAAATCTTCCCTATATGAGTTACTGAGTAAGAAATGTTTTTATAGTGTTAATGAATTTATTATGTGCAAAATTTGAATACTATTTTTTAATTATAACAATTTTAATTATTTTCTTTAATTTTTATTGATTATTGTTTTATGTTGTTTTGTTAATTTACTTTATTTAATTGATGTAATTTGTTTATTTTTTTTTTTCATTTGATTATTGTTTTATTTTATTGATTGTAATTTTTAATACTTCTCTCTCTCTATATTTGCATACCAATTTTTGGTTAAGTATGAGATGCTAAATGGATGTAAGAACTTGTTCCTACCATATTTAATGCAATAAAGAGTTATTCTATTCTATTCTATTCTATTCTTATTCTATTATTCTATCGGACTGCTTTGCCGACACGACGTTCGCCGTAACGAGTCGAGCCGAGTGCCGCCGGTAAAAGATTTATAATGATCAACTGAACCACTTTATCGACAACGTATTTGCAACCGTTAAATCACTTCAGTAATTGCTTTATTTTTGTCTTTATTGTAGAAAATTCTATAAAATATTAAAAGACTGGGAAGACAACTATTGATAAAACTATTTTCACTTATGCACTGGTTCACTGTCACTGGGATTATTGATGTTATTTACTATGAATCGAACACTTTTTCGGTCTTGACAAGTATTATCCGATAAACTTTTGCGATGATAACGATATTGCTAGTGATTTATTAGTAGAACCATCTTCTGAACGCTAATTTACTTTAAAATAAACAGTTTTACTATTTTTAAGTGAAATTAAATACGGAGCTCAATGTTTACGAGATGGATGGCGCCATCTGTCCTCTTTGGCTTGAAGGAACCCTTTTAGTTTCTCACCGTCCCCAAAAACGTCTGGTAACGCTGAAAATGTAGTATTTAAATTACTAATCTTTCTTACAAGAATAAACCTTTAATATTTTTGTATTGTTTCAGAACACAAAATCTTGCCAGGAGAGTGTGAAGATACCGCTGATTTACTTTTAATATTCGATAAATTGTTTGACTCATTCAATGGCCACTCATATCACGATACAGCGAAAGTTCTTAAGGGGTGTCTGAAAAACAATTCTCCACATTTCCATTTCTGATATAAAATTTTGCCAGTTTTAGAAACAATGGTTTTTAAAACTATTAAAAAAAAGCAGATGGGACAGAAGTAATAAAATATGAAAAAATACCTTCTCTACAAAACAGGATACATAACATAAAGACTTTTATGGAAATGTGGAAATATCTAAATGAAAAATATAAAGTAAGAAACATAATTACAAGAAATTTTAATCAAGATCCACTTGAGAACTTCTTTTGCTGTATCAGGTGCAATGGCATTCGTAATACTAATGCCACGTGCCTGCAATTCATCAATGTCCTCCAAACTTTATTAATAAACAATTTTGATTCGGCTCATTCAATTAATGCAAATTGTGAAAACGATAATAATCAATCAATTCAATCTTTGACGTGTTTATTGACTAAGAAAATTGATTCTAGTAATAGTAAAGATTTTGCATGTAACATCGATGATTTAATAACTGCAATGAATGAAACAAAACGAAATGACACAAGCAACAAGGTGCACGTCGAAGCAAAAAAATATGTGGCAGGCTACATTATAAAAAAATGCAAATCGATGAAATGTAAAAGTTGTACACAATGTTCAAATGATTTATTGCGGTCAGAAAAAGATTTACAATCATTTAATTACGAAATTGATTACACCAAGAAATCTTTATTTCATGCATGCGACCCTTTCATTAATTTATTAAACGTCATTTATTACATGATGCACCTGAAACACAAAACTTGATTGATAAAATTACTTTTTTTGTTAAATGTCGATGTGATTTCGAATCAGTTATTAGGTGTAAAACTCATAAAGCTGATTTGATTGATTTTATAATTAATCTAGCAATAAAATTTATTGTTAATAGTTGGTGCACGGGGATTAACAGAATATTGAGTGGCAAAATCTGTAAATTCGATCAAAATGATTCAAAGTGCAAGCTTTAAATTATTATAATACACATAAAAAAAATAAAAAATGAACTTATATAACAGACTTGTTTTTGTATCGCCGGCGCCGGAAACAGCATTATTTGCAATAAAGAAAAGGGTTTGTCCAATAGTTTGTGTCATATTCTTGTATTAAATAAAGCTGTTTTCCAAAATTACCTATCCAACCAATATTTTCGTACAACACGACCAAAATGTCTGAAGACTTAACTAAATACGCGTTTTTTTTTCTTTTGCTTGCATTAAATTGTGTTACTGTAATAATTAACACAACTTTAAAAGTTTTCATAAAGCTAACTAAAAATAACGCGTATTTTAGCGAGCTCTACAGACATTTTGGTCGGGTTGTATGTTTTAAAATATAAATTAAAAGGTTCATACCTTGGTATATCGCGGGAGTTTGGGAACAGCGCCATCTAGCCATCGGCGCCCCCTAACTTAAGCTCACTTGGTAGAGAGTTGCTTAACTATACCAGTCTATATGTATTATCTATGGTAACTACTGAAGGTAGAATCCTAGATTTTTCACGGATGGGTTCGTAATTGAATCAACAAATACTTAGCACAATAACTATACGACGCGATACTCTTTAATATCGGATATCTCGATAACTATTGATCAACAAATTTTCGTAATTGCTAACAAATTTAAACATATTATCAAATAAATCATGGCGAAATTTGAAGCCGATCAGAAGGGGTTATCCCGCTGGGGTATATGGGGAGGCTGGCCATTCAATAAACTCGTCCGTGTGTGCGTGCGACGACGCGTACGTACGGGATGGCTCGGCCACGCTCACATACAAGCAGTGCTCCGTGCGTATGTATTTTATTATGACAAGGAGTCTGTATCACAAAAAATTATTACTTTTAAATTTTGCGTGAGCAGAATGCTCATAGCGCGCCTTTTCACGGGTCAGCAATACAAAAGGGCAATGCTGCTAGCCATTTTAGGGACTTTACCGCACGGTAGCGGTTCTCTAGAGATATTCTTTTATCTAAAAGATATTTTTAGGTTTTTAGTTTTTAAGTTATTTAGTTTTAGTTTATCATGGTTTGTTGATTTTATTGTTTTTACTTTTCTTTTATTGTGTATACTGAATATTATAATATTATAAAATAAATGCGAGACTTTCCCTATACTCTTGAGTAATTGAAGTGGTTTTGTAAAGTTTACAAAACAATAATTCATTCATTAATAATTGGCTGATACGTAAAATTTTATGTTTTTCTCTGGAGATACAGGACCACACTGAAATTAAAAAAATAACTATTAAGTAGGTACTGGTTTATGTAGTCTAATTTCGTCAATACATATAATAAATATACAAAAAAACACTTTTTTGCATATTTACATCTAAGCCTCATTGAAATTATGCTTTAAAATGATTGAATAAGTAAGTAGGTTGTTTTCTTAAAATCAGGTTGAGAAACTAATCGTTACACAAAAGTACTTACGCTAATGTTGCTACGCTTATGACGTTGATGGCGCTAGAGAGCACTAAGAATGCCCCAAGGAAGCTGTCTATCGTGTAAACGTAAAGCGTGTTGTACACTATTGGCGACAACAGCGGGCAAATGGATTCACCCGCGCTCTGCAGGGCGAACACTTTGCCTACGTCGTTCTCAGGCAAGATCTTGATTAGAAACGACCTTTGCAATGCACTGGATGTCGTTCCGAAAACCGATACTGCCGAACCTGAAACGAGAGGGTTCAATAGAATTTTTTTCAGTCATTGTGCTAAGAGAGTTTGTTTCTACTAGATACCGTTGTCCGAGTTTAATTCACTTTCAGACAGAATTCGAATAAAATACACCGTGACAAGTTAGACGACGGACGCGTTTAAGGAGGTAAACTAGTAACTTATATACATCCCTTTTAGTTAAAAAAGGTTCTAACAAATTTTAAAACCCGCGAGTTATTACGCATTTTTACAAAAGTGAATGTCTTCGATTTCGCATGTACTACACGCACGAGTAAGGGAGGTGTTGTTCGCGCGGCGGCGTTAGCTGTGCGTGTGTAGTGTAGGTAATTTCGCGCGCGTAGTAAATTGTAAATAAGCAGAAAAAGCATTTCAGTTAGGAAAAAAGTGAAAAGTTAAGGTGGTGTTTTTATTTTTAATGGAACAGGTTGCGGTTCCTTATACACCTCCTTTAACACGTCCGTCGTCTAGCCAGTCACGGTGTATAAAGCTCCACCTAGTGACAAACTTTGGAAACCAACTTGACTCTAGGTGGTTTTTCGATCCTAGGTAGGTATACAAATTGTAGCTAATTTTAACTCTATCAAAGAGTAAAATAATTTGCAGTCAACTTTCTAACATAACATAGGTATTATAGTATGATTTCGCTCGTAGTAATAACTACCATCATTATGTTATTTTGTTTATTATAAGTACGTAAGTATTAGCATATTAAAATTGTAGTCTCTAAAAAAGCATTATTTTATCTATACAACTTAGCCGTAACAACAAACTATTACTGCCGTACTCAGAGACGTCCATTAAGTTTTATGACAACCACCTAAGCCTCTTTCTGTCACTTGCTTATGTGTAGTGCTAAATAAAGAAGAAAGACATTTAATTGTTATTAAAACTTAATTGACGTCTCTGAGTACGGCAGTTAGTATTCAATTTGACAACTTACCAAAGTACATCTGCCATGTGGTCGTCGCAAACGCTTTGATTAGATATTCAAATGTACAGCTCACGGTGGCCACCATTGAGAAAACGAGGTCGCTTATACACAACACTCGTTGCAACGCTCCAACAGCTAAGATCGCTCCCAGAAAGCCTATCGTCACGCTGATAGACATGAACGTATTGAAATCCTTCATCGTCCAATGGATTTTGTTCCTTGCGTACTGGTACAGCAGTCCCGATACCCCGTACCAAGTGAATGAGAAGAGGGTCGATGAAATTATTACGAGGAACGTTATGCCCCTGCCGTAGTTTGGTTTCTTTTTAAAACATACAGTTATCATTTCTTTTACATGATCGATGTTGATAACTAAAAAAATTGCTCCCTGAAAAATTTAAACAACATTGTTAGGCAAACACTCTATGGGTAAACAAACATAGCATTAACATTACCATGTAGCAATGCATCTTACATAACCCACCTATTCTCAATGGTGGCCACCGTGAGCTGTACATTTGAATATCTAATCAAAGCGTTTGCGACGACTACATGGCAGATGTACTTTGGTAAGTTGTCAAATTGAATACTAACTGCCGTACTCAGAGACGTCAATTAAGTTTTAATAACAATTAAATGTCTTTCTTCTTTATTTAGCACTACACATAAGCAAGTGACAGCAAGAGACTTAGGTGGTTGTCATAAAACTTATTGGACGTCTCTGAGTACGGCAGTAATAGGTTGTTGTTACGGCTAAGTTCTATAGATAAAATAATGCTTTTTTAGAGACTACAATTTTAATATGCTAATACTTACGTACTTATAATAAACAAAATAACATAATGATGGTAGTTATTACTACGAGCGAAATCATACTATAATACCTATGTTATGTTAGAAAGTTGACTGCAAATTATTTTACTCTTTGATAGAGTTAAAATTAGCTACAATTTGTATACCTACCTAGGATCGAAAAACCACCTAGAGTCAAGTTGGTTTCCAAAGTTTGTCACTAGGTGGAGCTTTATACACCGTGACTGGCTAGACGACGGACGCGTTAAAGGAGGTGTATAAGGAACCGCAACCTGTTCCATTAAAAATAAAAACACCACCTTAACTTTTCACTTTTTTCCTAACTGAAATGCTTTTTCTGCTTATTTACAATTTACTACGCGCGCGAAATTACCTACACTACACACGCACAGCTAACGCCGCCGCGCGAACAACACCTCCCTTACTCGTGCGTGTAGTACATGCGAAATCGAAGACATTCACTTTTGTAAAAATGCGTAATAACTCGCGGGTTTTAAAATTTGTTAGAACCTTTTTTAACTAAAAGGGATGTATATAAGTTACTAGTTTACCTCCTTAAACGCGTCCGTCGTCTAACTTGTCACGGTGTATTTTATTCGAATTCTGTCTGAAAGTGAATTAAACTCGGACTACTGTATCTAGTAGAAAAAAACTCTCTTAGCACAATGACTGAAAAAAAATCTATTGAACCCTCTCGTTTCAGGTTCGGCAGTATCGGTTTTCGGAACGACATCCAGTGCATTGCAAAGGTCGTTTCTAACCAAGATCTTGCCTGAGAACGACGTAGGCAAAGTGTTCGCCCTGCAGAGCGCGGGTGAATCCATTTGCCCGCTGTTGTCGCCAATAGTGTGTACAACACGCTTTACGTTTACACGATAGACAGCTTCCTTGGGGCATTCTTAGTGCTCTCTAGCGCCATCAACGTCATAAGCGTAGCAACATTAGCGTAAGTACTTTTGTGTAACGATTAGTTTCTCAACCTGATTTTAAGAAAACAACCTATTTACTTATTCAATCATTTTAAAGCATAATTTCAATGAGGCTTAGATGTAAATATGCAAAAAAGTGTTTTTTGTATATTTATTATATGTATTGACGAAATTAGACTACATAAACCAGTACCTACTTAATAGTTAATTTTTTAATTTCAGTGTGGTCCTGTATCTCCAGAGAAAAACATTTAATTTTACGTATCAGCCAATTATTAATGAATGAATTATTGTTTTGTAAACTTTACAAAACCACTTCAATTACTCAAGAGTATAGGGAAAGTCTCGCATTTATTTTATAATATAGTAATATTAAGTATACACAATAAAAGAAAAGTAAAAACAATAAAATCAACAAACCATGATAAACTAAAACTAAATAACTTAAAAACTAAAAACCTAAAAATATCTTTTAGATAAAAGAATATCTCTAGAGAACCGCCACCGTGCGGTAAAGTCCCTAAAATTGCTAGCAGCATTGCCCTTTTGTATTGCTGACCCGTGAAAAGGCGCGCTATGAGCATTCTGCTCACGCAAAATTTAAAAGTAATAATTTTTTGTGATACAGACTCCTTGTCATAGTAAAATAAAAGAAGTATGGTATCTTCATACATACGCACGGAGCACTGCTTGTATGTGAGCGTGGCCGAGCCATCCCGTACGTACGCGTCGTCGCGCACACACACGGATGAGTTTATTGAATGGCCAGCCTCCCCATATACCCCAGCGGGATAACCCCTTCTGATCGGCTTCAAATTTCGCCATGATTTATTTGATAATATGTTTAAATTTGTTAGCAATTACGAAAATTTGTTGATCAATAGTTATCGAGATATCCGATGTTAAAGAGTATCGCGTCGTATAGTTATTGTGCTAAGTATTTGTTAATTCAATTACGAACCCATCCGTGAAAAATCTAGGATTCTACCTTCAGTAGTTACCATAGATAATACATATAGACTGGTATAGTTAAACAACTCTCTACCAAGTGAGCTTAAGTTAGGGGGCGCCGATCGCTAGATGGCGCTGTTCCCAAACCCCCGCGATATACCTAGGTATGAACCTTTTAATTTATATTTTAAAACATACAACCCGACCAAAATGTCTGTAGACCTCGCTAAAATACGCGTTATTTATAGTTAGCTTTATGAAAACTTTTAAAGTTGTGTTAATTATTACAGTAACACAATTTGATTCAAGCAAAAGAAAAAAAAACGCGTATTTAGTTAAGTCTTCAGACATATTGTACGAAAATATATACAGTACGAAAATATTGGTTGGATAGGTAATTTTGGAAAACAGCTTTATATAATACAAGAATATGACACAAACTATTTGACAAACCCTTTTCTTTATTGCAAATAATGCTGTTTCCGGCGCCGGCGATACAAAAACAAGTCTGTTATATAAGTACATTTTTTATTTTTTTTTATGTGTATTATAATAATTTAAAGCTTGCACTTTGAATCATTTTGATCGAATTTACAGATTTTGCCACTCAATATTCTGTTAATCCCCGTGCACCAACTATTAACAATAAATTTTATTGCTAGATTAATTATAAAATCAATCAAATCAGCTTTATGAGTTTTACACCTAATAACTGATTCGAAATCACATCGACATTTAACAAAAAAAGTAATTTTAGCCTGCCACATATTTTTTTGCTTCGACGTGCACCTTGTTGCTTGTGTCATTTCGTTTTGTTTCATTCATTGCAGTTATTAAATCATCGATGTTACATGCAAAATCTTTACTATTACTAGAATCAATTTTCTTAGTCAATAAACACGTCAAAGATTGAATTGATTGATTATTATCGTTTTCGCAATTTGCATTTATTGAATGAGCCGAATCAAAATTGTTTATTAATAAAGTTTGGAAGGCATTGATGAATTGCAGGCACGTGGCATTAGTATTACGAATGCCATTGCACTTGATACAGCAAAAGAAGTTCTCAAGTGGATCTTGATTAAAATTTCTTGTAATTATGTTTCTTACTTTATATTTTTCATTTAGATATTTCCACATTTCCATAAAAGTCTTTATGTTATGTATCCTGTTTTGTAGAGAAGGTATTTTTTCATATTTTATTACTTCTGTCCCATCTGCTTTTTTTTAATAGTTTTAAAAACCATTGTTTCTAAAACTGGCAAAATTTTATACCAGAAATGGAAATGTGGAGAATTGTTTTTCAGACACCCCTTAAGAACCTTCGCTGTATCGTGATATGAGTGGCCATTGAATGAGTCAAACAATTTATCGAATATTAAAAGTAAATCAGCGGTATCTTCACACTCTCCTGGCAAGATTTTGTGTTCTGAAACAATACAAAAATATTAAAGGTATATTCTTGTAAGAAAGATTAGTAATTTAAATACTACATTTTCAGCGTTACCAGACGTTTTTTTGGACGGTGAGAAACTAAAAGGGTTTCTTCAAGCCAAAGTGTGATCAAAACACCGTCAGAGGTTTTCTAGAGAGAATGGTATAACAGATTACAGACACGCACTAGTACGTGTCTGTAATCCCTAATAGATTCTCTGAGGGGTTCAAATCGGATCGGGGGACCTTTAGGTCTAGGACAGGTAGCCTTATCAGTAGGCCAAGAGCCTTTTAAAATTTGCAAGTAAATAGTAGGTAGGTACTCACTTGCTAAATAGCGCATTGCTGAAGACACTCTTTGGCTAAGAACTTGAGCAGCATATTTAACTTTCATTTTGTTAATTTTCTGTACATTAACATGGCATTCAGTCAATTTGTTGACAAGTCTAATTTCATCTTCTCCTGTGTCCACATCAAGCATTTTGAGATGCTCCCATTTTGCAACTTTTTCTATACAATTTTGTTTGTATATCAAATTTTTAACCATTAAATTATTGCGTATTCCTTTCAATAATTGAGGCGGGTCAAAGAGAGGAAAGAATTTTAAATTTCCTATTTCTACTGCAGTAGAATTATATTCTTTATTTTCTTTTAAATATTTAATTTTTGTGTCATTTTTAAAGTTTTAATTGTGCTAACATTTGTAGTTGCTTGGTCACAAACTGTAGCAACTATAATTGAACCTGTTTTTTGAAGATCTTGAATAACAGTAATAATTTGATTTTTTAAATCATAAGTTTTTGTCGCACTTTGGCAAAAACTAAAGCAAACAGGCTGCTTTGATTTGGTCTTTATGCGTTTGATCATAAAGACCAAAGCGTGATCTGCTATCTTTTGTGTTATTTTAATGCCCTCATCTTCAAACCCAGTAATATGTGACATATTAAAATATAGCCCAGGTGACAAAGCAACTTCATCAAATAATAATGTACAAAGTCTGTTTTCTTTAGGTAATTTGGACACTGTGTGCTTTAAATTTTCCAAAATATGGGAGTTTATCCCTGGATTAACCCGTAAGGCACTTAATAATTTTTGGAGGCTACGCTTTGATGGCAGCACAAATAACTTCCGCAATAATTTATAGCCTTTCTGGCTCTGTTTAAAAATAGTCAGAGCCATAATTTTCACGTCAATGGAGAATCTTCTACCTCGTGGCTTGGTCTCCCACTTCATTTGTAAAAGTGTAAACCGTTTTATAGATTCAGGCATTGAATCAACCATTTTCATCAGTGACCTTGTTTTGCACAATCTTTTTGTTAAAAGTATTTTTTCCTTTCTGTTTTGCATTTTGAAGTTAAGTTCGTGATTCTCTTTTTCAATTTATTGATCATATTAATGGATACATTTTTAGGTTTCATTTTCAAAGGATCTGAAATATAAAACATACCTAATTAATATTTGAGAATACAACAATTTCACCCATATATATATATATATATTTATATATATATATATATAAATATCCCACAAGCATATATATATATAAATATATAAATATATATATATATATAAAACCATCTAATAATGTAAAAAGAATAAAGATTCAAAGTTAATAATTAAGTAAGTATAATATTCGACGACCTTCTTGGTCGAGTGGTTTGTACACCGGTTTTCATGGTGTCGCCATCTCTGAGGTCCCGGGTTCGATCCCCGGTCGGGTCAATTTAGAGAAAAACTGTTTTTCTAAATTGATTTCGGGTCTGGGTGTACCTACCGAGTAAAGGCCATATGACCAGTGGCTTCCTGCCATGTTTGTCCGACCACACGCCAATGAACACAGACAAGATGGCCGGCACCACCGACTCCAGCAGCGACTTTACAGTGTTCACGAAGGTCGCATACTGCTGGACCTCTGATTCCAGCTCTTGCGTGTGATTTAGCTTCCCGGGAGTGAGGAACGCCTGGCACACCTCTTTAGTATGGTTTAAGGAATGCACGCAGGTGCGGTACAAAATGAGGTTCGTTGTGGGCCCACCTGCGTAGCATAATTTAAATGTATAACCACAAAAAATATGGTAAGCTGTGGTATCCGTTTTCTCATCCGGGAAAAGAGCAAAATAATAATAATAATTTATTTACAAAATATTACAATTTGCACACTTTACTACTTGTGGTCTCTGCACAAAATGTATTGTATGTTGTGTATATAAGTATGTGAAAATGTAATTTCATTTCGTTTCATTTGTTTAAAAAGTCGTTTAGATATATCATACGATTTTTTTTCTTAGCTAGTATTTGCTTTTCAGAAAAGTTTAGACACATGGAAGCAATGTATCAATTTTACCACCAAAAACATTTAAATTGCTGCCAAAATCGATAAATGCTCCCTAATTTGCTCGGGCAAAAAAAATTCTGTGCGTTTATAGTTTTATACTAAACCACAGAATACATAAGTAAGTACAAATAACTTAACTAACTCCAATTAGTTAAGCCAAAAAAATTAAGTTTAAGCAAGTAATTTTTATCATTACCAAGCAGCATTTTAATTTGTCTTCTTTCACTTAGAGCTCACTCATTGGTTTATAAAACGAAACGGCGCTAGGCACTGAGCATTTTGCTAGTAACATGTGTTACGTAGTACTATTATTTATTCTGTGCATGTGTGTGTGCTGGCTGCGGGGTAGACGGAAAAGTATGAAAATAAGACTATTAGAACGATACTTTCTTCGAGATTTGGTAAGCATTCATTATTTTTGGGTAGCAAAAACAATGTAATGTCTAGGTCTCTAGGTAGACCGTACAATTATTCTGATTTACGCATTGGTATTTATTTTACAGGGTTAATTTTGGACGCCCCGCCAAAAGTAAATATAAGGTAAAAAACCGACCAAGTGCGAGTCGAACTCGCCCATGAAGGGTTCCGTAGGTAGCAGCTAGTAACATCATATAAAAGTTCTTGTAGGTCGTTGTAACTTTGATCGATGTTTTAATAATAGTGTTTTTTTTTTAAATTAATTAATTTATGACGTATTAAAAAAACTACTTACTAGATCTCGTTCAAACCAGTTTTCGGTGGAATTTTGCATGCATATATTTTTTTTAGTTTTATCATTATCTTATGTTAGGAGTTACAGGGCGGGGACACACACACACATTTTACCACTTTGGAAGTGTCTCTCTCTATTCAGTTTAGAAAAAAATGATATTAGAAACCTCAATATCATTTTTGAACACCTATCCATAGATAACCTACACGGATAGGTTAGATAAAAAAAAATTGAGTTTCAATTCTAAGTATGGGGAACCCGCAAAATTTGTTTTTTTTTTTCTATTTTTGTGTAAAAAGCTTTATGCGGTTCACAGAATACATCTATCTACTTACCAAGTTTCAACAGAATAGTTCTTATAGTTTCGCAAAAAAGTGGCTGTGACATACGGACGGACAGACACACATGACGAATCCATAAGGCTTCCGTTTTTTGCCATTTGGCTACGGAACTCTAAAAAGTACTTAATTTGACGTAAAAATAATGTTTTTTTAGGGATGGGCTCACTACGCAATTTCGAAACACGTTTCAACTAATAACATTTCATCTATGACGGCTCATCGAAAGTTCATTACGCTGATACTTTATTTTGTACTATGTTTCATACATCGAAGTACGTTTTTTTTTTTTTATGATAAGCCCGGCAAATGACGCCTCTCCACCTGATGTTAAGTGGAAATGAAGTCCAGGCGCGAGGACAACTGGTGCAGCGTAAGAGACGTAGCATCAGTCACCCTCACTCTGCCGGCCCACAAAGTGCTTCTTCACGCCTCGTATGAAGGACCCTATGTCATAGGTAGGAGGGAATACGTGTGCTGGTAGACTATTCCATCTTTTGGAAGTGCGACAAAGAAACGAGTCACCAAATTTCTTTGTGCGTGATGGAGTGTTAGAGACTGTAAATTGGTGACTCCGGAGAGCAGCACGCGTACTCCTATGGAGGAAGGGAGAAGGAGGGATGAGGTCAAAGAGTTCTTCAGAGCAATCGCCATGGTATAAACGGTAAAAGACGCTGAGTGACGCAATATCTCTACGCAATTGCAAAGGCTCGAGAGTTTTAGTGACTTCCGCATTGCCGATAATGCGCACAGCGCGGCGCTGCAATCTGTCCAAGGCATCGAGAAGGTACTTTGCGGAGCCGTCTCAAAGGTGAGAGCAATACTCCACGCAAGACCGCACCTGTGTCTTGTATAATAGATACAACTGATCAGGCGTGAAGAATCGCCTCACCTTGTTCAGGACACCGAGTTTACGTGAGGCATTTTTAATCACGCTTTCGATGTAGTCCTTTTGGTTCAGATCGCAGCGGATATTCATACCGAGCATGTTAATACTGCTCTGCAGGCTTAGAGATGTACCCTGAAGAGAGGGAAGGGGAAGGAATGGCGACTTTTTCGCTGTGAACGCGCACACCTGTGTTTTCTTGGCATTGAACTCCACCAGATTATCGGAGCCCCATTTAGAAATAAGGTCCAACACCCGATCGAGTTCAATGACAAGATTTGCTCGCTTCATTTCGGTGTCTACCCGCCCAGCCGTTGGGTGACCGTTATATCCCCCATGCACTGTGCTATCATCTGCATTGCAATGGATGTTTCCAAGTGGAAGCATGTCATTGATATGCAGAAGGAACAGCGTGGGGGATAGAACGGAGCCTTGAGGAACACCAGCGTTCACTGACATGAACCGCGAAGCGCATCCATTCGAAAGGACACGGATTCAACGCTCATGCAGGAAGCTAGCAATCCAGGTACAGAACTGAGCGGGCAAACCGTATGCCGGGAGCTTGGAGAGAAGAGCTTTGTGCCAGACCCGATCAAAAGCCTTGGCTATGTCAAGGCTAACTGCCAGTGACTCGCCTCGCTTGTCAATAGCCTCACCCCAGAGATGTGTGACGTACGCTAGAAGATCACCCGTTGACCGTTTTGGCCGAAACCCATATTGACGATCGTGAATTATTGAGTGATCTTCTAGGTATCGAATAAGCTGTTTGTTCAATATTCGTTCTAGGATCTTACACAACACTGAAGTTACGGCTATAGGGCGGTAATTAGTCGGATCTGACCGATCTCCTTTTTTAGGGATCGGTTGCACATTAGCTTCTCTCCAAGATTCCGGCACACAACCCAAAGAGAGCGAGAGACGGTACAGACGCGTTAACACAGGGGACAACTCCGCTGCACACATTTTCAGGACTATTGCTGGGATGCCATCAGGACCGTTAGCTTTCCGGACATCGATTGACTGCAGCTCCGCACGGACATCACACTGCCTGATTTTAATATCAGACATTGTGTGGCCACAGTGAGGACTTGAGGGTGGCTGTGCATTACAGTCATCGATCCGGGAGTTAGCCGCAAAGAGTTTGGCCAGGAAATCGACCTTTTCCTGCGGCTTGTGAGCTAAAGTTCCGTCAGGACATCTCAGTGGTGGCAGCGAGGGTTGGCAGAAGTTGGATTGCACGGCTTTGGCCAGACGCCAGTAGCTACGGCTGCCCGTAGGCAGCCGTTTGCTCGATGCTACATTTCATCTAAATACTAAAGCTCCAATGCACGTTTCGTCTGGAAACAGTATACCGAAGCACCGTACCTTGAAGATTCTTTTTGCCAAACCATTGTTATTATTATTGTTACCACATTCGAAAAGTTAGTCATTTGCTGCGAGAGAAATCTAGATGGTTTATGCTATCGTCTACACAAACGCGATTCTTCCTATTCACGATTCCCATACAATATGGATTCCACACAACTGCAGTTTACTACATTCGTGATTCTACACAGCCGTTGTTTTAACACAATCGGGATTCTTCCTATTCGTGATTCTACACAATATAGGTTCATCGCAACTGAAGTTTACTACATTCGTGATTCTACACAGCCGTTGTTTTAACACAATCGGGATTCTTCCTATTCGTAATTCTCATCGCAACTGCAGTTTACTACATTCGTAATTCTACTCAATTTTATTTTAACGTAATTATAAATTTTTTTGGGGTTTAAAGTTACTCGCGTCCGTAGGTTTACCCTTGAGACCTTACACGTGACCCCTGGGTGGTGCTAAATAAGTGACACTGACTGAATGGTAGAGCCACGCAGCTGCTCGCAATGGGCCGGCTCGCACGACGTAATACCAACCTCTCACGAATATTCGGCGTGAAATAATGGCACTTAGTACTGTTGTGTTTCGTCCAGCCAGTGAGGGCCAGTAAAGGCCGGCATCGCGTCTGCGATTCCTCTGGTTTTGCGGGTGTCCTTGGGCGGCGGTGATTACTCTCCATCAGGTGACCCGCCTGCTCGTTTGCCGCCTTTTTTATAAAAAAAAGAAACTTACCAGTATGAGTATCTAGATACATTATTCTTTTTCTTACGAGTTATAGACTTGTAGATAGGAACTTGATGGAGTAGCGGCTAGCGCGTTCGGCTTGCGATCTTGCTCTCTTAGCTACTTTCGCAATGCCGGGTCGCTGGATGGGTGACCAAATTAAAAACATCTCGAGCTCCTCCGTGCTTCGGAAGGCACGTTAAGGCGTTGGTCCCGATTGTTGTCGTAAGATGACAGTCGTTAAAACCCACCAATTGCATTGGGCCAGCGTGTTGGGTTATGACCTAATATCCCCACGTGCTATTGTCCACGTGGGAGGCCTGTGCCCAGCAGTGGGACGTTAATAGGCTGATGATGATGATGATGATGATACAGAGATAGTATAAATTTATTGATTACGATGAAAAAATAACAACTGAGTGGAATTACGAATGTAGTAAACTGCAGTTGCGATGAACCCATATTGTGTAGAATTACGAATAGGAAGAATCCCGATTGTGTTAAAACAACGGCTGTGTAGAATCACGAATGTAGTAAACTTCAGTTGCGATGAACCTATATTGTGTAGAATCACGAATAGGAAGAATCCCGATTGTGTTAAAACAACGGCTGTGTAGAATCACGAATGTAGTAAACTGCAGTTGTGTGGAATCCATATTGTATGGGAATCGCGAATAGGAAGAATCACGTTTGTGTAGACGATAGCATAAACCATCTAGATTTATGTATAAATCAATCACTCTAATCTTTTAAACATTCATTAACGTATTTTTTTATTTTGCTGAGGGTATGTCACAACAAATTATTTGAAGGTGGGTATTCAGAAAACAAGTTTACTTATTTTAATCACTGCAGTGGATCGATCGATCGATCGTGAACAGATGGATTCTTTACGATCAATTGCAAATCATGTCATTTTGTAAATGTTGCAAACAGTGTTTGAAAATATGGTTTGGAAAAGAAACGTCTCCATAGATTTAATATCCTAATTTAATTATAATCCGAATAATTGGTAATTTTCTTTTTTTTTCATATTAAAAAAACAAGAATTAAATAATTATGTATACATACGAGTATACTGCTTTTCATTCTGGGGTATTTTCTTAAATGTATCATCGGTAAAGATTAAGGATCAAATGATATTTTGATCAAACGTCATTCGATTGAATGTGTTTAGTTAAAATTAACCGACGATATAATGATATTAGGTAAAACGAACCACCGATGTAATGTTTTTTGTTTAATAGAAGCCTGGGTTAAATGGACTTTCGATGAGTCGTCGTAGATGAAATGTTATTAGTTGAACCGTGTTTCGAAAAACCGAATGTGAAACGACTTTCGGCCATCTCTAAAGTTCTTTCTTTTTTTAAATACAATTTTTTAACCATGTCGCGTAGCGGTGAAATAAAGCTAAGTACCACCCCCTCTCTTCCCTTGGATGTCGTAAAAGGCGACTAACGGACTAAAGACTGCACTGCACATACATCCAACAGCGGCGGCGGTGGAGCGTCGATGGGCTCACCACCTGACACGCTGAGTACCTATATGTGCAGTCGCTGTTTGGTAAAAAGTGAACGAGAAGACTGTTTTAGCGGTCCTCATTGCCTAAGTCTCTTTCTGACTAACCCTTCGGGGATAATAGTCGTGATTATATGTGTAGGTAGGTATATGTAAATTTTTTTGTCTGCTTTGTGAATCCTTATTATTAGGCGCGTGCGCTCAGTATCGATACTTGAGTAGTATCGATACTTGTTTTGCGATACCTAGTATTTTCGTACTCGATACTTTTGTTCTGATACCTTACGAGGTATCGATTCTTTCAGATGTACTCGATACTTTTTACCGTCCCGTCTTCGGAGTCTGACAATGAATCTGAGAAGTATGACTTTTGGAGTCTTCTTAAATAATTAGCTCATAGTCGACCAAATAGGCGCTCCGACATTGATAAAGATGAAACGGACTATACCTTGCAAGTCCGGTTCTTCTTTAAAGTCGAACCCATTCAAACAATGCATGGCCACCAAATACCTTATAACATCAGTGCCGTCTGAAAAACTTTTTTCAAAGGCTGAGGCCTTAAGGGGAGGTATTTCGAGCGCTTCCCTCTCGTTCTCTCGACGGTACAATGGTAAGGGACGGGTATAACAGCGAAGCGGCGCGAATATTCGCGTTTTATATTTAAAAAAATTTATAGATGTAAGTAATAAATAAAAAACCATCGGTTATAATAACTCAAGTTATTTACGAGCTTCATTTTGGTAAATGACTCATAATATCAAATCACTTATTTTAAGAATAAAACCTGGAAAAGAAGATAAAATGACACAAAAATATGTAACTTTGTGAATTTATTCTATCGAGCCAACTTTATAAAATCGTGTTTCCATGGGGTGTATTTCACAGAATAGAGCCTCAACAATATTTCATAATTTTCGCAGATTTTAATTTAATTGTTTACTACTTCAAAAAGTAATTCTAAGAACGTGTTATTTTAATTTTTCACTAACACCTAGCCTTAATAACATCTGCAAGAAACCGCCTCAGCGGTTTACACGTCAGTTAAGTTAATTATTAATATCTGATTGTAACAAAAAAGACTGGGGGTTCAAAAATAAATAAGTATTCAATATTTAGTTGTTAAGTGTTGTGTTAGAATTCTTAGTACCGAATGTAGAACTTTTTTATTTTTGAATTAAGATTTTAATGAAAAATGTACTTTTTTTGAGATTTTTAACACGTTTCCTGAGACAAAGAAAAAGTACTCAATACTAAGTAGTAGCGATACTTTTGAAAATTTGCGGATCCCTAGGCAAAGCGACCTACACGGGCGGTGGTGACGGCGCGGCGCGCCGTCATTGGTGCAAGGTGTAAAGCTCGGACCAATTGTGATATTTGGTTCGAGGTGTAAAGGGTGAATTAGCGGTCACACTCACACGGCATGCGCTTTGATAACGAGGCGGCTCGCGGCAGAGCGGCGCGGCGGCGGTGCGGTAGGTAACAATAATTTACAATCTTAAATTCGGGGTACAACAATGACATTCACACTTAATCTTATCATTATAAATAATCATTGTTAACAAAAGTGACTAAGAGCAACATGTGCGTGTATCGTCAACATATTATTTATTTTATTTTATTTAGAAAAAAAAACACACAGACCTACATTCATATAATCACGACTATTATCCCCAAAAGGTGAGAGATAAGATAGCCAATGCAGTTTAGATAAGACTTTAAACTATCGCGTTGCATTGCATTAAAACTGTTTTAACGGGACTAAACACGATTAATTGTGTGTTTGTTGTGCTTGTGACCACGGCCGCAGCATCGCGGCCGAAACGATAAGCAGTAAGTAGATATGTACTTACTTACAAAATTAATCGTGTTTAGTTCCGTTAAAACAGTTTTAATCCATTGCAGTTCTTAGCAGTCGAGGTATCCGGGTGTAGAGTGCCCTTCCACCATCGCCTTCCACAGTCGACCATCTATCAATCAGGTGAGATGAGCAGTCGAGGTATCCGGGTGTAGAGTGCGCTTCCACCATCGCCTTCCACAGTCGACCATCTATCAATCAGGTGAGATGAGCAGTCGAGGGATCCGGTCGTTGAATGCGCTTCCACCATCGGCTACCACAGTCGACCATCTATCAATCAAGTGAGATGAACAGTCGAGGTATCCGGACGTAGAGTGCGCTTCCACCATCGGCTTCCACAGTCGACCATCTCTATCAATCAGTTGAGATGAAGGCCACGTGCTTACTTATATTTTTTCGTATCCTGCATAGGTAGCATAAATACACGACTCTTATCCGCAAAGGGTTAGTCAGAGACTAGGCAATGAGGACCGCAGAAGCTGTAAACTAAAAAGAAGATGTAAAAATTAAAAACATGTAATAATTTTTAGTTACAATAATAAAAAATAAAAAAAATAAAATTTGTTTATTGGGTAACTAAAAGGTATAAAAAGGTACAAATCAGTAGCTGGAGCCTCCTTTTAAGCATAATTTGCTGGTTCCAGGAGGTTCCGCTCTTTCTTATCTCTAAGGTATACATAGAGGTTACCATGTACTTAATCTAGTTTTTTAATTAATAAAATAAAAACTAAATATCTAACTGTGTGTGCGAGTGTGTGTGTGTGTGTGCGTGTGTATGTGTGTGTGTGCGTGTGTATGTGTGTGTGTGTGTATGTGTCTCTGTGTGTGTGTGTGTGTGTGTGTGTGTGTGTGTGTGTGTGTGTGTGTGTGTGTGTGTGAGCGTGTGTGATAATTACATAAATAAAAAGTATTAGGTATTATGAAATAAAGGTCTCTAGTTCATCATAATTTATATTTTTTAACCAAGTTATTAAAGAAGAGGGGGTGCCCTGCAGAATATCAATACAAATGTTTTCAAGTAAGAATTATTGTTTCATGCGTAAAAATTAAGAAAGCTGTCTTTTAAAAAAATATGTTTTTAGGAGTCATTAGATTTCTGTATTGTTTGTTATTGTTTAAAGAATTTGTTTTTCAACAAGGCCATGACATGACCTTGTGCTAACTTACATAAGTTCTTGTAATGTTTAAGAGAATTAGTATTTTTTTTTACAATATTATATTAATTAGACACATGCATACACACATTCCTACTTACATAATTCCTTACATAAGACCTATAGGTAAAAAGCCAAAGAGGTTAGGTCTTGCATGGTCATTCATTTATAAGTTTTAAGTATTGATTTTTCTTACAAAACTAAAACTGCGAACAAAGCACACTCAATTGCTTTTGCCCAAAATGTGAATATTTCATCAAGTCTTTCACAGAGTAAGTACCAGAGAACCCTTACAAATGTCCGTCCGTATGTCACAGCCAGCCATTTTATTCCTAAACTATTATGACTACACAGTTTAAACATGATAGGTAGATGTATTCTATAAACCGCTTTGGCTACTTTTAATACTGTAATTTTAATATCTTGTAAGTGATAAGTTAACCTAATAACAAATAGTTAGATGTGTCTATTTGTATTTATAGTTGATTTTAATTTATAACTTCTTACTTACAGATGTTTAACAAGAATTACTAAATGTGCCAACAGAAAATTATGCCAAAATGTGGAAAACTACTTCACCTACAAACTATGAAAACATATTATAACAATAATTCTTCACGAAATTATAACGATTTTTGTTGTCTGACATGGATCACATCAATACCTACAGGTATTTCTGAACTCAACTGTAATTGTAGTACGTAACGTAAACACTCTAGATCGATCCAAGATCATAGAGCTTTCATACCACCATTTGTTAATATAATTTATCTTTACAGCTGACTCTGAGAGCGAGGTCGCTCCGCTGACAGTACAGAAGAAGAAATCTGTCTCCAGACAACGGTAAGTGTAGGATGTTCTGATGGGTATGAATGACAACAAAGATGTATGCTTGTATCTGTATGAACAAACGCTATCGAGCGTGCATAGAACTCATTCATTTATTCGGAAGAGTTGTTTGTTTTATGTTTATTGTTATTTTTATTTTCAGGTTTCCATCAAAGAAGTCTAAAGATTTGTTCGGACTGCTATCTGATGAGGACGAGGATCTCGCGCTAGAGAACTCTCATCGTAAGAGTGAGAGTCGTCAGAAACTGGGTAGCAGCCTGACTTCCAATGTAACCAACGGTGTCGTGCGGCGATCTCCAAGCTCCACGGCGTCTACTTCGTCGAGGTACGGGTTTACAACACCAGCGACGCGGTGAAAACACCTCCCGCGGAGCGGTACAAGAAGGCTTTAGTCACGCTCAAGACTCAACTGAACAACGACACTGCGGAGTGGCAGAGTCTTCAGAAGTTTATATAGCTTGCCAAAACGCTGTTTGAAGATAAGGAGCCTGTATTTTACAGTAATTAAATAAATTTTAAATAAATTCTAGAATAGTTTGCTAGATATTAGAGTAATTTTAATTACTTACCTTAATATTTTTACGCGATATGTGGCTGACAATACTTAGCTAAAGTATTGTCAGCCACATATCAAGTCAGACTCTGGTAATTTGTTCTGATTGGTTCAAAGGTAACCGGTATAGAGGTTGTCAAGTTCTGGTAACGCAATTATGCAATTCTTACTAAATGCTCACTAATTTCCAAACAATAAATTGCGAATGTATTAGCTTTTCCTTAATGCATATGATAATAAACTATATTTAGTAAAGAAATTATGAGTTTTTGTTTTCTGCTGGGCTTTTAAACCTGAGAGAACAAAAGACAGGTACAAAATACGTTTTATTGACGTAATTAAAACGTCTAGAAATGCGTTCTACTAACGTAACTACAACGTCGTAATATGGTTATGAATGACGTAACCTAATACGGAATAAATACGTCAACAGTAACGTCATTTTCCTGTGAAAAATTTAGGTGTTTTTCACGACACCCAGACGTCATCATACGACGTCTTTTACGTCGGCAGGTGACTAATTTCGTACGTCTTTGCGACATCAAATTGCTACCTGGGACTACAGTCTCGATTTGTGCTGTGTTGAGTTAACGTGTGGGTGTGTACATGATGAGCTGAGAGGAATGCACGTGTGTGATTGTATGAGCAAAATGGGCAACGCGCAAGGGCGTGCGCTGGGCATGGTACCATATAGGCACGGAAGGCGTGCGCTGGGCATGGGACCATATAGGCACGGAAGGCGTGCGCTGGGCATGGGACCATATAGGCACGAAAGGCGTGCGCTGGGCTTGGGACCATATAGGCACGAAAGGCGTGCGCTGGGCTTGGGACCATATAGGCATGGAAGGCGTGCGCTGGGCATGGGACCAAATAGGCACGGAAGGCGTGCGCTGGGCATGGGACCATATAGGCACGGAAGGCGTGCGCGCTGTGGCGCAACGCGCAACGGCGCAATAAAAGCGACCGCAATAAAAGCAAAAAATAAAAAGCAGACTGCATGTGTGTGTGTGTGTATGTGTTGCAGGCTGATGTGTGGTGTACGTGTTTGTACGGGCTTATTGTGTTGTGCAAAGGCGTGGGCTGATGTCATGCACCGTATAGGTGCGGGCTGACTAATTAATTTTTATTAGGGTACGAGATATAAATAGTAATGTTACGCGAACAAATGAATTTAATTTCATCGGCCGTCGCAGGGGCGGCAGCGATTGGTCGTTGCAGTTGCAAACAGGTTGCGTTCACGTTTATTATTTTTAATTTTGTTTGCCTTCGTTTAAAAATATTATTTTTTTCCAAAAAGCCCCACGGTTACCAAAGAGCCCCTTTCTACCGGTACTTCTAGATTTATCTACATAGTCCTATTAGGATCCTATACAATAGATTTTGTTTAGTTCAAAGCTGATGTAAGTAATTGTAAGTAAGTATGTAATAGACACGAATGACGCAAACAAAAATTCAAATCATCATCATCAGCCTATTAGCGTCCCACTACTGGGCACAGGCCTCCCACGTGGACAATAGCACACATGGGGACATTGGGCCATAACCCAACACGCTGGCCCAATGCGGGTTGGTGGGTTTTAACGACTGTCATCTTACGACAACAACCGGGACCAACGGCTTAACGTGCCTTCCGAAGCAGGAAGGAAAATTCAAATGATTGTAAGAAAATCCTTCTTCTTAGCGTCGGACTTAAAGGTTAAAAGGTAAATAAAAACAAACAATAAATAATAAAACTTTGGTTTATATACTAACATAGAAAAATAAGGTAGGTAGGTATACAGTGGTTTAAAATATTAGCTACTATCACACTTTTTCGTACATCTCACAATCGACAACACAAAATTTAAAATAGGACTTAAAATACTTCTTGGCGAGAAAGTAAAAAGTCATGTCTGCAGTTTAAAAAAAAAATTAGATTGTGGAATGTAGAATACTAATTCAAAATAATGGTAGATTATTAACTTAAGTGTTCGTTAACGTTCATGAGTGTTGGCAATAAAAGTAAACATTGCGCAAGTAATCATTACTTTTAATTTTTTTTTAAAGTGCGTGTGAGACCTCAGTTAAGTCTCACATCTTTACTGAAACTCAAGGGAATTTGGGGAAAACCACAAAGTAGATTAAACATTCATATTATTTAAGCTAAGAAAATATGTACCTACTATTACCAAGGACTTCTTATCTTTTTTATTTGTCTATGCTATGACATGTCATATAATGACACTAACCATAAATAGTTAAACTAAGTACAAATAAAACAGATTTTTACGTTAACTTGGCTTGTCTCATTTCATTATATTCTCCATAAAAGTAAGCCTTAAGCCTAGTTAAGTAGGTACCTACTTTTCTTCGCTAGTTTGAGTATTTAAAAATTCGTCTTATACATTAATCAAACTAGCGAAGCAATGTACTCTTACTAGGTAGGACTAAGTTAAACGTCTAGTGCAAAGCCTAAACTGTCACATATTTCATAATTCTTTTCTTTTCACATAATTATAGAAGAGCATATCTATGAGTAGAACCGTACTTACCACAAAGTAAATGAACGTACTAGGTCTTACCTACATACTTTTTAGGCTATGTATACCCTATCTCAAAAGTTACTTACTTTTGGTCATGAATCATTCGTCATAAATCAATCATTCGTGAAAAATAAAACTACAGGATCTAATCGCGTTTTCTTACCATAGTGCCGATGCCGTGATCAAGCATGGACCAAGCAAAGGTTGAAAACTATATTGTTTTTATATTGTTTAAATAAACGCAAGTGACTTTCCTAGCCTGTAAACACTAGAGTAATAATTGTAGATTTGTGAACAAAAAAGAAGAAGAAAAAATTTTACAAAACAATATTCATTCAGCAATAATTGTCTGATACGTATTTGTTGTTTTTCTCTGGAGACACTGGACCACACTGCAATAAAGGAAAAAGGATATAGGTAAATAAACTTAAATTAGTCAGGTTTCATCGACAACAAAATTGGTCTCATTCTCATTTGACATGGACGAGTGGCCGAGCAACGAGCAACGTTGTTTTAAATAGCATTTATTTATTTTATTATCTAACGTCTAACGCGTCAACTACATTCTACATAATTCTTCTGTAAACACAACAATTAACAAAGTACTAATTGTTATTATTCGACACAATGACAATGTTGCTTAAAATTGTGCTGCTGAGTTTGTTTATAAGTAGGTAGGTACAAACGAAAACAGCTTTTGAGATGCATATAACATGATTGGGGACTTTTCAACAGCGTCATTCTGTATTTATTTTCTGCTAATAACCGTCATAACCGTGTAATATTTTATAGTTGAGAATTACATAGGTAGTTTTCTTAAAATCATATTGGGAAACTTGGTCTTAAAAATATAACTACTTACCTAACTTAAAACTAAAAAACTATAAGAGAAAAATTTTTGAGAAACTAATCATTTGAGACGTTCGGTAGCCACGGATAGATGTTCGGGTCGGACGCGAGAAATGCTGGTTTAATCCCCGTTCTAGCTCCGTTAGACTACTGACGTGAACCCACTCTTACAGTCATTTTAGATTACAAGATGGGTCAACAGGACATTATTAATGTGTTATAGGTGCATTATTAATAATAATTAAAAAAATATCATTACATAAAAAATTACTTACACCAACGCTGCTAAACTTATAACGTTGATGGCGCTAGAGAGCACTAAGAATGCCCCAGGGAAGCTGTCTATCGTGTAAACGTAAAGCGTGTTGTACACTATTGGCGACAACAGCGGGCAAATGGATTCACCCGCGCTCTGCAGGGCGAACACTTTGCCTACGTCGTTCGCCGGTAAGATCTTGGTTAGAAACGACCTTTGCAATGACCCGGATATTGTGCCGAATAGCGACACCGCCGATCCTGAAACGGAAAATCGTTATAGTTTGAAACTGATAAGTGAGTTTTTGCATTTTACTTACAACTACAAATCGCGCCAATTTCACGGAGTAGGTGGTCTGTGCAGAGTATTTGGAACTACTTTTTAAATTGTCCTGCCCGAAAAGGTAGACAATAACGGTGGCGCAATTTGATCACTCTTTTCAGGCGCAATTTGATCATTGGGAGATATCAAGCTATCCTTCTCCACCCCGTTCAGCTGTGCGGTGCTGTTTTCCCGCCAAACATGTAAGTACGTGCTGCGATGGCGCGGGAATGCAAATTCATTATATTCCGGTGACATGTATAATAGGGAAACAAGGCCGTTTAAAAATACATTTCATAGAAAGTTAAAATCAAGGTACATGTAGTATCAGTAAATTGAAAAAAAACCTAATTCCGGAATAATAGTGTTCTTTATATTTTGAGTTTCGTTACTGATTCTAAGTCCATTGGCACAATTCCCGTGGCTTCGGTGGCGAAATCAAGCGCCACCGTAATTGAACAGTGCCACCGGAACTAATATGATTACTTAGTATTACAAATATTTATTATTTAACCATAGAACCACGGTAAAATACCCAGTATTGTATCTTCATACAAACGCTCGAAAAGCCATAGCAGAACATTTAGAAAAAAACGGCTAGTAGAGCGACAAAGAAAAAAATTAAATAAAAAGCGATCCAATAACTTGTATGCTGTGGTGTGGCTGTGGAACACATCTTTGCCTCTGACTAGATTTAATGATAGAACCTAATGAAAATGAGGTGTGACAAGATTACCCCTGAGTACATGTTCAAAAAGAACCGTCACCGCCACGGTCTCCAGAGAAAGACAGAATAATCTGGTACACCAAAAGTGGTCTAGTACTGATCCAAAATGGAGTCGGGCACTGGAACAGGTATCTTTAACAATGACTTCTAACACAGTCAGAGTGTGGGAAAAGGTACTGTATATCAGGCAAAAACTTTTGTAATCCTGTATGCGCTAAAAAAATCTTACCATATTCATCCTGAGTGACAGCAAAGCCTATCTTAAGTCACTTATATCGCCTCGGATCGACTCTAGCCTTGTACTAGAACAACAGGGTAAGATTGATCTGGCCACATGGGAATCCATGGCAATGAGATGGCCGATGTACTTGCTAAGGAAGGTTCAGAGACCCCATATGTTGGTCCTAAGCCGTTTATATCACTGGCACCGAGTACAAGGCCTTTAAGGACCACATCCAAAATACGCATAAAACCTAATAGAAAGAGCTACCCGGCATGAGACACTAAAAATCCTTCATAGGCGAAGGCGCCTTAGGACGCAGTAAGATCATATGCGGAGGTGGTGGCCCTGACTGGGCACTATACCACAAACAAATGCTTGCAAATGAAAATAATATGTATATCTCCTGGAATAGGCCTACCCGAAACCAGAAGATTTAAGGCTCTTCGCCCTCAAAGACATTGCCAAGCTTATGGCAGTCATTTTCACTAAGGAGGCAGAGTGATAGAACGAGGTCGCAGAAAAGATTCCAATGGGTCGACGTGCTGCTGTAAAAGGGAGAGAGAGGAGAAGAGACCTCTACAGGACTAAGATAAGATAAGACCCAATCTTCACAAGATTATAATTCATTGAAGAAAAAATATTTGACTAATGAAAACACTACCATGTGTATATGTGTTTATAAAACAGCCAGCAGTAAGGGGATTCCGGAAAAATTTGCACCTTCGGCATAATCGTCATAAAAAGGTACAACAGATGTTTTGCGGACATTATGCTGTAACCAAATTAGTGTTAAATGTTTGTTAAGACAATGTCAGGGTTACAAAACTAAAAGTTTTAAATATTTAGAATTAATAACAATAATTCCTTATAGAAAATATCTACCGAAGAGCACGTCTGACGTTGAATATACCACCAGAAACCAACCCAGTTAAAATAGAAAGACGAGTTAGACAAGGAGATACACTGTCCCCAAAATAGTTCACACTGGTGTTAGAGGACATTTTTAAAACTTTAGACTGGGAAAAGCGGGGCATTAACATAGCTGGAAACAGACTGAGTAGTTTGAGATTCGCGGATGACATCATTTTCACCTTGACGAACTGGAAGTTATGATGCAGGAACTAAGTGAAGCCTCTGGATTTGGTTTGGAAATGAACCTAGACAAAACAAAGATGATGACTAACTGCTCCAATAACAGCTCGACAGTCCAAGTAAACCGGATTACCATCCAGCACGTACAGAAAACGTGTATCTTTGCCAAGAAGTTGTGATGGGTAAGGACAACCAGCCAAAAGAAATCGATCGGCGCATCAGATTAGCGTGGGCAGCCTACTCTAAGGTTGAATTTGCCCTCAATATGAATATAAGACCCGAACAGAGAGCTCGCATACATGACCAGTGCTTTCTACCAGTACTTACATACGGAGCTGATGGGTCTTCACAAAAGAAATCAGAATAACATTTACTCAGTCGGAATCAGTAGGTCCTATTCACCGATAAAAATTCTTTATGTATATTAATTAAACTGTGTTTATCATTTCTAATTCCGGTGACAATAATCAATTTCGGTAAGTTGCTTTAAAATTCCGGTGGGACAACACTAACTTCGGTGGCTCTAAAAAATTTCAAATAGCTATATCGCAAAAAGTTATTATTATTTTTCGATCCCTATTATATGACTTATTTTTACATCTCTCAAAGATTTATATTAGCACGAAAAAAATCGTGAAAAGTGGATATAAAAATTCGTCACCGTAATTAGGCAAAACTCGAGTGTGTTGAAATTGACCCATGAATATATCCATGTTTTGCGTATTTTATTTAACAAAACGAGATATCCACGTGATGAGTCACAAAAAATATTATAACATCGTAATATATCCATATATCAACTTATACTTTTTAGCGTGCGTAAATTGACAAAACGAGATAATCAAACGATAAATAAGTTGATAAGTATGTGGGTGGGGTGCGTGTTGGTCATCGGTGAACACGTTAAAAAGTAAATTATTATGAATAATAAGATAATAAGAAAGAAAAGCATAACTATATTGGAAAAAGCATCTAAAATTACTCTTAAATCAATTTAGACAATTTAACACTGAAAAACTGATTTTTAGGAATTAAATTAAACAATGTTTTCACTGGTTTGAGCACTAATGTAAGGGGAAAAAGTTGATAAGTCTCTGGGTAGTATGTTGATAACACCTAACAAAATAATCAGATTTTACAAGAATACGTAAAATAATTCGAAAGATCACATAAAATTATCCATAAATCAAGCTATATAGATGAGTTCAAGATGAAAACAAGCTGTACAGGACAAACTTAGAAGCCCTAAGTACTGTTAGCAGACTCTGTAATGAATACAATCCGTTTTACTTAGCTATTACAACCGCTGAAACAGTTTTAATGCTCTGCTCCCTGCAACAGTACAAAAGAGAGCTATACCTACTCCTATATAGTCTCTCGTGTAACTGTTGAAAACTTTATTTAATTTTTTTTTAATGGGTTTTATTTTGTAAGTATGTAGTTCTTGGTTAAATAAATTGTATGTAAGTAGTGCCTACTGATTCGATTAACTACCTACTGTTCATATAATTTTCCTGAAATTACTTCCGATTATTTTTCATTACTGTCATGTTGTGTTTATTTATTTATTTATTTATTTATGGTACACCGACAGATTACAGCCAATACATATTCGAATAATACGTTAAATTTTTGACTTAGCCTAGACAGTAATCCACTAAAAGTGTACGCAGCATGATAAAACAATCAGCACGCGAATAGTTATAATAAAAAAGGTATCAAAAAATTAATTTGGTAAATTACATTTACACATAAAAATCTAAAATAATTTCAAAAATAAATAAAAAGATTGTTAATAAAACTAAGCACAATAACAACATAATAGCATTTCAATAAAATTCTAAACGATTATAAACTATAAATTAATTACATTCTGATTTTGATAAGTTCAGGACCATTTGGCTTTTACAATGCTGGATACAATTCTTTTATATTGTATTATATATTATGTTTGCCTGTAATTGTTGTTTCATTGTAACAATTATTATTAAAACTATTATTTTACATATAAGCTGTTATGTAACAATGTTGGCAGACCTAATAAAATAAAATAAATAAATAAAACGGATTTTGGAGAAAATGTCAAACTTTAAAATATCTGCCCTGTAAAATTGCCATTTTGAACTTATCAAGTTCTTCACGCCATGCTCGGAATTGTACTTATACTTATTGATTTTATTTGTTAAGATTTTTTTTATTACTTTGTATTTCAACATTACCTAAAGATTTTAATTGTTTGATAATGCTATAAGTATTAATTTAACTGTGAGAGATTTAGAGAGTATAATTGACTAGTTATTTATTTACAGAAACAGAAGTTCTTATTGTTAAAACAATACCTTGTTGTAATCTTATTTACAGTGTAATTATGTTGCTAGTAATAATTGTTTTACCACGTCTTCAGAAGTAAGTAAGTATTAATAGTGTGTAAATTGTACAAATGTTATGTAAAAACGAAAATTGCTGTTACAAATAGTTGTCAATTACATAACGTATTTTGTTTTAACCTATTTCTTGTTAATGGAAAAGATATTACAGTTATCCAGTTCATCCAGTTATACAGTTTTCTATTTAGGTATAATCGAAAGTAAAGTTTTCTGTTTAATAAATAGATACGGCAATTGTCGTATCTACTTATTAATTACTTATAAAAGTTTTTAAAGATGCTTTTTGCGTTTCATATCATGTTGTAATAAACAGTTTTATCTAAATTATTTAAATCGAAAGTTAAGTTAAAATAAATGAAGTTAAGTTACCGCTTGAAAACTGAACTTTCGTTATTTTTAGCGTACCTACTTTACGCAGTATTTTGTTAAAAGATATTGATATTTTATTTAGATAAAAGTTACAAAGCTGAATATTGGTAAAATAAGTATGTTGCATATTTGGGAAATATGATAGAAGTGTTAGTAAAAATGTTAGTATTTCAAAATTATTCAAATCATGCACGAGTTCTTAGTAATCAGACAAAGACCACACAATGTTGTAAGTTGGTGTTGTATTCAGTCAAGTCAGCGTAACAACTCTTTAATCTTTGGCGTAACTAACGCGCTCGAACTTTACACGTTGCAAATGCTGCAGAACGTTACAATAACAATATAGTTCCAGTCAATAATTAGATTCATTAGTCAACAGTTTATTTTATTACTTAAAAAAAAGTATTTGTACACGTAAATGCAAGGGCTTATTTGAAGTAGTATCCGATAAATTGATTAAAATTAAGTAAAAAAAGAAAATTAATAATTGCAACATTTTGCTAGCAATTTCTATAGATGGAAAAAGGTAAAATTTCATTTACTGCTCTGTATTAAAAAAACTTTTATTAGGTAATTTGCACTGATTAGTTGGCTTTTCTTGTACTTACTCGTATCTAAATTATTTAACTAAAATAAAATAAAAAATATTTTTATAGTATTTGTTTATGTAGATTATCAACAAATGTACTCGTTTAAAATTAAATAAGACATTTAAATAGAATATGGCAATATGGAATGGAATATGGAATATGTGGAAAATTTGTTCAATTTAAATTATAAATATGAGACATAGAAGAATATAAACATTGATTTAATTGATTCTGATAATTAGTTCAAACAGAGTGCTAAGTATTCCTCATTAGGAGAGATTCTGTTTAGGTGCCATCAGTTATTAATTTACTAGACTAATAAGGATTGTCATCACATACCTGTACCAACTGCGGTATGGCCGCCCAAGAAGATAGATAAAGGTAATTATCGCTAAATACAGATGTAGCGAGAGAGGTGTCTATCCTCGGAATGTTCCATAGACAATGTGACTCGGGTTGCTAGATTGCTTTGAGTTTCAATGCAATGACGAAAGTTGTAAGTATAACTAATACGGAATATGAGAGAATAGGTTATTTGAAAAATAAGAAGTAGTAGACGAATTAAGAGTAAAATAAAGTTCCTATCTAGACTAGTATTGCAACGGTAATAGGAAGATCGCAAAGAACAGAGAAAGTCTTAACCAGTGGACGAAGCCGATCTGTAAAGGTGCTTACTTGTTAATTAATTAATTATAACAGCTATTTTACGACTTACCAAGGTACATATGCCAAGTGGTGGTCGCAAACCCTTTGATCAGGTATTCGATTGTACAGCTCGCGAAGGCTACCATTGTGAAAGTGATGTCGCTAATACGCAACACTCGCTGCAACACACCAACAGCTAGGATGGCGCCCAAGAACCACATCGTCACGCTGACAGACATGAACGTATTGAAATCCTTCAGCGTCCAATGAATTTTGTTTCTTGTGTACGAGTACAGAAGGCCGGATATCCCGTACACGGTGAATATGGAGAGGGACGAAGAAATTATCACGAGGTATGTCATCTCCCTCCCGTAGTTTGGTTTCTTTTTGAAACATACAGCTATCATTTCCTTCACGTGATCGATGTTGGCGATTGATAGAATTGAGCCCTGAAAAAAATAAAACAAAATAAGTTAAGTACACACGCCTGCAGATCAAGCTATCCAAAACTGTCAAATTCTGCAATCGATATTGATCCTTGACTTATTTACAAACATCTTTGAATATTTTTAACATTGTATTTATGGTCTATGCGCACGCGATACCTAAAATGCCAAATGTCCTAAAGGACATTTTGGCGAAAATGAGTTATAATGCTACCTTAATCCTTTTTTTGAGCTCTATCGATTGGTTTATTTAAGGTTCACTTAAGTAATGTATTAAGCGAGATATGTAAGGTTTTTGCATTTTCTTTATTAAAACCAAGTCGTGTAGAAGTAAACTTAAAGTTCTATCCCATAACGTATGCTTTCTTATTGGTCACTTCAAATTTTAAATGGTTTTTACAACCTACATTAACATTTTTGATGTCGCACTTATTGTGCTTATATGACACGTAGTTATCTACATCGATACCTTAAATGTCAAATGCCTTAAAGGACAAATCGTGACTTTTCAGGAGAGCAGGAAAACGAAATGTATAGAAAAATTAAAAAACTTTTTTGCTTTTTGAAACTATCGATTTGGGGTAAAGGTCATTCTTTGTAATTTTTCGAGCTGAACCGATATAGAGTACAGACCGTTTAATTTGACCTAAATTTCTGGAAAATTCTGGAAAATTTCTATTGTACCTAAGTACATGTTATTGTATACATGCCAACGGGTCAACCTACCCAAATCAGTCGAAATTGGTCCATAATTTGGCCATAGTGTTTAAACGCAATAAGCTTTTCTGATTGTCACAAAACTTGTTTTCTAATTATATAATGAATAAATGTGATTATCAATGTCTTTCTTACTCAGGTATCTAATAAATTGATTAGTAATAAATAATTAGTTTGTTTTATTAAATAATTATGAATGCCACAAACCTACACAATCAAAAACTGAGGTTCCTTATTGAACTTTTTAATGATTTTAAGATGAATTCTGACAATCAACAAGTACCTACTTACTGAACCCAAAAAAAAGAAAAAAATACTAAGGTTACTGGTTTTTATTTAGGCGAAATTACAGCTTAAAGGACAAATGAAAGTGCGTTTGAACTTAAGAAGTCATTTATGACCTATTAACTTGTTTAATGCAGCTGACAGTTATTTTATCAAATCTTTGGGTTAAAGTACAAGGTAATGGAAGTAAGATTTTTAAAAGACATTTATAAAACTATGCTATTTAGGTCAAATTAAACGGTCTGTATCCATTCAGTTTGAAAAATTACAAAGAATGACCTTTACCAGAATCATAGTTTCAAAAATCAAAAAGTTACGTTTACTTTTCTATACATTTCGTTTTTCTGCTCTCATGAAAAGTCACGATTTGTCCTTTTAGACATTTGACATTTTAGGTAGGTATTTATCGATTTTAAGTTCTTAAATATGTATCTGAGATTTAAAAGGCCTCTTAAATCTAGATCGCAGCATAGACTGCAATAGTATCATGACCGTGACAGTGATAAATAAAAGGCACAACATAAATTAAAGATTCGTAACGCTTTTAGTAAATGGGGAACAAATGTAATGTAAACAAAATAATACAACACCAGTATATTCTTTGACACCAGTGTAGTTGCCTACTTAGATAATGTTTCATAGATATGTTTGGTATCAATACCATAACATATTACAGCAGATAACTAATATCGCTTTGCATTTATGCACTTAGATATCGAAATATAGATAAAAACATACGTAATATGAGTCACATTTGTTGTTATACGAGTAATCTGATGTTCGTAATTCTAATTCATACTTTATACCTACGTATTTAGTTAGTACGTCACATAAAACTTAATCACACTATCACATTGCATGATATGTTAAGGACACAAAAAAAAAAAACGAAGACTGCAACACGCATTACCAAACTCACCCTGCCCCTCACCTATAGGATCTCACTCAATGTTAAGTAAAATAAGTAATTCCAATTACAATTAAATTCGCACACGTAATAAAAATGTCGGTCCGGGATGGCAGATTTTTTTTCGATTCGATATGATTTTTGTCGGATTGTGTGTGAAGGAGAGAAGAATTGTATCAATTACATTCAAACAAACACGCGCTTAAGCCTAGTTTGCACCTGTGCTATTAATTTAGTCGAGCTTCTCTAGTTTGATTATTTTAAATAAGCAAGTAGCGAAGCAATGTATCGCTGCTACTATAAGCACAGGTAGCGTTGCCAGGCGACCGGATATAGCCTGACATGACCGGACCGTGTCCGGACCGGACAAAGTAAACGGTAGCAGGTTTGTCCGGCTTTTGTTAGGCTTTTTAAATTTCGCAATTACTACTAAGCTAATTAAGGATTAATTACCACATTCTAAAACGTTCTCAGGACTTTTATAGTACCAAATTTTGTTGTTTGGGTAACAATCGTTGCAAAATTATGTTTTTAACCATCTACCAATGTGACGACGTTGAAAGTACGTTGAAAAAAAATGTCTACCTCAGATGGGTATCATAAGTCATTAGGTACACTGGATACTGTACCCTGCAACTCATATAGACCTATGCGCTAACAATGTACGACTTGAACCTTGCCTTTCATACATGATTTTGACATATTTGGCCAAGGCCGGCTGATGTGGAAATTGGGTAAATGTAACCTTTTTATTTGTGACTAATTTATAGGCTTTAACATACAGGCCCCAATTTGTATGAGAACCAGGTTTGTCCTTTTAAGTATTACTAACGCAAATAATATCATTTAGGACATAGACACATAGACACATACCGTGTCTCGTAGCGGTGAAAGAATACTACCATCCCCCTCTCTTCCCTTCCCGGACTAAAGACTGCACATACTTCTAACAGCATAGAGCGGCTATGGGCTCACCACCTGTCACGCTGAGCACATGTCAGTCGCTATTTGGTGGAAAGTGGACCATGGTAGAGGACTACTCTTGCTGTCCTCATTGAATAGTCTCTGACTAACCCTTCAGTGGTAATTAGTGATTATATGTATGTATGACATACCGGTGTAGCTGTCTTCAACGATTCTTCCACAAATATTGCAGTATACGCGTACCCGATCGCGTACAGCGCCGTCACTGTGAGCAGCAAGTAAGAGATGTCGCCAACCATCTTCCACAGGAACGGACTAACCGCAGACCCCACCGCAGTGGATAAGGCATAGGCCAACTGGATGTACAATAACCTGAAACGTGAATAACTATAACTGTCTGGATGCTGACCTTGTGGCAACTGCATGTATGTGTTCTTCTTTGGGAATAAACGGGCTACCACACTGTTGTAAACCGACGTTTACAACAGCCGTTTACAACAGTGTGCTAGGTTGTTTTCAACGACATTTCGGTCAACCTTTGTTTGCGGGCGCGCGTTGTAAATCGCTGTGTTGCCACTGCCTTAAACACCATTACACACAAACCGCTATCTTCAACCTACAACCTACATACAACGTGGTTACTGGAAAAGCCAAGTTTGTATATATTAATGGACGTACAGCTCGGTATTTTTTACATCTTTAAAAGCTCATATTTAGATAATAATTATATAAATTTAATCGCGTTTTTCTCCAGTAAATTAATCATTTTTTTATATTGCCTCACTACTTAGGTATATCAAGGAAGGGATGCCAATAGCACTATTAAATTCGCAAATAAAACAAAATATGTCAAATATGCAAAATTTTACTATAATGCTTAACATCCTGCTGTAGCCTAAATTTTACTCTTAAAAATACTAATAAAGCAGGATCCTGCTAAAAATAGCAACACTGTGGACTGTGGCAAACCAAGTGGAAGCTCGTTCACAACAAGTTGTAAACGAGCCTCCCGCCAAGGTGACCTGGTGGGAAAGGCTTGTTTATAACAGTGTGGTAGCCCCTTAAAAGACAACTCACAGACAATATAGTTATAGGCTGGCAATTTACGTAACCTACGTAATTATACCACATGAATAATGTGATTATCGTCCCACAATGGTCCGCGAGCGACGGGGGAGGGGTGACATATGCACACAACTGCCGTTCCTACTACATGGCCCCGCCCACGCTTCCTGTGCTCTTCTTTCCCGCCCCTTTCGTCCCGTCCTGCAGACCATGGGACGTATCACGTATGAATTTGGGAATTTGCCAGTCTTTAGTTGAGACAACGTGAGTTAGTACTTACTTTGCGTTTGGTTAACTTGATGGTTTGGGAAGGTTCTTGGCGGGAATATACAGTACAGTTATCGGTCGCTAATAATCAATGCTGAGATCATTATATGTATAAGGTGGCTGCTAGAAACCATAAGAAACTTCAAGGGCTGGTCAGGTCAAAATGACAAAAAAGGAATTCGTGTTTTTAAATTTTCATTAAATAATTCATTTTGTGAATTTTAATTGGATAGTCTTTGAGTATCTAATTTATTTTAAAGCAATAATATAAGAAAAATAAAATAAAAACAATTAAAAATTATGATTTTTTCAACGCGAGGGTTGACCCGTCAACGTAGGTAGGTAGGTACATATCGAACAGCTGACGCGGAAAAACACGAATTCCTTTTTTATTATTTTTGTCATGTTTAAAACACTTGACCTGTCCAGCCCTTGAAGTTTCTTGCGGTCTCTAGCAGTTACCTTATATTTAAAAAAAAAAATTAGGTACCTACTTTGTTATAATTTCGACAGAGATTATGTCAATTTCTAACACTAGTACGCAAAACAGCAGATCATCAGTAAACAATTTTAAAATATAAAATATAGTCACGTAGCGTGTTTACCTAATGGTTCTCTTTTCAGTAGTACTGACGTCACTCACATAGCACAGTGCACCAGTGAAGAGCACTAGAAGCCCGCCGCTCAGCGACGTCGGTACCACGGTCGCTACGTACCACCAGGGGCCGAGCGATTGCACCACGCTGAATACTGAGACCATTGCACTGCTCACAAACATACCTGGAAAGACACAAGGTCATCATCATCATCAGCTTATAAACATCCCACTATTAGAACGGTATAGCTTTTAATCCAAATATTTGATACCTGGGAGAAATCACAGGATGCCCCAGGGGTATTTTGTGTTTGTTGTGTTTTACATGAAACTTTGGTCAGGAAGCTTAACCACTATGAAATTAGGGATGCTTCTTTGAGCCTTCTAATCACATATTGAGTAACAGGATTCAGAAGGTCGACATTAACGGGAAAAGATCTCCGGGATCAGTGGTTACAGTGGGAGTTCCGCAGGGTTCAATACTTGGTCCATTCTTGTTTTTGGTTTATATTAATGACTTACCTACCTTATTTTTTAAAAGACAGTCATAAGATAGTATTGTTTGCTGATTATGATACTTCACTTTTATTCAAAGTGAAACGACGAGACCCGAATTATGACAATGAGAATAATGCGGTCTCAAAGATTGTTCACTGGTTCAGTGTAAATAACTTGCTTTTAAATGAGGGAGAAACCAAATGTGTAATATCTGTATTGCCTAATGTTAAGCAAGTAACAACTAGTGTACAAATTAAAGATAGGAATGTGAATCCTGTGGCACCACTGTGTTTCTAGGCGTCACGTTAGATGCCAAGTTTCAGTGGGGCCCACATATAGCTAAATGGTCAAATAGACTTAGCTCTGCTGCTTATGCAGTAATAAAGATCCGTCAGACGTTGATACATCTAGAGTAGTTTATTTCAGTTACTTTCATAGTGTAATGTCGTACGGCATTTTACTGCGGAGAAAGTTGCCGACATTCAAACTATCTTTGTGCTGCAGAAGAGGGCTATTCGAGCAATATAGAACCTAAAGGCTGCTGACTCTCTCAGAGAGAGATTTAAGGATATAAATAAATTGGTAGTTGCATCACAATACATTTAAAAAAATTGATATACGCTCATAAAAATATTGAAATGTTTTCAAAAAACAGTGATATTCGCAATTTAAACACTAGAAGTAAAAAGAAATTAGCAGTAGGTACCTTATACTAGGTTCCATAAAATAAATAATTATTTTAAGGGTCTGTGTGTGAGATTTTACAACAAAGTACCAAATGATATTCAGAAATTAGGTCTTAATATATTTTAAATTAAAATCAAAGGAAAGCTTTATAAAAAGGCTTATTATAAAGTGTCAGATTACACAGAAGACAAAGCAGCTTTTATCTGAACTGCGTCAAGTACTCCAACAGCTATTTCTTATTGTATATAATTAATTTAATACATTCTATTGTAGTTTTGTTGTAATGCATCACTTATTATTTTTTTAAATTCATATTTTGTATTTTATGACCTGGTAACGAAATTTTTTTTTTGTAAATGTCGTTGCTTCTATGCGCTGCGGTTTCCTGCGCTCATTCTTTGCCACAGTTAAAAAATGACATTCTGATTAGGTGGTAGATTAAAAAAGAATTGGAAGATTCAAAGTACTTATTAATTGAAATTATTGAATAAATATACTTTGACTTTGACTTTGGGCACAGGCCTTCCCACATGGATAACATTAGATGAAGAGATTGGGCCATATCTAGGGCATGGATACTAGTATACCGGTATACTGATATTTTTTTCGGTATTTTCATACTGGTATCTGAGGATAAAATACCGTTATTTCGGTATTTCGAAAAAAGTTAACTATTTTTACAAGGGTGTATTTTATGATTTATAGTGTTGTTCATACTGCAGATGAGTTTTTATATGTTTTTATATAAGTTCCTCCCCACAAGCGTTGAATCAGAAAGGGCCTTTTCAGCTGCGAGTTACTTAAGTAACAAAATAAGATCATTGCTCAACGACGCAAATTTAGACGCGTTGTGTTTTTTTCGTTAGATTTTCCAAAAAACGCGATCTGTCTGATTGATGGACTTGACCTGCGCCTATTTTTTGGTTTATATACAAATAATTGCTTTTTACGATACCTTCATTTTTAATTTGATTTCGTTTTAGCAATACGTTCGTATTCATAGTATAAGCTGTGACTAAGAGAAATATTCAAAATTTTTGTCATATGTTTTCTTATCATTAGAGTGTAACACTGATTTTAATACCTATTGATTGTTATATCGTGCCAATGAAATAATTATAAATAATGATTGGATCAAATAACATATTCTTTAGTATTCTTAATTACTTATACTTTAATAACTCATTTGGGGTTTCTAGGGAGTTGATAAATAGTTTGTGTGTTTCTGCCATATAGCGTAGAAAACTGCTTTAATCACTCTTCGCAAACGAGACTTACTACCATATCGATCTTGAAATCATTTAAACAGTAATTAGCAGTATTTAAGAAAATACCGAAAAAATACCGAAATTTTGTATACCGGTATTTGAAATTCAGAACCGGTATGAAATCATCCCGGTATTCCATGCCCTAGGGTTGGTAATGTCAACCTACCAAAAAAAAATATTTTTTTTATTAATTTTGAACGTTATTGTTGGATAACGAGGAATATCGATTAGAGAAAATACCAGTTTTGTGTGCTGGCGTGTGTAAGTAAATACCATGTAAATACAATTGCTAAAAAATCAAAGTAATTAGGTAAAAAAGTGTATGCATACCGAGCACTGGCCATATGACCAATGGCTTCCGGCCGTGCTTGTCCGACCACACGCCAATGAACACAGACAAGATGGCCGGCACCACCGACTCCAGGAGCGACTTGACCGTGCCCACAAAGGTTGCGTACTGCTGGACCTCGGTCTCCAGCTCTTGCGTGTGGTTAAACTTCTCGGGAGCGAGGAACGACTGGCACACCTCTTTGGTGTGGTTCAAGGAGTGCACGCAGGTGCGGTACAGTATGAGGTTGGTTGTGGGCCCACCTGTGTAGCAGAATTTAGTTTTCTCATCATTATCAGCCTTTAACGCGCCATTGCGCGCAATGGCGCGTTAGAGGCCGATGATGAATGATGATAAATGATGAATGAAAAACAGCAGCACATATGGGGAGATTGGGCCATAACACACCACGCTGGTCTAATGCGGGTAGGTGGGTTGAGGCCAAGTCGAGCATAAAAAGCGGCACGGCCGTACCATCTATTTCTTGAAGCCGTTCAGGCCATTTTCGACCCCCCATAACGCTGTGGATAAAACTAGAAGCCTAAATTTTTAGTAACCACGCAGACATTGTATAAACACGGTATTTCGTATTTCATTCAATTTGAACTTCTAACTGACCGATCATCAAAACTCTAGCTGACATAGAAGCTTCAAATTTAGAATACAATAAGTGTTTAGTGTAATAAATTAAGGAAAAACAAAAAAAAATTGCAACTTCTGTCCAGTTTTCTAGTTACAACAACTACATAAATAACTTTGTAATCCCATATAAATATATAGGATTACAAAGTTACATTTGCAGTGACTGAATCAGTGTGTATACTATAATTAATTGGAATATCCGTTGTTGATATTCAAGAAGTAGAAGGTACCGGAAAGGAAAAAAGTAGGACTATCTACGAAAAGAAATGAGATACCATCAAAGACATACTTGTAAAAAAAACCAAGTCTCGCGTCTCAGTTCTTCTGCCGTAAAAAGTTGTGAGATCTATGTAATACCAAGTCGGTTGACTTGGCAATCGCACTTAACAATCTAATTGAACATAATATATTGTGTTTTCATGCGCTCACTCAATAATCGGTAGCCATTTATGGCAGACAATGCTTTCGAGACGTGTTGAATAGATACAAATTGATTAAACTACTTGCATAATAAAATTATATTATTGTAAGTACTAAGTACTATTAGTTATTCTGTGGTACTAGTACAGATTCGCGTGTGTTATTATGTCGAGTTTTTCACTGGAAAAAGTGACCCTTATCCGTTTCCAGGTCCCCATTTGTCTGTATCCATAATTCAACATACCTAATCGGTTTAGCTGTTTAAGCCTAAAAGCATAAACAAACGAAAGTCACTTTCGCATTTATAATATTGTTAGAGGATAACACGGTAATGTTTCTGTAAACATGTAAGTAATTGTACTGTTTATAGGCAATGTTTATTGTATAAAACCATTAAAAAATTATTATTAAAAAAATTACACTCAACTTAAAAACTATAACAGTAAATAACTTTTCCACTGTTAGGTACACAAATTACAAGATTTAATTTTTCTAATGAAACCGTCAGTTTTAAAGTTTGGGAATCTATCTTTATTATTGAAATTTTGCATTCACAATGCTATATAGAATGCTTTGGGAATCTAGGATCTGATAAACATGATCATAGTTAGGAATTAATGGGTGTTGTTGACTGTTGTTAACAAATCAGCTGTCGTAATTCCAGACACAAAAGACAAGGGGCCATCCTATTTTTAGTTAAAATTTGATACCTACCTACCTACTTAACTTCTAATGTAAATAATATGTTAGGTCATCGTTATTCGTTGATAGCCAGCAAACTACCTAATGATTAGAAATCTACCGACAAAGGCAATAATCTATCTTAGACAAACATAGCTATAAAAACGTTTTTTTTAAAGTTGTTTACTGTATTCTTTGTAAGTATGTCAGTTTCATAAAAAAATTTAAGTACAACATACTTATTAATTTTTTTATAATTGTTTTTAGCTATTAAAAAAAACTTAAATTTTAAAGGGGATACTTAATTGGTTAAATAAAAAGTGTAGGTTTGCACGTACCTACACTTCAGAAGGTAACATGTAGGTACCTATTTTACTTACCACGCATTTTTTGTTAAGTATATTATTTTGCTAGTTTCACTTGTAATGAAACCTTTTATGAAGTAGTTAAGCAATGTAAACAGGCTGCTAATAGGCTAATTTAAAATAAATAAATAAAAAAGGTAATACACACCTGCGATGGCCACACCAAGCATAGTCAAAAATATCGGGACCTCCATGGTCAGTTTGAACTGGGTCTGCCTCTGCTCCTGGGGGTCCGGATGCACTTCGACCGGGTCGTCCGAGTCGCTCTCGTTATCAACAACATTATTGCTCACTCTCTCCATATTAAATAACAAACTTCAATTTAACAAATTGATTACCACTAAAACTTAAAACTATAAATAATACTAAAACCGCAGACGAAACTGCGCGCGGTCACCTTCACTATCTAAACAATACTACAGCGCACGCCGCAAAATAACAAAGACTAGTTTTTTATTTAATCTTTAGTGGGTAAGTACCTACATAGAGCTACGAATGTACAGTAATCTAGCTGTGTACAATGATTCTACATTAATGTTCGTTGATTTTATTTTGTAGAATCAATGTAATCAATCGTGCTTGGATGATAATCTTGGATGATCGCTTGTCAGGTACCTATACCTTAGTTGTAATTTTTACACTAACAGACAGGTACTTACATTAGCTAAGCCTATTAAAATTAAAATAGGTAAATAAGTAAGTATAGCTTTTGTTACTTTTCATTGTACTTACACTAAGTATAAAGGTGTATTAGTAGAGGATCCGAGTATACAACTCCCTTCACCGAGCCGGTTAATGGATGAAAAGTATTTTATATCAAATTTAATGTGTTAAAAAATATATTGCGGTTTGCTGAAAAATTTTAGTCCAGTATATGATTACATAAATATTTAAAAAAAAATTTTTTAAACATTGCACTTGTTTGGATAATAGATAAATTACATAGGTACCAACTACCAATCGAAAGTATGAAGCCTATATAATATGCAATCGTTAGGTTGACTATTTTTTTCCTGTCATAACATTGGGTAGGCAGATGTAAACAGGTAAGTAAGTCAATATTAGTAATTTGCAACCGTCTGGTTAAATAAATAAAATTTATGTTTATATAAAGATAATCTCATTACAAGTCAACCCACTCGCGATATACTTTTAACATATTAAATTTGATATAAAATACTTTTCATCCATTATTAACCTTCCCGATAAAGGTCGTTCTATACTCGGATCTTAGACTAAGTATATAGTATTATGATGATCAATATATCAATACCAATACCTTAAAACTAGAGATGCGCCGAATGTAGGTTTAACCGAATACGAATGTTCGGCCGAATATTCGGCCGAATCATTCGGTTCAATTCTGCGCGGTAAACAGGTTTGTACGGATCCCCTACGCCATATCGAATACCAATTTATCGAATATCAATTAATCGACAACGATCAATAATCGAAATGTCAATATCGAGTCTTCAAAACATCGAAAGTTAAAGCTATTTTAGCCAGTTTTTTTTTAACTCCTCCAGCAACCTCTGTATATAGTGAACGGTAATTCTCGGAAGCAGGCAATGTATATAAAGAAAAAAGAAATAGATTATTGCCCCATAGGGCTGAGAGCATATTTTTACATCATATTTACCACTCTTAAATTTTAATTATTAATTATGTTGTTTTAATTTGTTTATGAATCATCATAATAAATTTACAATATGATTGTTAAAGGACTTAATAGTAAATTAGTAATCACTGATAATCAGATTTTATTTTGCTGACATTGTCATTAATCAAAAAAACTTAATTTGATTAAAAATTTAGTTACCAACTAATGTTGATTCTTTCTTCAAATTTGTATTTTTTATTTGTGATTTAATATTTGTTACTGAAGTGAAAATATATTTTTTTATTGTTGATTTTATAGAATTTTATTTGACTTACATTTGTAATTTACTTAAAAAGAACTTAATTTGATTAAAGCTACAAATAGTTATGTTTGTTCCTAGTTTTTGTGTTGCAAATTAATTATATATTATTTTTAAAATACATTTACATTTATTTAAAAAAAACTTAATTTGATTATACTTTTTAATACTTGTGTTGGTTCCTTAAGATAGTTATTATTAAAAAAAATCTTATAAAGTTGTTAGGTACTCAAAGCAATGTTCTTTAAATTGTTAATTTCATAAAAAGTTATATTATCATTTGTAAAATAACAAAAGTTTATTGGATTTAAATTTTAATTAAATTGATTGTTAAAGTTAATCTTTTTATTTTGACAACATATAATTGGTACACAAAGTAGTGTTTATTTATTTATTTAAGGCACGGCAACAGAATACAAATCATATTTGAACATCAATACAATAAAAATAATACGCAGTAAAATTTGCATTCCGATTGCAGCCGAGCACGGCGCTTCATTTACAAAACTATGCACAAATTTCGGAATAAACCACACTTATTTAGTAATTAAGTGTTGATTGGTTTACGTTACCGTTTAATAAAATGTTTTTTTTTTTATATTAACAATAATTTAAATATTTGGTAATTGTTCGGCAAATGAACCGAATATTCGGCCGAATACGAACATGAAAAAATATGCCGAATGTACCTTATACGAATATTACAAATCAAGGTAAGTAGGTACTTCATAAAATTAAATTACGTTAACTTAAATAAGTAAGTAGTAGTAAGTACCTACTACGTAGTTAGTACTCCGTCACGAATTTCTAAAATTTTCTTTCTTAAAAACTTTTTTTTAAACTTTATTGCATTACTTACTGTTACATTTTTGTTTGCTAGGTTACATTGCATTAAAGTAAGAACAGTTACCCTTAACAGGCATACAATAGAATAACACATTCAACAATTAAATAATTTTAAATTAAACAGTTCCACTCACATTTCATTATTATTTATCCATATTATTATTATTTATTAATTACTTAATTCATTTATTTATTATTGTATATTGTTAATTATTATTAATAATATAATATTCATGCATGCCTAATCAATTAATTAAGTTTGTATATCATAATATTCATTAACATTATAAAATGCTTTAGTAATTAGCCACTCTTTCAACCTTCTTGTAAATTTATAATCGGCATGGCACTTTAATTCAATAGGCAATTTATTGTAAATACGTATAGCGGACACATAAGTACTCTTTTCAAAAATCATAGAACTTATTCGCGGTAATTGCAAAGCATCGAAGCGTCTCAAAGGAGCTTGTCTTATTCTTGAATTTGATATTTTTGGAAACAACGACATTTGATTTCTCACGAATTTGCACATTTTCAAAATGTATATGCTAGGCAATGTACTTCGAACACTTTCATCGTTTTGTTTGCTAAAAATTATTCTAATGCAACGTTTTTTAAGTAAAAATGTACTATTCGCATTAACAGAATTACCCCAAAATATTATTCCATAAGACAATAATGAATAGACAGACATTTGCGTAGTAAGCATTTAAAGCCACTTCTACAGAGGAAACATCGACCAGCACAGACAGCGCATAGCAGTAACTGTTTATTTTATTATTTACTTTTTCTACATGAAATTTCCAATTTAGGTGAGTATCGAGGATTATACCTAGAAACTCTGTGCGTTCGATTTCATTTATAACAACATTATTGTGTTCTATGTTAAGTTTAAGTTGTTCCTTTTTGTAGTTTCTTATTTGCAGTAAGTATATTTGTTTTTTGTAAGTTAACTGTTAAGTTTAGAGATTTGAGATATGATATTAAATTATTTAATGTCATTTTTATGTCAGATTTATATTCTTCAAAGCATATATCCTTATCTTTAATGAACAGAAATGATGCATCATCTGCGAACATTATAATCATAAGAAATGAGATACCATCAAAGACATACTTGTAAAAAAAACCAAGTCTCGCGTCTCAGTTCTTCTGCCGTAAAAAGTTGTGAGATCTATGTAATACCAAGTCGGTTGACTTGGCAATCGCACTTAACAATCTAATTGAACATAATATATTGTGTTTTCATGCGCTCACTCAATAATCGGTAGCCATTTATGGCAGACAATGCTTTCGAGACGTGTTGAATAGATACAAATTGATTAAACTACTTGCATAATAAAATTATATTATTGTAAGTACTAAGTACTATTAGTTATTCTGTGGTACTAGTACAGATTCGCGTGTGTTATTATGGCGAGTTTTTCACTGGAAAAAGTGACCCTTATCCGTTTCCAGGTCCCCATTTGTCTGTATCCATAATTCAACATACCTAATCGGTTTAGCTGTTTAAGCCTAAAAGCATAAACAAACGAAAGTCACTTTCGCATTTATAATATTGTTAGAGGATAACACGGTAATGTTTCTGTAAACATGTAAGTAATTGTACTGTTTATAGGCAATGTTTATTGTATAAAACCATTAAAAAATTATTATTAAAAAAATTACACTCAACTTAAAAACTATAACAGTAAATAACTTTTCCACTGTTAGGTACACAAATTACAAGATTTAATTTTTCTAATGAAACCGTCAGTTTTAAAGTTTGGGAATCTATCTTTATTATTGAAATTTTGCATTCACAATGCTATATAGAATGCTTTGGGAATCTAGGATCTGATAAACATGATCATAGTTAGGAATTAATGGGTGTTGTTGACTGTTGTTAACAAATCAGCTGTCGTAATTCCAGACACAAAAGACAAGGGGCCATCCTATTTTTAGTTAAAATTTGATACCTACCTACCTACTTAACTTCTAATGTAAATAATATGTTAGGTCATCGTTATTCGTTGATAGCCAGCAAACTACCTAATGATTAGAAATCTACCGACAAAGGCAATAATCTATCTTAGACAAACATAGCTATAAAAACGTTTTTTTTAAAGTTGTTTACTGTATTCTTTGTAAGTATGTCAGTTTCATAAAAAAATTTAAGTACAACATACTTATTAATTTTTTTATAATTGTTTTTAGCTATTAAAAAAAACTTAAATTTTAAAGGGGATACTTAATTGGTTAAATAAAAAGTGTAGGTTTGCACGTACCTACACTTCAGAAGGTAACATGTAGGTACCTATTTTACTTACCACGCATTTTTTGTTAAGTATATTATTTTGCTAGTTTCACTTGTAATGAAACCTTTTATGAAGTAGTTAAGCAATGTAAACAGGCTGCTAATAGGCTAATTTAAAATAAATAAATAAAAAAGGTAATACACACCTGCGATGGCCACACCAAGCATAGTCAAAAATATCGGGACCTCCATGGTCAGTTTGAACTGGGTCTGCCTCTGCTCCTGGGGGTCCGGATGCACTTCGACCGGGTCGTCCGAGTCGCTCTCGTTATCAACAACATTATTGCTCACTCTCTCCATATTAAATAACAAACTTCAATTTAACAAATTGATTACCACTAAAACTTAAAACTATAAATAATACTAAAACCGCAGACGAAACTGCGCGCGGTCACCTTCACTATCTAAACAATACTACAGCGCACGCCGCAAAATAACAAAGACTAGTTTTTTATTTAATCTTTAGTGGGTAAGTACCTACATAGAGCTACGAATGTACAGTAATCTAGCTGTGTACAATGATTCTACATTAATGTTCGTTGATTTTATTTTGTAGAATCAATGTAATCAATCGTGCTTGGATGATAATCTTGGATGATCGCTTGTCAGGTACCTATACCTTAGTTGTAATTTTTACACTAACAGACAGGTACTTACATTAGCTAAGCCTATTAAAATTAAAATAGGTAAATAAGTAAGTATAGCTTTTGTTACTTTTCATTGTACTTACACTAAGTATAAAGGTGTATTAGTAGAGGATCCGAGTATACAACTCCCTTCACCGAGCCGGTTAATGGATGAAAAGTATTTTATATCAAATTTAATGTGTTAAAAAATATATTGCGGTTTGCTGAAAAATTTTAGTCCAGTATATGATTACTTAAATATTTAAAAAAAATTTTTTTAAACATTGCACTTGTTTGGATAATAGATAAATTACATAGGTACCAACTACCAATCGAAAGTATGAAGCCTATATAATATGCAATCGTTAGGTTGACTATTTTTTTCCTGTCATAACATTGGGTAGGCAGATGTAAACAGGTAAGTAAGTCAATATTAGTAATTTGCAACCGTCTGGTTAAATAAATAAAATTTATGTTTATATAAAGATAATCTCATTACAAGTCAACCCACTCGCGATATACTTTTAACATATTAAATTTGATATAAAATACTTTTCATCCATTATTAACCTTCCCGATAAAGGTCGTTCTATACTCGGATCTTAGACTAAGTATATAGTATTATGATGATCAATATATCAATACCAATACCTTAAAACTAGAGATGCGCCGAATGTAGGTTTAACCGAATACGAATGTTCGGCCGAATATTCGGCCGAATCATTCGGTTCAATTCTGCGCGGTAAACAGGTTTGTACGGATCCCCTACGCCATATCGAATACCAATTTATCGAATATCAATTAATCGACAACGATCAATAATCGAAATGTCAATATCGAGTCTTCAAAACATCGAAAGTTAAAGCTATTTTAGCCAGTTTTTTTTTAACTCCTCCAGCAACCTCTGTATATAGTGAACGGTAATTCTCGGAAGCAGGCAATGTATATAAAGAAAAAAGAAATAGATTATTGCCCCATAGGGCTGAGAGCATATTTTTACATCATATTTACCACTCTTAAATTTTAATTATTAATTATGTTGTTTTAATTTGTTTATGAATCATCATAATAAATTTACAATATGATTGTTAAAGGACTTAATAGTAAATTAGTAATCACTGATAATCAGATTTTATATTGCTGACATTGTCATTAATCAAAAAAACTTAATTTGATTAAAAATTTAGTTACCAACTAATGTTGATTCTTTCTTCAAATTTGTATTTTTTTATTTGTGATTTAATATTTGTTACTGAAGTGAAAATATATTTTTTTATTGTTGATTTTATAGAATTTTATTTGACTTACATTTGTAATTTACTTAAAAAGAACTTAATTTGATTAAAGCTACAAATAGCTATGTTTGTTCCTAGTTTTTGTGTTGCAAATTAATTATATATTATTTTTAAAATACATTTACATTTATTTTAAAAAAACTTAATTTTGATTATACTTTTTAATACTTGTGTTGGTTCCTTAAGATAGTTATTATTAAAAAAAATCTTATAAAGTTGTTAGGTACTCAAAGCAATGTTCTTTAAATTGTTAATTTCATAAAAAGTTATATTATCATTTGTAAAATAACAAAAGTTTATTGGATTTAAATTTTAATTAAATTGATTGTTAAAGTTAATCTTTTTATTTTGACAACATATAATTGGTACACAAAGTAGTGTTTATTTATTTATTTAAGGCACGGCAACAGAATACAAATCATATTTGAACATCAATACAATAAAAATAATACGCAGTAAAATTTGCATTCCGATTGCAGCCGAGCACGGCGCTTCATTTACAAAACTATGCACAAATTTCGGAATAAACCACACTTATTTAGTAATTAAGTGTTGATTGGTTTACGTTACCGTTTAATAAAATGTTTTTTTTTTATATTAACAATAATTTAAATATTTGGTAATTGTTCGGCAAATGAACCGAATATTCGGCCGAATACGAACATGAAAAAATATGCCGAATGTACCTTATACGAATATTACAAATCAAGGTAAGTAGGTACTTCATAAAATTAAATTACGTTAACTTAAATAAGTAAGTAGTAGTAAGTACCTACTACGTAGTTAGTACTCCGTCACGAATTTCTAAAATTTTCTTTCTTAAAAACTTTTTTTAAAACTTTATTGCATTACTTACTGTTACATTTTTGTTTGCTAGGTTACATTGCATTAAAGTAAGAACAGTTACCCTTAACAGGCATACAATAGAATAACACATTCAACAATTAAATAATTTTAAATTAAACAGTTCCACTCACATTTCATTATTATTTATCCATATTATTATTATTTATTAATTACTTAATTCATTTATTTATTATTGTATATTGTTAATTATTATTAATAATATAATATTCATGCATGCCTAATCAATTAATTAAGTTTGTATATCATAATATTCATTAACATTATAAAATGCTTTAGTAATTAGCCACTCTTTCAACCTTCTTGTAAATTTATAATCGGCATGGCACTTTAATTCAATAGGCAATTTATTGTAAATACGTATAGCGGACACATAAGTACTCTTTTCAAAAATCATAGAACTTATTCGCGGTAATTGCAAAGCATCGAAGCGTCTCAAAGGAGCTTGTCTTATTCTTGAATTTGATATTTTTGGAAACAACGACATTTGATTTCTCACGAATTTGCACATTTTCAAAATGTATATGCTAGGCAATGTACTTCGAACACTTTCATCGTTTTGTTTGCTAAAAATTATTCTAATGCAACGTTTTTTAAGTAAAAATGTACTATTCGCATTAACAGAATTACCCCAAAATATTATTCCATAAGACAATAATGAATAGACAGACATTTGCGTAGTAAGCATTTAAAGCCACTTCTACAGAGGAAACATCGACCAGCACAGACAGCGCATAGCAGTAACTGTTTATTTTATTATTTACTTTTTCTACATGAAATTTCCAATTTAGGTGAGTATCGAGGATTATACCTAGAAACTCTGTGCGTTCGATTTCATTTATAACAATATTATTGTGTTCTATGTTAAGTTTAAGTTGTTCCTTTTTGTAGTTTCTTATTTGCAGTAAGTATATTTGTTTTTTGTAAGTTAACTGTTAAGTTTAGAGATTTGAGATATGATATTAAATTATTTAATGTCATTTTTATGTCAGATTTATATTCTTCAAAGCATATATCCTTATCTTTAATGAACAGAAATGATGCATCATCTGCGAACATTACACAAAGATGTTACGTTACTTTAGGGAGCTGATTAATGTAAACCAAAAACAATAGAGGACCCAAAATACTACCCTGCGGTACTCCCATTAGTATTGTTTGAAGTCCAGATTCAACATTTTGAAGGGTTTTTGTGTGCTTATTTAGAAAAGTTAAGTTTATCTTTTGCTGCCTATTATCAAGATATGATCCTATCAATTTTAATGCGATTCCACGAATGCCAATTTTTTCAAGTTGAGTAATTAGAATAGGGTGTACAACACAGTCAAAAGCACGCGTCATGTCTATAAAAAGAGCCGCACAATGTCTCTTCTTGTCAACTGCTTGCCACACTTCCTGAAGAAAACGATAAATTGCCATGGTAGTTGACAAATTTTTCCTAAACCCATACTGGTTATTTTGTAGTACTTCATGTTTATTAAGAAAATCCAGTATTCTTGAGTATAATATCTTTTCAAATATTTTTGAAAAGGCAGGAAGGAGAGCAGTAGGCCTATAATTATCCGCTAAATTTCGCAAAACTTTTTATGAAGTGGTTTTATCACTGTAATTTTTAAACTGTCAGGAAAGCAGCCTGTCTCTAACATCATGTTGATAATAAATACTAAATGCGTAGCAATAATTTCTATGCAGGACTTGACTACTTGCATTGTTACATCATCATATCCACTGCTCTTCTTATTTTTAAGCGCTTTGACACAACTAACAATTTCACACCTATCGGTAGGCTCAAAAAACAAACTACTAATAATAGGGTCACAACTCAGCAGATATTCACGTTGGTTCGAATTCGGATTGTAGTTATTGACGTTTTGTGATATAAAATGACTATTTAAAAAAATTACAATTTCTTTTCGTTGTTATTATTTTTTAGACATTGAATTGATTCCTTTAACATTCTTTTCTGTGATGTGTGTAATCTTATGAGACCCCAAGTAGCTTTAGCTTTGTTTGTGCTTTATTTTTATACATTTTAAATTAGTTTGTCTCTTGGAACAAGTAATGATGCGTTTGAACTTTGTTTTGTATCTTTTATATTCAACAATATTATGATAGTTTCTGTTTAATTTCAGATTCTTGTGTAGCCTACGTTTATTTCGACAGGAAATCTTTATGCCTTTAGTAACCCAGTTTGGTTTTAGTTTTGATGTCATTTTAACTCGTTCCAAAGGGAAAAAGAGATCATAAACTAATTTAAAAATTTCCAAAAATGCGTCATAGGCTGAATTAGCATCTTTTTGTTCATAAACATTCGTAAAATTAATTTGTGAAATATATTTATTAAATATGTCCAAATTGTTATCAATTTGTCTTCTGTATTCGTACCAGTACTTGTTTTATGTAAAGTTTGGTTTAAAGGGAAATGATATAGTTTGACCAGTGTGGTCCGATATACCGTTGTTTAATACTTTCACATAATATTTTTTAATATTTGTTATAATGTTATCAATACAAGTACTAGATTTTGAGGTGATGCGTGTCGGTTCATTTATTGTACATTTCATATTATAATTAGTCAATAGTGAGATAAATAACCTAGTGTTCTTACTGAGCTCTTGAATGTTAATATTAAAGTCTCCCACTAGTACAACTTTTTTGTTAATTTTCCGTGATTGGCGTAGGGTTTTGAAAAGAACTTGATCTAACTTTTGTAAGAAAATGTTGATGTCACTGTTTGGGGGCCTATAAATACAAATTATCGTGAGACTAATGTCAATCAATATTATACCACAGCATTCAAACACTTTGTCAACTGCTATATCATTTAACCAGTCTAGTTTCTTAAATTCCAGAGTGCTTTTAACAAAAACACAGGCACCGCCTCTGCTAGTTTAAAACCTAAGATGCCAATTTGTGGAACCATAGTGCTAATATATATTTCTAAGTCATCATATTTATTTTTTAAATTCATCATATTTTGATGGAAAATTTTAAAGTTGTTATTCGTAGTCAAGAAAAAACTAACCATTTTCAGTCTGAGTACCTACTGATAGTTTTCATATCGCGAGTTTTCTTTGCTTTTTTAATGATATTATTTCCTCTTATTGCTTCACGATATGCATTGTATTTGCGGGCATATTCTCTATTTAAAATAGTTTTCAATATGTTTCTACACAAGTCCATGAGTCTAGAGTAAGCATTATAATTTTTTTTTTTTTTTTTTTTTTTTAATAAAAGAGGGAGGCAAACGAGCAGGCGGGTCACCTGATGGAGAGTATTCACCGCCGCCCATGGACACCCGCAAAACCAGGGGAATCGCAGACGCGTTGCCGGCCTTTAAGGGAGGAATAGGTTTAAGGAAAGAATAGGAATTGGGAGGGGGGGGGGGGGGAAGAGGCCTCCGGTACCCTCACTGGTCGGACGAAACACAACAGCATCAAGTGCCATTATTTCACGCCGAATATTCGTGAGAGGGTGGTATTACGCCGGGCGAGCCGGCCCAATGCGTGCTGCAACGCAGCGTGGCTCTACCACTCAGTCAGTGTCACTCATTTAGCACCACCCAGGGATCACGTGTAGGGTCTCAAGGGTAAACCTACGGACGCGAGCAACTTTGACCCCCAAAATAATGTCGGCCAATACGTATATCCAACAAAAGTAGTCCACTCAAATTGATTACATAAATATCGGTATGAAGTATGAGTATAAGTATGTCTATTCATGTTCACATTTCTAAATATTTGAGATAGAATAACATTAGTATTATCAAGTTTATTCATGTAATAATACAAATGGCTCTGCAATTCCATAGGGTTCACATCGTTACAACCTCCAATTATAACCACGTAGTCCGATTTGGTTAAGTTTTTACAGTAAGATAAGGACGAACACAGTATTTGAATGATTTTAGCACCTGGCATCAATAACGAGAACACCTTAAACTGACTTCCTAAAAGAGATTGTAAAAGCTTACAAGTACCCTTTCCTTCATCATCTCCAAAAATTATAACTTTTTGATATCGTATCTCTTTAATACAGTTTTCACTTAATGACTCGCTACGTAAATCGGAATCATAAACTTTACTTAATCTAGTACTTAAACCTAGGTCTTCGGGCTCAGCTATCTTCGTTGAAATTTGATTTCTCACAATAGCTTTACTACATTTTGGTGTGCTTTGTGGTCTTTCATTTGTATCTATAGCCGCAATTGAAGGGGGAATCGGCGATAGATTGTTTTTGTTTTTTGATTTTGCTTTCCTAGTTAGTTTTCTTATTGGACTATTAATTTCTTTAAAGGCTTTCATAGTGGTATTGTTAATTACAGTTTGTTTTTTTAATTTCGAATTTTCCAGTAGCAAAGTTTCAATTTCACTATGCGCTGCAGCGAGCTCTTCTTGCAATAAACGAATTTGTTCTTTCATTTCTAATATTTGACTATCATCCATAGATTTATTTGGCGCGCTTTTCATAGAACAATCTAAAGTTAAGGAGCTGTAACTGCTTTTTTCGAGAACTGATGTATCTCGAAGAGGACTAATAGATTTGAAGCGCGGTTTTCGTTTCGTGATGTTCTCCTTACTCGTAGAAGGTATCGGTAGTAAATTCGAACAGTTTATTACACTTCCATGATTTTTTGTTGTCGCTTGTCATTAAGAAATATCTTTTCTCAGACACTTCTGTATCTTGAAGTTTAAAGTTTTTTTTGCACGATGAACAAGTTATGGACAGACATTTGTTCTTAATTTGCTTCATTTTAATTTTAATAATTATAGAAAACTTTGTAGATACACAAAAAGATAAAATTACTCACGGGATCGATCTCCGGTTTCCTGACAATAATTACAAACCCACAAAAAAAGAATAAGCCAAACCAAATAGTTGCAGCCGTTCTGAAGTTAAACGCGATAAGGAATTCGTTGGCAATAATTGATTTTTATTTGCAAAAAAGACTAGAAACAACATTGGAAGAAACAAAAAAAACCTACTACCACAGTGATGACAGCGGGCATCTAGTGCGTGGTGCGTTACAGGCACGGTACAATGATACTTGTACCGTGGTGCGGGGCTTAGTTGTCATCTTCTGCTCAAAACAGAATAATTGTTACTGTTTGCATTTTACCGAAACATGGCCGCCGCTTCATGTCTCGGCGATTTGATAAAATAATTAGTCAAATGCATGTTATATCGATAATTTAGTACGTATTTCCAGGTGAAAAGTGATTCCTTTGGTTTTATTGGTATTTCCTGAGTTGTTTAAACAGTCCCTTAGCACACACAAAGGCATATTTTAATAAAATAGAACACAGAATGCACACTTAATATTGCGTCTAGCGCCTGCCACAGACTAATATAGTTGGAGCGAGCTGAGGAAACAATCTGCTTGAGACGTCTTCTCTAGTACGTAGTATATTATAACTCAATGCTTTTTTATAAACAAATGTTTTGTCTATATTCTTTTGTTTTGACCTTGACTGCAGGTTAAGACGGCCTTGACAATTTGACGCCAGTTAATCGGTGATTACAATAATGTACGAGGACCGTTTGATAAGTCCATGACTTTGGAAAGAAGAAACACTCTTTTTACATATTTATTTTTTTATTTTCTACATAATCTCCTTTTAACTCTACGCACTTAGTCCAGCGATGTTCCAACCTCTTCAACCCAAAAAAAAATATTTTTGTCAAACCATGAAAAATAGGCCTCAGTTTCGGCTACCACCTCTTCGTTTGACGAAAATCTTTGCCCGCCACATTGAGTTATTATGTACTACGTACAGTGCGACATAAAAGAGTAGAAATTAAATGAGGGCGCTGTTGTCGTTAACATAGCAACCCTGATGGGTCGAGCAAATTGGTCTTGATACTTGTTTTTATTTAATATGTTCATATAATTAGAAAACATCACTTACACATTGCTCTGATATAAAGGAAGTAGCTAAGGCACTTGTGTTGTAGAAATCAGAAACAACGACGGTACCACAACACCCAGATCCGAGACAATATAGAAAAATTGGTTTTCTACATGAACTCAAACGGGAATCGAACCCAGGACCTCAGAGATGGCGACGCCAAGTCCGGAGTGCTCTACTCTCGGCTACGGAGGTCGTCAAAATAATTAATTTGAGTAGTTTGTATATAGTAATGAAAACAGCCATTGTACATAACTTATTTTTATTTAGATAAAAAACTAATAAATTAAAATCCAGATACTCTTCAAGTTTCGCAAATGCTCGCGGCTTCCATCATAGCCAATAAGTTGCCTTAATTGAGCTATTAATTTGCATATTGTTGGTACTTCTTTTTTTACAGTGTAAAAAAAATCATTTTCTGACGGATTGCACACATATCAAAGTCATCGAGTTCCTTTGTAAGTCGACCCTTTCTGTGTTTAGCGGGAGTCGAAAATTTTCCTCCATTTTCGGAGCCTTGGTTAGCTATTCTCCGCACAGTACTTTCAGACACACCTTGAACAATAAAAACATATACCTATGCATAAAAAAAACAAAACCAAAATTGTTCAGTCCTATGGACTGAGTTATTAACATAATTGGTAAAACTTTTGAATCGAGTCGCCGGAATCGGGCTGGGGGTGGTGAACACAACTAACGCGAAGCACTTTGGGGTGGTGAAGGTAAGGGGTGGGGGAGGAGTACTCCCACTTACCCCCCCCCCTGCCGCAAACAAGTAGTTTATAAGTTATGTTAATTTTTGTATTTTGAGGTTATGTATCATGGTAAAACTTTTGAATCGAGTCTCCTTAATCGGTGGGGGAACGGGAGGGGACGAGAGAGGAGTACCCCCCACTTACCCCTCCTGCCGCAGACAAGTAATTTTGAAGTTGTTACTTTAAAAAAAATATGGAATGTTACAAAAACCTCATTTCTGGCGCTTTGCCGGCCGCTCCCGCGGCACGCGCGTTTTTGGTTAACATACTTACTAACCTAACCTAACCTAATTAACTCTTTAGACTTTTTTCATGGCGGGGGCTTCGCCCCCCTCGCAGGGGGGCTGCGCCCCGTCCCAACACTTCGGTTCTGTTTATATGGTATTGTATTACCTAAAAACGTGTAATTTTTCGTGCTAAACAGCTGCAGCTAAAATGTTAATAAGCCTTTATTTGAGAACCCCTTAGAACCCCCCACAGTGTTAGATTTTTCAAATTCAGGCGACTCGATTCAAAAGCCAACCGACATAATTTACTATACTTACCACATTCTACCCCTTAACACTTGATAAAATGTCCCAATAAATTAAAAAGTTCAAGATTCTCGAGTCGAACTATAATAACCAACATTTTTGTTTGTAATATCATAACCCCAAAACTTTTAAAAATATTTAAAAATACTGATTGTTTCACGGAATTTAGCCGATTGCGCATAGGCATATTTTAGATAATTATACTTTCAACATCTTTTATAACTTACTTACCAGTATAATCTGCTGTACGTTGGTAAATATCCTCCAGATTACGTAACAAAGTTCCGTCTTGAAATTCTGCCAAACTTCGCAAAAAAAACCTTATATATTATGTTACGAGAACCGCCATGGATGGTCATAATCATGTTATCAGTGTTTTAAATCCAGGAATGTAGAAATATCACTAAAACAACAATTTATATCGTAACCACGGACAGAGTTGAACAACCACTTGACATTAATGACAGAAAATCAATGTTGCCAAAAAATGAGTGAATTTAGTTCTGGATTATTTAATTTCTACTCTTTTATGTCGCACTGTACTAGAGAAGACATCTCAACTAGATTGTTTGTAACACGCGTTAGAGCCAACGCGCTCCAACTGTAGTAGTCTGTGGCAGGCGCTAGACGCAACTATAAGTGTGTATTCTGTGTTCTATTTTATTAAAATATACCTTTATGTGTGCTAAACAACTCAGGAAATACAAATAAAACCAAAGGAATCACTTTTCACTTGGAAATACGTACTAAATTATCGATGTAACATGCATTTGACTAATTATTTTATCAAATCGCCGGGACATGAAGCGGCGGCCATGTTTCGGTAAAATACATATACAGCGTGTATCAAACGGGGCCAGCCTTAATCCAGCGTTTTAAATTATCCCTAGTGTAGACCCTTTCTATAAATACCCTAGTTAGATAAGCTCAATTTAATTTGTTTTTGCATTTACAAACAAAGTTAATCTGTCGGTAATTTAAAATCAGAACAAGCTTAACCCATCACTAGCAGGGTCATGAACTCTGTATGATAACTGCCTACAGTAGACCTCCTGTTTATAAAACTGTGTGCCCTAGTATGGCCGCCACGCCTCTGCCGTCCGCCCACTACCAGGCGCACAGTTTTACAAACAAGAGGTGTGCTGTAGTCGCCCGCTCAAACAATTACCGCTACTGTCGGCGGCGAACATCAAACGTTTGACGGCACATGACACAAACAACCCGTCTGGGTTGATTGTCGGCAGTCGCTTGGCGGCATTTTTTGTTGGATTTGTTAAACAAAGACAGATAGGTAGGCAGCTATTTTACTTTCGTGATTTAATCATTTGTATTAAGTAGGTACCTACCTACCTAAGTAATTATCATCGAAGTATTAATAAAAATATTTTAATTTTACAGTCATATTGTTTCGACTCTAAAGTAGATAGGTACGCTTACCTACGAGTAGGTAGGTACCTACATAGGTCTTAGATTAAAATAACTTATTTTTGAAATAACTCAATACAACTAACGCGAAGCACTTTGAGGTGTTGTCACAGAATAGATAATCGTATTACTTTTAAGCTGGCCACTGACGATCAGTTTTGCGCGTCAGTCCAGGCGTAAAACTCGACATGTAAGAACCTGTCCCAACTGCAAGCGGGCGCTTACATACCTACATACCTACTTTATTTCTACGCTCCGCAATCCGCCTGCGCGATGCGCCGTGACTCAGGACTCGGCCTAAAGGTAGCTACGCCTACTTAGAACTAGGTACCAGTGGCGAAGCGTGAAATATTGAGAGAGGTAAGCCGGAGCAAAAAAAAATGCTTACCTACTCCAAGCGCGGGCACGCAGTCTTGAGTCCTTACCGAAAATCTGTGATTGGCATCCTGGCATCAGTCTTGTATAGGCAGATGTATCTTCAGTCCACTTTTACTATACGTGTAAGCACTGAGATATTGAAACAGTGTCTTGCAAGCATAATAGAAGTGGCTTTGATAAAAGCCGTTTGTGGTGAAATGATGATATGATGTAAATTAAACAAAACTTAATCGACTAAGTACTAATAATACTACTTATACTCTAAAGCTATTCGTCTATTCTTTCTAACAAAGTGCGCTAAGACATTATCATAAAAGCCGGGAAGAATCTAAAGCTATTAATGCCGACATCTTACAATTCTACCGATTACTTTGCAAATCTACTAACTCTAAATACGTAATTTCAACTTATTACAATATCTACTTACCGCAAATACCTAATTACAACGTACGTCTTCGTAACTACTTTCTACACACAACACAAATAAACAAAGTCCAACTACAATACTAATCATTATAATAGGTGAAACTAACTAATAAATTCAAATACTAATAAAACACAGTCATGCATTCAATGATGAATTGCAATTACGTCAAATTATCTGTCAACAGAACACAAACCGAAAGCGATATTCCTCCGTCCCGCTCACGCGTACGCAAATTGTATAACTGTCTCTATCAAGTAACTCAGATAAAGACGGCTTACCGGCTGCTAATACGCGGGTGGGTTTATTGACCTTCATGTGACGTCATGACGTTTATTTTGTATGGAAGTTTAACTGCCTAAAAGCCGATCGCGCCTGCGGCTTATTTTAAAGCAATATGTTGTTAAAAAGCAAATTTTGTTGATTTAATGTCCATAGTGTAGGCAATTTGTAATGTTTCTTTTATATATTTACTTTTTTAATTACTGATTGTGCCATTTCTCAATTCAAGTAGAGAGTGGTTGTGTTCTAAACTTCTGAAGGGAAGCCGGTGGGAATCGAGTTGTATGGAACCTTCGTCACTGCTAGGTACCCTAGGTCCTAGATTACTATGACTTATTTTTGAAATAACTAAAATCAACACCTCTCAGTCTTGGAATCGAAATGTCAAAAAATAATGACAGCAGGTGCGTCATAATTTTTTTTAGTTGATTAATAAAGTAATGATTTGAACAGTTTTGTTGTCCTTGTTGTTGTTGTTGTTCTCTTTGTCAGATATTCAGTAAGAGTAAATAAAAATACGACATCATTCAATATTTTGTTTTATTTTCAATAAAAAACAATAAAATTAATTATTTATTTTCTTACAATAATCAAAGCAAGTTAGTTGACAATTTTTAGACCAATAAAAAGTGCCCGACCACGCAAGACGTCTTTTAGCTGTAAAGAAGAACTGGCGCAACTGTTGTGCATAACTAACTACTCACTCCAGCCAGATAGCAGACACGATCCTTCTGATATAAAAAGGATAGACTGAAGAATAGACGGAAATTGAAAACATGCTAACGGATTACACCACGTATTATTTTACTCGTATTTCGATGTATTTCTTACAACTTATTACCTCATCATTCGTCAGATTAATAATTTTCTAATAAACAACAGTACTTACATTAGATAAATTATAAAAACAACACACAAAGATTCACTTTTTGCCGCTTGGGGCTTGAGAGGTAAAGCGAAGCACGTGTAGTCCACTGCACTTCACAATAAACAGTTTACGAAAATGGCTCAAAATGCCCGCCTTGTCGCTGGATGCAAGTTTGTGCCCGACGCAAAACAGACTCTTCTGCGCTGGAAACTGGACTCTGTTGACGCATGTGGATTCGTGTGTGACCACATATGCTCATTGTGGATATTGCTTATCCCGCCCCTAGTGAAGGCTGCTTCATCCGTCCACAGTACAGTTGAAGTAAAACCAGGAAGCGTCATAACTTTGTTGCAGCACCACTGGCAAAATTCACGACGCGGTTCGAAGTCCGTAGGCGTGAGTTCTTGGGTTCGCCAAAATGATACGGATGCTGGCCGTCATCTCGAAACACCCGCCAAACTTTCATGTGAGCCACGTTGAAAACAGCTGCAGCTCGACGTGTACTGGTCCTTGGGTTTTCTTGAAAGTGCTCCAACACAGCCTCCTCAAAACCCTGGTCCCGCATATTTGGCTGGACCTCCGGACACAAAGAATCATTTCGTAATACTCCTGATTACTTAGAAATGCCATATTAAATTAATAGGTAGTCGAATCGAAACCAAACAACAAAAAAATAACTAAAAGTTATGCACTCTGCAAGCTTTCACAAACGACTGCGAAAAAATTGTAGGCATGAAAACAACAACAACATGAAAACAAACCTACCGTTGGGCGTTGCGATGTCGGGGGTGTGTCTACTCCTGGTACTTAGAATTCGGAAATGTGTAGTTCGCCCGCTCCCACAAAGGCACAGTAATGTCCGCACTGTCAACTGCGGTCTCATGCGACCGCTTGGGGTTCTAGAATTAAATACCGCCCATAACCCTAGTAGTTTTTAGGGTTCAAAATTTAGACTTAAGTTACGAAAACTAGCAATATTTTTAAATTAGTTAAGTTATTCATCAATTCATCACAAAATACTACCAAAATGTAAACTGGCTTAAGCGCTGCGTATTATTTTTAGGTTTGTTGCTATTAATTTAGTCAATTAGTGATAAAATCTTCCATCACACGTAAGTTTTATTTAGTACTGATGTCACAAATGTTTAAAAATGTTATTTTCATTAACATTATTATTGTAAACAAAAACGAATGTGTTAAGTATTGAAAGTATGTGTGATACAACATAGTTAGTTAGTAGAGTTTAACTATGTTGTATCAAACTAGGTAGGATTTCAGGAATGTTGACCCGGTATAAATGAATGAAATTCATTTATATCGGGTCAACCAAAGCGGTTAGAAAAATAAAATGAGCTACAGAATAGAGATGTGTAAGTACTGCGAGTAATGCATTACGCGTAATATAACTCGACCGCGTACTGTAACAGTACGTATTACCCGGCAAAATTTAGCATGACACATGACACTATACATGTCATTATGACTTCAGCCCGCTCGCTCGGTGCCGGCCGGCACTGCATTGAACGCTATGCGTTCTGTTTATGGCTTACATTTCTTTGACACCGCCCCCCGTAGGTCGTAAATATATCATATCATTCGCGCGCTTTCGCTTTTTTTCGCTTTCGTCTATTTGAGTTCATAGTCCGTGTTTTTGATAGTTCCCATGTCTTTTTAGTTAAAAGTTTAATATTAAAACATATTGCCTTGTTAAATAAAATTGTCCTATTCTAAAAACAAAAAAAATGTCCCAATTATTGTTTAAAAAGTTGTAATTAAAAATATAAATTTATTACAATTAAAAAAAAAAAAACAAAAAAGACAAAAACAAATAAATATATTTTGTAGATAAATGTAATAAAACTAATTATTGTTTATTTAAAACGAATCATTGTTTAAAAATAATAAAAGGTCATAAAACTATCCATTTCTATCACATTACACCTGAACATTCAGTACATTATCACATAATGACATAGGTGATAGCAGGCTATGTAGGCATTCTAGGCAATCTAAGCATAATAGGGCCTCTTTCTCAGGTAGGTCATGTTTAGCGTACTGGGTAATGCTATAATGCCATATTACGCGGTACGAAATGTCATGACATATGGCAGTACTCCATGGAGTACTGTTTTGCGCATGTCTACTACAGAACCCATTAAGAAGAAAGATATATTAACAAATATTAGATATTTACCTTCGGGGTATCACAGGATTCACACGGCGTGGAAGATAACTTTATTCTTTAGCTGCGATGCATTCGTTTCTGTGTGATATTTTTATTTATATTTTAGTACTAACTACCTAGGCAGAAGAAATAGTACGTATGTATATAAATGTATTTGGTCATAAATAAACGCAAAGAGTTTCTTTCATTTTATCAAACCATAGTATTATCTGTGGTTTAATCTGAAATAATAAAATGTAATAAAGATTGAATTCTAATTAAAGGTAGGTAGAAAACATGCACAACAACTATGTCCATTCTGCAGTGTAAAATCTATTATCTGTTGCACTACGTTGAATATGGTTGAACAAAACGCGTAAGCGCGCCGTGCAAATGCCGGTGCTTTTGAACTTTTGGCCACGAGAAAACACCACTCTAGAAGCGGTCTAGCGCTGTTAATTGTATATGGTTAAAGAGTAATATGTTGTCAAATAATACACAATTTCACTCCCATTGTCTGTCACGAAAACACGTAGAGGTTACTAACCATTAAGGTGCAATAAACTAGGAAGACCTTTTTAGTCTTTACCTGCTACACCTTGTTTAGTCACACAGTATTATATCTTAATTAATGGCTATCGCGTGTAGCATTAAGCCAATTTCAAGTGTTTAATTTTTTTTAAAGTTTATTTATTATGGTACGGTAGATATAAATAAAATGGAGTATCACAACACGTGTTGTTGCTAAAAGAACACGGGAGAAACGCTGTTTAGTCACTTCCCAGCGATTACGTTGCCTATATAATTGTGAATAATAGGAGTCAAGGACAATTTTTTCCAAAAAGTCGTGTCCTAATTTTAAATAAAAATTGGAACGTGATTTTTTTATTTTACTTTATGGCTGTGAGTAATTAAACTAATATTCGTAAAATAAGTAATTCAGATGAAGCGGGCAGGACTCAAATACGATTTTTAATCTCATCTCAATAATGCTTGAAAAATTTGAGCAACTGAATATTTGATGCTCAGTAATATTTTTACACATACCTACTTAAATAAATATTTTTCCAAAATAATTGAAAAAGATTTTTATTTTTTTTTGATTAATGTTTTATAATTAAGCGTTTTATTAACGCTTAAATATACTTAAGTAATTTTTTTTTAAACACTGAAAAAAAAGACGACAACCTCAGGCGGGAATCGAACCACGCACCTTCCGCATTCCGGGCGTAGATTTTGATTATTTTAATGAAATATTTATTAACTAAATTATTTACTTACTTTTATTTTTGCCATTAATTTACTTATTTTCATTTCAATATTACAATTACAACAATAAATAAATATAAAAACTAACATATTAGTTTTTAAACAACATTAACTTATAACTTTACAACTCTGTAATAAATCTGTATGAACAGTGTGTCGCATCTGCGCTTAGACATTTCTATGACAACTAGGTAAGCCCCGAACCACGGTACAAGTATCATTGTAGCTGTGCACAACTGCACATTTATTGTATGGGACGTCTACTCTAGTATATTTACCTCAATGGCCCGCCAAGCCATTTCTTCATGTTTGGGAAGAGGAAAAAGTCACAGGGGGCTAAATCTGGCGAATACGGAGGGTGTGGCAATAATTCGTATCCTAATTCGACAATTTTTGATGTCGCGATTGCAGACGAGTGGGCCGGTGCATTATCCTGATGAAATAGATTTTTTTTCTTTGCTAGATGCGGTCGTTTCTTGATCAACTTTTTATTGAATCTATCTAACAATGCAGCATAGTAACTCCGGTTATTGTCTTGCCTTTATCCAAAAAATCGATGTAAATAACCCCTTGGCTGTCCAAAAGACTGTGGCCATCACTTTACCAGCCGAGCAAACAGTTTTTACTTTCTTTGGGGCACGTTCCCCGGTAGAAGTCCATTGCTTCGACTGTTACTTAGTTTCTGGTGTATAATGATGGACCCACGTTTCGTCAATTGTTATGTACCGACGCATAAACTCACTCGGATTGCGATTATACATGGCTATGCATTCCTCAGAAGCTGTTACACGATTTCGTTTCTGGTCGACTGTTAGTAAACGCGGCACCCATCTTGCAGAATGTTTTTTCATGCCCAGAATATCATGCAAAATATAAAAAAAAACTCGTTCAGTCGAGATATGCACAGCTTCACTTATTTCGCGTATCTTCACTAGACGGTCTGCCAAAACAATATCATGTATTTTATTAACCATGCCCTCCGTAGTGACCTCAATCGGCCTTCCTGGGCGCTCCGCGTCATTAGTGGTAGTACGTCCACAACGAAATTCAGTGAACCACGTATGTACCATCCCATGAGAAGGCGCAGAATCACCATAATACTTTTTCAATTTGTCTTCGGTCTGCTTGCTTAATAGTTACCACGTAAAAATAGTGTTTAATTAGCACGCGAAACTAGTTTTTCTCCATTTTCAAAGAATAGGTACTTAGAAATCGCCTAACTTTTTTGTTTCTAAAAAGCTTGTTTTCGCGCCAAATTGGAAAAAAGAACGGCATGCGCTTCGTAGTGAGTTTCCAAATATGAGACAAAAAAAATATTAATTTTTTTTTTATTTTCAACCTTAAAATCATTGAGTTGATAAACTGCTCTCTTATGTAGATTTTACAAACTGTCAAAACAGCAACAAAATCAGCTGGCTGGCAGTCACATATCGCTATGTGGCGGAAAAAGAAGTAGTTATCTCATTATGTTATCGCTGTAGGTAGGTAAGGTACACGCGTCTGCAGACCAACAAATACTAAACTGTCAAATTTCTACAATCGATATTGATCCTTATAGCCTAGCGACAAAGCTCAAAATGTATTGGGGTTTGATATTTTGTGGTACCTATCGTTGAAATAAATACACACATATTTAAGTTAGTTTTTTCATTTAAAATTACATTTTTTAAAATCCTCAGAGCTTCAATTCAGTATATTTTTATAATAACTAGTATTTAATCATTAAATAAATAATAAAATCAGTTAATGTGTTATAGAATAACAAAATAATTTACTAAATTCCATTTTTTAAGCTTAAACCCAGTAACTGAATGGTTATGTGGTCCAACTTAGTTTTAAATGTTACTGTATTTTGACCATTGAAAGACACTAATTCTAGTGTTTTTAAACACAATAACTGTAAACATACTGTGTCATAAGTTAACCTTTTTCATTTGCTTATAAATACTAAAAATTAAAAATACCCTAGGTACTTTTGTCACACAGTACCTAAGCAAATCAGTAGTAATTAAATAATAAAACATTAGAACGTGTTTATCTTTTATTTTCTATTTTTTCAATCAACTTAGACTAAAATCACGTTCTTAATTTCTTTAAAATCTCTTTCTTTGAAATGAAACACTTTTTACGGATTAACTCGCGTGAAAAGTGTTTCATTTCAATGTGTAGTGCTCTTCTCTTTCTTTTTTTTAAAGTCTTCAGTTATATTTTAAACAGGAAACAACTACAAGAGCTACCCCGCCTGCTCGTTTGCCTCCCTCTTTATATAGTATTTAAATCATGTTGGATTTTATAACATGACAATTTTTTTTAATAGAGAAAGTATATTGACTTTATTTAAACCTAACTTAGGTCGAGTGAAGTCATTTTCAAAATGTATTATCTCCCCATGTGCTGCTGGTCATGCGGGAAGGTCTCTGCCTAGCAGTGGGACGTTTAATGGCATCAGCCTTAACGATGATTAATCTAATTGTTTGTCTCTGATAATAGAAGTTCACTTGCAATTTGTGTAGACTTTGACTTTCGAATAAAAAATATATTTCGCTAAATTTGTGTTATTTCCATTTGTTTTTACATCCAGATGACATAATTTACATTTTCCTCCATTATCAATTTTTGTATAAAATGACCACATACTAATAGATTTTTAGCGAAGCCATAGAAAAACATAATGTCCCTTAGTTAATATTACAATAACTTTTAAAATAGTACTTTTAAAACATTGATATGGTTATTAAAAAAAAAACAAATAATAATAATACTTTCACATTTATAAAGTAACCTACATAGAATTATCACAGTAGATAGTTAAAAAAATCATATTCTTAATAATAAAAAATCAATAGTTTTAATGTTTTGGATAGTTTTTGTTTTTTTATTTGAAATTACATGAATCAATAGGTTTTGTTATTATTAATGTTTGGAAGTTTTTTTTTAAATAATAATATCAATGTGAATACAAATTTATGATTTTTCAACTATTTTATGATAAGTACATCAAAATCAAGCAAATTACAAATTTAACCAATGGGCGATTTTCCGAGATCAAGAAAAAAAAAGAAATTGGTTCATAATGACTTCATAGATGGCGTTTATCATAGATTAGTATGGCGCTTAGTAAAAGGCGAGTCCATGGTGATAAAGTGTATAGCTGCGTAATATTTATTCCATTCCAAAATAAAAAATAGGTCCTGATGTCCTGAATGAAAATTCATATTCATATTCATATTCATTTATTGCATCTTGTTGTATAAAATGGTGTTACATAATTTTTTAAGCACAAACAAGAACCCTGTAAGGGCACGGCAAAATACTTATACTGTACTTACTAAACTAATTTATATTATTATTATCTAATTATATCATAACAGGTGCTGACATTTATTATGATTATAATATTATATTTGTCTAAACAAGTAACATAAAACTTTAACTAGGTACATAAACATTTATTTTTATTCAAGTTTCTAAATTAACGTCTAAATATTCCTTTATCGAATAGTAAGCCTTTTCAAGAAGAAGTTTTTTCAACTCATTGTCAAATTTTCTTCCTTGGAGGGCTTTTAATGAGTTAGGCAAGTGGTTATACAACTTGACTGCCATATAGAATGGTCCTTTTTTAAAAAGATCAAGGTGTGGGGTTAATTGGCATAAATTATTTGCCCGGCGAGAAACGTAGCGTCTAGGAAGGTCGCTTATTCTATTGAAATAATGTGGACTAGTGCGAACTAATCTACAAAGCTCGTAGATGTATAAACAAGTAACTGTAAGGATTTTTAAACTGACAAACCACGGCCGGCACGACTCTTTGGGTGTAAGATTGGCGATCACTCTGATGCAACGCTTTTGTAGAATAAATACTGATTGGACTTCTGTTGAGTTCCCCCAAAAAGTAATCCCAAACCTGATCCAAGCCCCAGCGTGCGCGTGGTATGCAGTCAACGCGCATTGTGAATTTGTACATTTTCGCAACTGATATAGGGCGTACGCAAAACTGCTAAGTCTACTCACAACTGCACTTACATGAGATTTCCAAGTCAAGGTGGAATCCATGGTGATGCCCAACAACGTGAATGTATCGACTACTTCTATTTTATTCTGTTCAAACGTTATATTGAGTGGCAGTGCTGATCTTTGGTGTGGTCTAAATTGAATTATTTTAGTTTTTTCCAGATTTAATACGAGGCCTATTTCACTCAGATGTTTTGCTATATTATTTAAGGACGATGTTATTTCATCATGTAATTTATTTATGTCATTGTAGTTGCCAGATATGATGAGTGTAGCATCGTCAGCAAATTGCACGACTTTGTTCGGCGTGGCATGAGACAGGTCATTAATATAAGCTAAAAACAGCAAACATCCTAGCACGCTACCTTGTGGTATTGATCCGAGAACTGTGCCGATTGTGGAATTAACATTTTCCACAACACCTTCACTAGAGTGTGCAATTTGTACAAGTTGCTTTCTGTCTTTCAAGTAAGATGTCAGCCACTTAATTGGATTTCCACGAATTCCCAGATATTCTAATTTTTTTATAAGTACCTCATGCAGAACACGGTCGTACGCCTTGGAGATATCCATGAATATCGCCACAGCACACTTATTTTCGTTAAGAATATTCAGAATCTCAAAGCTACAGTCGAGCACTGCTGTTGTCGTGGAGCGTTTCTCCCTAAAACCATGTTGGTTTGTATTAAGCACCTCGTATTTTTCAAAAAATCGGTAAATTCGTTTGCATATTATTTTTTCAAACATTTTTGATATTACTGATAGTATGGCTATCGGACGGTAATTTACTACATTGGACTTATCACCTTTTTTGAAAATAGGTTTAATTATAGCTTGTTTTAAGCATTGTGGAAAAGTACCTTGTTCGTAGGATTGATTGAGTAAGAATGTTAAAGGGGATACAAATTCATCTACGCAATGCGCCAGTAACGTGGCCGGTATCTCATCATAACCACATGTATTGTTTTTCTTTAGGTCCAAAATTGCCTTGCTTACCTCTGGCTCCGTGATCGTATCTAGGTAAAATGTGTTCACTAGGGTATTTCTATTCTGTATTTTAGGGCTATGGATATTATCGTTTTTACCAATACTAATGTAATAGTCATTAAATAGATTTGCTATGGTCTTTGGGCATGTGATTGTTTCATTTTTATTGTTCAATATTATATTTCTTTGTCTATTATTGTTAAAGGGTTTTGTTTTCTCATTAATTATGGTCCACATCATCTTGTATTTGTTTTTAGATGTTGTAAGTCTGTGTATATAAGATTTCCGTTTTTCACATAGAATAATTTTTTTCAATAATTTGCTGTATGATTTTTCGTATTTATTTAGGTTATCATTTTCGAATTTAGTAGTAAGGTAACGGAGGATTCTTTTGTGATAACAACATTTTTTTATACCTTTAGTGACCCACCCTGTTTTATCTTTGTTTTTGAAAATTATGTCTTTATTTGGTATATATTGGTCTAAAAGGATTCAAGTTTGCGATTGAAATTTTTCGAAATTTTTATCTATTTTATTATCAGTAGTTAACATTTGTTGCCAATTTACAGTGCTTAATGCGTGTTTGAAGTTGTCCATATTTTTCCTGCTAAACATTCTTTTATTTTTTATTTTCCTTTTAGTAGTATTTTCATTTACAGTTTTGTCGACTGGCATCTGACCAATTAGGGTGCTGTGATCAGATAACTGGTTGTGGTGAACCTCAGTAGTCATATTGACATTCCTTCCGATTATAAACTGATCAACACAAGATGAACTGGTTGGTGTTTTCTTGTAGGAGACCTATTAATACAGCGTAAACCATAGCACTTAAGAAGGTTAGTAAATCTGCGTGACATACTTGTATTTTCAGTAATGTCAATGTTTATATCACCCCCTATAACTATTTTCTTGTTTTTATTGTATTTTGTGACGTGTTCCAATAATAATTGCATTTGAGAGAAAAAAAATTCCACCTCCCGATTCCGTTCAGGATGGTAAATAGATATTATTAACAAATTGATATCGGTAATCTCTACTCCACAGAATTCCACCACAAACTCGACAGTGTAAGATTGTATATCAAGTCTTTCTTTCGTTTTAATGAATTCACGCGTGTATATAGCAACACCGCCATGTTTATGATGTCGTCTTATAAACCCTGCTGTCAGATCATAGCCCTCCAATGAGTAAAATTGGTAGTTAGTGGGTTGCAACCAATGTTCACACATTACAATTACATCGATATCGGAATCTGACAAAAATATATTTAATTCGTCTACTTTATTTGTAAGACATTGTATGTTTTGGCACATAATAGTAAAATGTTTGGGCACGAAAGGAATTATTATTTTGAGGCAGAGCAGCTACAGAGTTATCAACTAAAGTGCTACCATGCACCAGCAGTTCCTTAGTAATATTTGACATTAATTTGCATAAATCGTTAATAACAATTTTAAAACCTTGATTAATTAAAGTGCCATTAAACCGGGAAAACTGGTACTATTGCGTTATTGGTACTATTGTGTTATTTTTGATTGACAAGCATAGGTGTAGAATTTATTACAGTCTCAGGAACGACTCGGCTTTCGTAAAACGCCATCTATCAAGTGTTTTTGAACTAATTTTTATTTTTTAATTTGAGCTGTCAGAAAATCGCCCATTGTGATTAAAAACTTTTTAAAATCCCGTGTTTTTTATTTAAATCTGGCTCGGGTCGGGCAGTCGATGCAGCGTACTATAGATATGGTGTGGTGATCAACGTATTAACGATATGGTATACTGTCATGTCATGTTACAAATCAGTAAATAGGTTCTTGGCGGGAAAGTGAAGCGTCATGTCTGCAGTTTTGTTTTATTTTCTATAATTTGTGTTTTGTCGAATATCAATGTGAAATAATGGTGTATTATTTACTGTTAAGTGTTCGTGAACGTGCATGAGTGTTAGCAAATAAAACAAACAATTGCATCATTACTTTTCAAATTCTCTCAAGAAGTCCGTGTGAGACCTCAATAAAGTCCCACAGCTTTATTGAGTCTCGAGGGTTGTCTCTCCATTAAACGTTCATTATCACTCATTATCATCAACCTAATGTAAAGAAAATAATAATTACTATTAAAAACTTGACACTGACTAAATGTTCTGATCGCAAGGAGCCATTATTTAAGAGAAAAAAAAACAGTAAATAGTAAATTGCTGTGTTCTAACCTAAAAATTCTTACGCACTGTGTTTTCTCTTAAAAATGTCTTGGTTTATAGCAACATACTGTGTTTTTTTTCTATCGTATCTCCCTATTGGTGGTAAATTTAGACAAATCGAAAATTTTCCCAGATAGCGCTCGGTCTCGTTATTGTAAAGAACCAAAACAAGTACAAACACAGTTACTGAAGTTACTGTGTTTTCATTTACGACGGCAGAGTAATAGAGGCGCTACTATTACACTTTTTGGTATATCAAAAGCCTTGACATAGCCAATGCTTTTGATCGGGTCTGGCACAAAGCTATTCTCTCCAAGTTCCCGGCATACGGTTTGCCCGCTCAGTTCTGTACCTGGATTGCTAGCTTCCTGCATGAGCGTAGAATCCGTGTCCTTTCGAATGGATGCGCTTCGCGGTTCATGTCAGTGAACGCTGGTGTTCCTCAAGGCTCCGTTCTATCCCCCACGCTGTTCCTTCTGCATATCAATGACATGCTTCCTCTTGGAAACATTCATTGCTATGCAGATGATAGCACAGTGCATGGGGGATATAACGGGCACCCAACGGCTGGGCGGGTAGACACCGAAATGAAGCGAGCAAATCTTGTCATTGAGCTTGATCTGGTGTTGGACCTCATTTCTAAATGGGGCTCCGATAATCTGGTGGAGTTCAATGCCAAGAAAACACAGGTGTGCGCGTTCACAGCGAAAAAGTCGCCATTCCTTCCCCTTCCCTCTCTTCAGAGTACATCTCTAGGCCTGCAGAGCAGTATTAACATGCTCGGGATGGATATCCGCTGCGATCTGAACCAAAAGGACTACATCGAAACCGTGATTAAAAATGCCTCACGTAAACTCGGCGCCCTGAACAAGGTGCGGCGATTCTTCACGTCTGATCAGTTGTGTCTATTATACAAGACACAGGTGCGGTCTTGCGTGGAGTATTGCTCTCACCTTTGGGACGGCTCCGCAAAGTACCTTCTCGATGCCTTGGACAGATTGCAGCGCCGCGCTGTGCGCAATGCGGAGGTCACTAAAACTCTCGAGCCTTTGCAATTGCGTAGAGATATTGCGTCACTCAGCGTCTTTTACCGTTTATACCATGGCGAGTGCTCTGAAGAACTCTTTAACCTCATCCCTCCTTCTCCCTTCCTCCATAGGAGTACGCGTGCTGCTCTCCGGAGTCACCAATTTACAGTCTCTAATATTCCATCACGCTCAAAGAAATTTGGTGACTCGTTTCTTTGCCGCACTTCCAAAAGATGGAATAGTCTACCAGCACACGTATTCCCTCCTACCTATGACATAGGGTCCTTCAAACGAGGCGCGAAGAAGCACTTTGTGGGCCGGCAGAGTGAGGGTGACTGATGCTACGTCTCTTACGCTGTACCAGTTGTCCTCACGCCTGGACTTCATTTCCACTTAACATCAGGTGGCTCAAAATCACCAAGGTGGTAAATCCACTTCGGCAGCAAATAAATACCTAAATTCTGTTTTTTTTAACATTTTAGCATTAGTAAACACTTAACTGTGTTTACTTTAACCACAGATCACACAAAATAATTAAAAGTCTTATCTATTACATTTTATATGGACAAATAAGTACAAGAAATCATTTGGAGAACGCGTCCTAAGTAGCAATTCTTAAAAGCTAACACCAGAAATAGTCATTAAAAAAAAAATTACGGTTATTAATACCCATTCACCTTCAATTGTATCTAATATTAAATAATTGCAAGCATAAATAAAAAAGAAAAACGAATTTAAAAAATGTAAGTCAAAATATAATGTCCGACAATGTAAGCATCATTTTAGTGAACGCAGCTTTGATTGCGCGAAAAAAAACATTTCGGACGCATCCCTCTTTAGTCTATGGAACAGCTGTAGAGAGAGTTGTAAACTAAGTGGCTGTGAAGAAAGTAGTAAGAGCGTACATCAATAGGTTGTCAATCGCGTTTTTCAATCAAAATATTGCAATAATAGCTTTTATAGTGTTGTTTATCAAATGTTAACCTCAAATATTTTACAATAAGGAAGCGAGAGTTGCTGTCAAATATGGCTGCCGTTTAAAAAATGCGCGGTTATTTGAAATCGTCATTTCGAGAACGGTCATTCCGGTAACGTTCTTGAAATGATTTGCGTTCTCGGAATGATAATTATTGTTTCTAAGGGCGATTCACTTAGATTTTTTATTAAATTATTTTACAAATTCGTTGTTTTGTAATTACAGCGTAATGGAGACCCCTGATAGAGAAAAAAAACTCAAAAAAGCTTAAATAGGATAGTGCAGCTTATTTGCGCCAAAGAGAAAAGGCAAATGCTAGGAAAATAAAGTTTTTGGATAAAACTTTATTTTCCTAGCATTTGCCTTTCACAACAGAAAGAAATTAAACGGGCTAAGGACAGGGAATACTATAAAAAGATAAAGGCAGAAATTACTGATATGACCGAACGAGAGAAGCAAAAGCAAAGAAAAGATTGGAAAATGGCATCGAAAAAATACAGAAAAAAGAAAAAGGTTTAGCAAATCAAAAGTAATACGCCGCCACAATCAGATGACGATTTAGCCGCAGTACCTTCAGAGAAAAGACAAGTAGGGAGAAAAACTGTTCGGAAAGATAGGGCGAAAGCATACCGAAAAATAAAAAAGCAGGAAGTAACTACAGTTCAAATGAAGCTGAAAATTCGTTCTTTAAATAAAAACTTCAAAAAAGAGATGTAAAAATGAACCGGAATAGTTGGTCATTTCCGGGAACATTACAATTTTCAATAAAATACGCATAAATTAGTTATTTTTTTTAGAAAAAACATTGTTTATTACATTACAGAACATTGATTCTGTTCATGTAGCGTTAATTACATTATAAGAGCTCTGAATAATTTGAAATTTCTTAAATTTTATGCATGATAATAGCAACTTTTTTTAATTTTTGACGTCTTTTGCTTGTAAAAAAATTTGTATTTATTATTTTCAATATTGTTTATATATTATGGATGCATAATATACCCATGTTATTAAACAATCCTTTGGTTATGTACTTTGTTTTGTTTTTGGTTCATTTTATCAAACTTAGAAAAACGTTCCCGAATTGATGATTTTCTGTAAAACTTTCACTAAAAAGCAATATTCCAAAAAAAGTATAGAATTCTGTGCGCTGCCCTGTCAAAGATTAATAATATACCTACAACTTTTGCAACAGTATAAACCAAGAGTCGTCATTGTAGCTTGAAAAAATTTTTGGCATAAAACCAATCTTGAAATTTGCAACCTTGGTGATTTTGAGCCAGGTGGAGTGGGGTCATTTATTTTTATTTTTATTTATTTATTTATTACACAAAACAGATATACAGCAAATAAAAAATATGAGTAACATGATTTTTTTACTTAAACTATGAGTAGGCTGTATCTCCAAACATATGTGTAACCAGCATGATATTCAAGTCCGATAAGATAAATTAAATAAATTAAATTGGGCAAATAGTGATTGATTACAATAATAATGACTACAATACAATGCAATGAATAAAATAAAAAACAATTTAAAACAAAATTAAATCAAAATCAACAATATTACAAAATTAAAACAAAATTAACGATAAATAAATTTAAAAAATTACAATAAAAATATGTCAAACCCTTCAATCAATTTAAAAAAAATATATTAAAATTACAAAAAAAAATAAAAAATAGTAATATAACATTCTAAAAAAAAAAAGTGAAACAATTCTCTCAATTCTCTTAGTAAACGTTCGCAAGACATTATGTGGCGTCATGGCCCTCAATGGAAACCAGCCCATGCAAAGCAGATTTCCACTTAGCAAGTGATGAAGCATGGATATCAGGCACACCGTCTAACCGGTCCAACAAAGTGTTGTAATCGCGACACATTCTGAAAATAGGATTGTGGAATGACACGTTATTGTTGCAGAATGGAACTGATAGAGGACGATTGTGTCTAGAAGAGCGGGTCGGAACCTTGAGGCAAATATCAGACAGCAGAGTAGTATGAATGGATCCGTTCATGATTTTATATAGGTAAGTTAGGTCGTGCACTTTGCGGCGGCTCTCCAGACTCTATAAATTAAAATAATGTAATCGCTCTGTATACGTTGCAAGTTCTCTTTTCTTGCCGTATCTTAGTGTTAGGACCCTGAGAATACGTTTTTGAATAGATTCTAGCATGTCTGTATACTTCTTATATTGTGGTGACCATACTACGGAGGCGTACTCGAGCTGGCTCATTATCAGCGCCTTGTAAAGTAACAGCAGACTCTTAGGGGATTTGAACTCTTTAGAAACACGGAAAATAAAACCAGATAGTTGGTTGCACTTCTTAGATAGTGTTTCGTAATGGTAATTGAAACTCATCTTGCTATCAAAGAAAACACCTAAATCCCGTACCACTGATTTGCGCTCAAGTGGCGCATCGTCAATTGCGTAGTCGTAGATGATAGGACTTCTTTTCAGAGTGAACGAGACCACAGAACATTTTTTAATGCTAAGGCTCATGTGGTTTGCCTTACACCAATCGCTCACCGTTTCAATGTCTTTCTGTAATTGAATGCAATCTCTAACAGAATTTATGCGAGAGAAAATTTTTAAATCATCTGCGTATAACAAAGAACAGTTTTTTAGCTTGGGTACGAGGTCATTAATGTAGATAACGAACATTAATGGACCTAAATGAGACCCTTGCGGGACTCCGGATACAACAGGAACCGGCTGTGAGCGGAACGCCTTCAATGCCACTAGTTAACTCCGATTTGAAAGATATGACTTCAGCCATCGCAAGAGACACCCATGCACACCCCTCAAGTTTGGTCATTAATACTGTATGATTGACTCTATCAAAGGCCTTTTGAAAATCAGTATAAATAGAGTCGACTTGACCATGATCACCAAACGCCTTACAAATGAAATTAGTGTATTCCAGCAAATTACTAATTGTTGACTTCCCCGAAACGAAACCGTGTTGTTGTTGGTAGATATGTGGTTGTACGTGATGGTAGAGTTTATCATAAACCAAGGCTTCTAAAATCTTACCGAAGCAAGATAATATACTGATTGGCCTATAGTTCATACAATCACTGGGATCACCCGACTTACGTATGGGCACTACATGTGCCTTCTTCCAAGCACTTGGGAAAGTACCCGCTTGCAAGGACTTATTAAAGATCGCACAGAGTGGCACACTTAAGGCAGCCGCACAAGGTTTAATGAAGCAGGGAGGTATGCCATCAGGCTCAGCCCCCTTATTAGTATCCAGTGCTGTAAGCTTCTTATAGACATCCTCTTCAGAAACAAGTGTCTCACATAGAGAGTAACAGATGTATGACTCGTGAGCATTGGGATTAGTAATGTTATTGTCATGTTCAAAAACGGAAGAAAAATACTTCGAAAAAAGCTCCGCAGCTGCCTTTCCTCCGGTGGCAGTGACACCGTCGAACTTAACAGTGTCAGGAATTGCAGGGTTAGACCGTTTACTTTTAACGAAGGAAAAGAAGAGTTTTGTTGATTCGGTCAAGGACTTTTCGACATTAGTGACGTATAAATCGTAACAATCCTTTATCAGTCTCTTAGATCTGGATCGCAACAACTGGAACTCATCGTAGTCTCTGGGGTTACGGAACTTTTTGCATCGTTTGTGAGCAAGTTTTTTTTCTTTAACGCATGCTTTCAGTGATTCTGAAAACCAGATAGGATAATGGGAGCGACCAATTCGCTTGAGAGGAGTATTGTCTCGAATAACATTATTCAAATTATTATAAAACTCATCTACGTCTAAATCAACATCGCTGTTTTTAAGGTGGAGCGCCCAATTAATATTGTTAAGTTGTTCATTGCACATAGAAAAATTGCATTTACGGAAGTTAGGCACTGCTATATTGTTGCTCTTCATTCCAATGCTGCGAGGTCTAATGCCCACCTCAACCTCAATAGCTGGATGATGACGATCGAGCGTAGAAAGAGGAGGGCATTCCGATAGTGCGAGCTGTGTAAGGTCCGTCATAAAAAGATCAAGGGTCCTGCCGTTTGCGTTGCGTACGTAGTTATATTGCGATAGCCCGCCCAACTCTAACAGGTTAGTAAGTAGAGTCGACTTCGTATCATAGGCCCCACTAGATAGCAGCCGGGGTGGAAAGGAGTCATCTAGGGTCCATGTCAAACCTGGTAAATTAAAATCGCCAACTATAATTGTATTACAATCGGAGCTACTTTGATTCAAGAGCATATCACCGCAGTGGTCGAAAAAGTATTTATAATCTGCGACGCTAAGGTCAGGGGGTAAGTACACAAGGTATATATTAAGACAGGGCCCGCGAGACCCGGGATGTTTACGTACAGTAACCCATAAGTCCTCAATGACACTTTCGTATTCGGGGTGCCTTTTTTTTTTTTTTTTTTTTTTTTTCCGGTGTAATCCCTGTTTATGGATTCCAGCCTCCTGAAGGGAGACTGGATATGTGGGACTCTCCCGTCCCCCTTTCCACGACGTAATCGTCGGGCGAGAGGGAGGGGCCTACCCACTAATCACCGGGGGACCAAACTCCGAAAGCATAAGGCTTGAGGTGGCGGCCACGGGACCTGACCACGGGGGTATTACCTCGCGGTGCCACCCCGTCGCCGTGTGTTGGCCTATAACCACTGCGTAGCAGCCGTTACGCGCCAACCCACGGCGACTACGCGCACACGGCACAACACGACCCAGCCCATTTAGAGGGCAGACACAAAACGACACATGACTGACATGCCCGGCTTTACCCAGGCATGCGGACACAGCACAACACAACACAGATGTCATCGTGTCGGCACTCACGGTTTTACCCGTTCATGCCGACGCGACGGCCACCCACTCGCCGGACACAACACACAACATGCCCCGCGATTTCGCTGGCACACATAAAAACCCAACACCGATGCGACACCCCATTTGGTAGGTTGCTCCAAGACCGCAGGACAACACAGCGACCTGTCTGGTCATCCAGTCGTCCTGCTGCTCATCATCGCTTCCCAGGGGGTCCCGCACCAGTCCTACAAAAACGTATAAGTATAAACGACCACAAACGAAAAAACACAAAGACAAGAAACACAACGCACCACGACTTAGACCCTATTAACTGGCGCGGGGCTCCCCGCATCCGCTCCGAGCAACCCGCTCCCTCGGGGGGGCGCTTCGTCGCTCATCATGGCTTCTGCATAAAGCCTCCGTGCCAGCTCCCCAAAAGACACCACAATGACCCGCACATTTACTGGTACGTGACCCCCACCGTGTCCGCTCCGAGCCAGGGGACGCCCTCAGAAGAGCGCCCCGTGGCTTATCATGACGTCCGCGTGGGGCCACGCACCAGGTCCGTAAAAGGACAACCCACAATACAAACAATAACTACACGAACCAGAAACAACACACAACACTCTACGCTGGACAGCACAGGCAGTGCTGTCCATTGCACCCAACATTTAAAACGAATTTTATGGGCACTTGGGGTGATATGGCGACATATCCATGCCAGTGCCCACACACACATACTAAAACCTAACGACAACTTACGCTAACACAAAACAGAGAACATCGGACGTCCGGCTGGACAGGACGGAACTTGTCTTCCGCCGGGCGCCCGGCATCACCTCAAGGTGGATGGAGGTCGGCATACCTCCTACGCCGCCTCCCGGCCCTCCTCCTCCTCATTGGCGCAGCGTTGGCGGATTCCTCCCGCTCGCGCTCGGCCTTCTCTTTGAGGCCCATGCACTCCGCAGCAAATCCGGCAACGGCTGCCCAACTCTCCGCACTCTCCACCATTGCGGCGACCACATCGGGCAGAGTTAGAGTGCCTCTCCCCCCTAGGGCCAACTCCAACGTACGCCTCTGTGGCGCGAAGGCATTACACAGCTCAAGGGTGTGCTGAGCCGTGTCCTCTTCTTCTCCGCAATGGTGGCAGACCGGGGTCTCTTCCCTCCCGATCCTGTGCAGGTACACACCAAAGCACCCATGTCCTGTCAGGAGCTGTGTCAGATGGTAGGACACTGCTCCGTGTGGTCTGTCTAGCCACTTTTGCAGGACTGGGCGGATCGCCCCAATGGTGCGGGCTCCGGCTTCCGGGGTTGTTAGTGTCTCCTCCCATTGCCACACCGCCATATCACGGGCTGCGCGCCTTGCCTCCTCAATCTCCGCTTGCGCGGGATTCTCTTCTCGAGCCCTCGCCACTGCACGGAACTCATATACTTCCGTGAGTATCCTGGCCTCAAGCTCCCAGGGGAGCATACCCCCTATGGCCGTGGCGGCCGTGAACGAGACGGTTCTGTAGCCCCGGATGGTTCGGATAGCCGCTGTCCTCTGCGGTCTGCGCAGGAGGGCGACGTTCTTCCGAGACAGGGCGTCCGACCAAACCGGGGCACCGTACAAGGCCATGCTCCTCAGAACTCCGGCGAAGAGCTTGCGGCAGTTGTCCCCTGGGCCTCCCACGTTGGGCAAAAGCCTCGCCAGTGCCCTCGCCGCACCCACCACCCTCGGAGCAAGACTGGCAAAGTGCGCCCCGAAGTTCCAACGTCTGTCGAGTATAAGCCCCAGGTATTTGAGCTGAGGCGCAACTTTGACGGGCACACCATCCACACGTATGTGGGCGTCTCTGGGGGGCCGGCCCCGGGGGCCGTGAAATAGGATGGCCTCCGTTTTTGGCAACGCCACCTCCAGGCCCAGCAACCTGATCCTCGTCACCATTAGTGTGGCGCCTGCAGACGCCCTCCGGGAGGCTTCCTGGTAGTCACGGCCCCTTGCCGTGACTAGGGTGTCATCTGCATAGCAGATGACACCCATCCAAGGGGGAAGAACCCCCCTTAGGACCCAGTTGTACCCAATGTTCCAAAGTAGTGGCCCCAGGACAGAACCTTGGGGCACACCACACACCATGTTGTGCGCACGAATCCGCGCACCTCCCGGTTCCACAAAGAGGACGGATCTGTCTTTAAGGTAGTCCCCGATGATCCTCCTCAGGTACCAGGGGACTCTGTGGAACCTTAGCGCCTCGGTTATCGCGCTGAATGGGAGGGTGTTGAACGCATTGGCAATGTCGAGCGATATCGCCAACACCCTCTCCCCCCTCCCGATAGCCTCCTCCGTTGCCCTTTTCAGGAAGATTATGGCGTCTACAGTTGACCTACCACGCCGAAAGCCATACTGAGTCTCCTCCAGATCGGGGCCTTCGCATCCCAGGTGTTGCGTGATGCGGCCTGCGATTATGCGCTCCAGAAATTTGCCCGCCTCGTCGAGCAGAACGATAGGGCGGTAGGCCGCTGGCGATTCGGGCGGGCGCCCCTCCTTTGTGAGGAGGCAGAGTTTCCCCATCTTCCAAATTTTGGGGAATCTGCCCTGTTGTAGGCAAGTGTCCAGCAATTCTCTGAACTTGCCTCCGAGATGGTCTAGGGCGAGCGCCAGCACCCTCCCGTGCACCCCGTCAGGGCCCGGGGCCTTCTTTTTAAGGCGGACGCGGTCCACGGCCGTCTCCATTTCCCCGTCCGTGACCCGCGGGATCGTCTGCGGGTCGACCTCAGCGTCGTGCTCCGGGGCGACAAAGGGGGCCACCTCGAACACCCGGTCCGGGAAGAGGGCGTCCACCACCCGGGTCAGGAGCTCCGGCTGGAACGACTCGGTAGGGGGCGCAGGATTCCGCATCCGGTTTCGGACTGCGCGGTATGGGCGCCCCCACGGGTCTCTGTCCAAGTAGGCCAGGAACTCCCCCCACGCCGTCTTCTTCGCCCTCATCACCTCTACCTTGAGGTCCCATCGCGCCACCTGGAGGCGGCCGTACAACTCCGCCTCCTCCTCCGGGGTATGCCTCCTCCTTCGGCATCTTTGATAGAGCCGTCTCGCGAGGACGCAGGCGGTGCGGAGGCCAGCTATCTCCGCCGACCACCAGTAGACCGCGCGTTGCCGCGGCCGATCCCCAGCCCGGGGCATGGCGGCGTCACATATCCGGGTCATTGACCCCCGGAATTCGACGGCACGCTGGTCTACGTCCATATCAGCGGGGTGAGGCGGCAGCCAGCCCTCTATCAGTGCCGCCTCAGACGCAGCTTCCCTGTCCAGCTTTGTGAGGGCCCACCTCTTGAAGCGAGCCGTGCGGACGCCCTGCTGGGGAGTGAGGCTGGTGTTTGGGGGGCCGGATACCCTGAATGACACATAGAGGTGATCACTCAGGGTCTCCTGGTCCAGTACCTCCCAGTTTGTTACGCGAGAGGCTATGGCGGGGGTGGCGAACGTTATGTCCACTATGGACTCCCCCTGCCATCTCACGCACGTGCTCACGGCCCCCCTGTTGAGGATTACGAGCCCGGCCTCGACCAAAAAGTCCTCCACCACCTTACCTCTGCTGGTGGTCGCAGGGCAGCCCCAGGACCGGGACTTGGCGTTGATGTCACCGGAAATAATAATTTGGAGCGGCGCGAGTCTGCGGACAACCCCTTGCAGCCTCCCCACGTAGCCCTCAAAGTCACTGAGGTTCCGGTTGGGCGAGAAATAAACCCCAACCAGTGCAATGCCTCCCCATTCCACCGCCACATACCCCTCCCCCCGTTCTCGCAGGGTCAGCGGAACCGTATTGGAGACGGCCGGAGTTGTGATCACCACCTTCTCATCTGTTGATCCTATCCAATTCGGCCGCGCAGGGATGAAATACGGTTCCGCTGCAATGGCCACATTAGCCCCTAACGCCGCCATTTGGTGGACCATAAGGTCCTGAGCGTTGGCGGCGTGATTAAGGTTTGCTTGGAGGAAGACTTTAGGGCGTGCTGACATTTGGTCCCGTTAAGCTTTCCTCCATTTCTATCGGCGCGACGCGCTCCCTCACCACTGGGGGGGGCCTTGTCCAAGGGGCTCTCTTTGACTTGGTGATGGGGGGCCTGCACGTCCTTCCGCCAAGCCGGGTATTCGGGGAGCCTAACAGCATGCAAACTCTTTTTCAGCGCTAACAATACGCCACCGCCAGACTTTTTTTGCGAGCTAGATGTTTCACGGTCCTTACGAAATACGATGTACCTGTCATCCACGAATTCACCATCAGAAAAGGAGCCATCTAGGTTAGTTTCACATAAACAGATAACATCATAATTCTCATTTAAAATATTTATATAAAGCTGATTCAATTTACTCCTAATACGATTGACATTTTGATAATATATTTTCATTATTGATAATTGACAAATAATCTCAGTTACACAATAAAATTATAAGTTAATAAAAAAAAAATATATATATACAAAAAAATACAAAAATAAAATAGGTAGGTACTTAATAATTTAATTCTAAGAGATTATTCCAATTATGTTATTGACTTGTCTATACTAATAATATCCTTTACATGAATAGCGGGTGAAGTGTCATTTTTTCTGACATAAACACGGCCGTATTTTACCCATGTATACTTGTAGCCTTTCGCTTTTGCCAGTCTTCTAGCAGCCGCATGCAGATCCTTGCACTCTTTCGATAGGTGCTCTCCAACGAAAATAAACTGCTTATCTCCAGTGACGCCGATGTGACTTGAGTTAAGTCGGTCTGTTGGATGTTCACTGTTATACCTTCTGACTCCAGATATAATGGTATCACGGTGTCGCTCACACGGAAGAGTGACCAATATGTTGCGGGGTCTATCCGAGGAAGGGTTAATTTTTGCGACACGACGACAGGAGCGGATTTCAGTGTCAGTAATCGGAAACTTTATCTGTTCACAAAGTTTTTTAAACAAAGCGATCACATTTTCATTACGGCGATCCGGTATGCACTGTACCTCAACATTAAAGCATCTAGATGTTTTCTCTGATTGAGATATACGAACTTCTAGCTTTGCGAGATCCGACTGAAGCTTGGTGTTCTGCGCTTCGAGCTTAGCAATTATCCCGTTAGCTTTTATAAGGTCTTTCTTAATGTCCGTCTGTTCATTACTCAGATAGTCGGCAGTGTCCGTGAAATTCTGTTTCAAAGCCTGAGTAACAGCATACAATTCAGATTTGATTTTTTCTTGCATCTCCAGCGAAAGCGTCACTCTGATACTGTCCAATTTCTTATCTATTAATTCGCTAAATTGTTTCATGGTAATAGTTGCCTCACTCGTTTGAACGGATTCATTATGCGACCCACACGATAATAAAGGCGCGTTCGCTAGTGACTCATCACACGACAAATTGACCTGATAGGAAGCTGTCGTGGGAATCGCAACAGTAGGCGCTTGGCTCAATCTATGTGGTGATCCGATAGGCGTGTCGTCATTTCTTGTTCGACGAGTAACGTTGCTGCACGAATCGCAGCGCCACGAACGACTCAACTCCTTACTATTTAGTTTATAATACGCTGCGGTGAAATTATGGCAAAGGTAGTGGTAGCAGCCCTTACAAGCCACACATCTTATCAGTTCAGGTTGGCTTATAGTTTTCTTGCATCCCAAACAGATCATCTCAGCTTTGTTGTTCAAATACCCGGCGCAGGTAACCGTAGTCGCACTTGGTCGCACGCAGTCACGCAGACAACGACGCGACGGCGAGTAAGCGCGCGACTTCGACAGCAGGAGGATGAGCGCGCGCCTTAGATGAGGAAAGCGCGCATGCGCAGGCACATAGCGAGCAGCTGAGTTGCGGTATTTACGTTTTGAGGCTGTCACTCAAAAACAGTGTTAAATAAATTTATGTAAAGTCCGAAAAAAAAAAAACAATTTAAGTACCTAAATAATAAAATTAATTTTAAAACAAAAAAATACAATAATTATAGTCCCGTTATTTGGCAATTTCTCAAAATTCACAAATTATGTTTCAAGTTCATTTCACAATTTTCACATTCACAATTTCAAGTGGTAGGGTTTGAACCGGGATCCGGCGAGTTCAACTGACACTGTCCGACCAACACACCAAGCACCGCACTGAAAAAGCGACGAAAGTTACAGTATCTATAGTGACTACTGCAATAGATTTAATAGGTAAGTGTAGCTTTGAGAGGCAATTGACAATTTTATTTAAGCACACCGTCCACACATTTTTAAAATTCCGCACTACCGAATCATAATACCGGCACTTTCACAGTTTATTTAAAGATTTAATTAAGATGGATAAAGTTTTTGCAACTGTTCACACTTTTCTGTTTGGTAAATACGTTTGAGTATCAGATTGACGTAACACTCAAGCCGCAAAACAAGTTTTAACCACTAAAAACATTTTTTTTTATCAGACGTTTTATAACGCGACTACGTTGTACCACTGTCGCCGCCGAAAATTTGCCGGGGTTAGTAGAAAAAAAATATCTCACAATCGACAACTAGGGCATCGAAACCCGATCCACTTTTTAAAAACCCGGGTTTCGGATTTACGTGTATTCAAAACCGGGTATTCAAGTCGTAACCGGGTTTTTCGAGCTTTTTAGGTCTTTTTGTATATTTTTTTTTAATGTGAAGAAACTGTATTTTAATCTGATTTTTCTAAGTCAAATACGAGTACATAAAACAAGGGAAGGAATCATGTAAATAAAAAAGTAGGTACTTACTTAGGTAAGTAGGTACTTTCAAAATCACAATAATATTTTTAATATTAAAAAGTCTTTTAGACAATTAGTATTTGTTCAAAACATATATAAAAATAGAAAGGTAACTAAGTAGTATTTATCTAACTAGTGATTATTTTTAATCATAGACTCAAGCAGATCAAATTATTTATATTTATTAAGTCTTTTGGTAATAGTCAGTTCTTATACATACTGCTAATAATTATAATAATGCTGAAGACTATTTTAGATACTTACCTATATAAAAATATTTTTAAATTGTTAAACTATTTTATTAACATTAACAATAAATTCGACTTAGTGGCTAAGTAACGCGTGAGAAGGCAGATATATTTTTTTAATATGACACGTCATAATGACCACATCCTGCCTGATGGTAAGCAGCCGATGCAGTCCAAAATAACGAGAGCGCTCACCGTGGAACGAGCACGGTACCAAGCGTACCTATTTATGAAGGCCTACATAAATGCCGTTTCACGCCCTGCTTAGACCCGGAGGAGCTGGAAAACACATGCGCCGGCAGAGAAGCCGAATGGTCTTACAGGGGAACAACTTGCCAAATTTTTTTGGTACGAGTGCTGATAGTCTGCACAGTATGATGGTAGTTCCTAAGACCAGCACGTGTAGTCCGGGACAGTAAAGGAGAGGGCGGGATTAGATCAAAAAGTTCTTCAGAACACTCACCGTAGTAATTTCGGTAGAAGATACTGAGAGAAGTGTACCTCAGCATCTCCAATAATGCGTAGCAGTACGTCTTTGCAGTCTATGAGGTGCATCGAGGAGGTATTTAGAGGAGCCGTCCCATAGATGGAAACAATGCTCCATACTCGATCGCACCTGTGTCTTGTACAGCAAACAGCGCTGCTCGGGAGTGAAAAACCGCCTCACCTTATTGAGAATACCCAAATTACGGGAGGCAGTTAAAATAACACTCTCTATGTAGCATTTTGGATTCAGTTCCTAGCCGATGTCCATGCCAAGAATGCTGAGGTCCATTGAAATGGATAAAGGAGAGTTCTGAAGTGAGGGGGAGTACTGACTGAACAAAAGAGATAATTTCGAAGAGGCGTAAATATACTTAAGATACGAACAATTGCCGACAAGAAAACTATTGTAGAAAAGCTCGAAAAACCCGATAACGCGGTTTTTATTTTCCAAACCCGGGTTTTCTTGCGACCCAAAAAACCCGAAATGCACGGGTTTTTTCGGGTCGGGTAAACCCGGGTTCGATGCCCTATCGACAAATTGGACTTCTTGGCGGGAAAGTGAAAAGTCATGTCTGCAGTTTTATTTTATTTTTTTCAATTTTGTTTGTAAAAATACCTACTGATTCAAAATAATGGTAGTTTAGTTCATGAACGTGCATGACTGTTGGCAATAAAAGTAAACAGTGCGCAAACATCACTTTTTAAATTAAAAAAAAAATCCATATGAGATCTCAGTAAAGTCCCACATCTTTACAGAATCTCAAGGGAATTTGGGGAAAACCATTTACCATTACTACACAAACAAAACAGATTTTACATTAACTTGGCTTGTCTCGTTAAATTCTCCATAAAAGTTATTAGCCTTAAGCCTAGTTCGTACTGGTGCTAGTAATTTAGTGCTAGAATAAGTAGGTATAAGGTACATTACTTCGCTAATATGATTATTTAACTAGTGAAGTAATGTAGGTTGTTTTTATTTTTTTTATTGGCAACGGGTAAGCGCTTGGCCTTCATCTCACCTGATGGTAAGTGACGATAAGGCCGAAGGTGGAAGCGCGCTTCACCCGGAATCCTCAACCACTGAGGAACTGGCTATCTTATCCCAAACTGCCGGAACACAACAATGCTATAAACATCGTTGTTATGGCGACAGACTTAGATAAGATGGTGGTAGCTAGCCAGGCGGACTTAACAGCCCTACCACCAACCAAAAGGTACTCCTACTAGGTACGGTACGACAAAATAAAACGCCTAGTGCAAAGCTTATCTGTAACATATTTCACAATTCCCTTCTTTTCACTTATTTATAACAGACCATATCTATGAATAAAGCCGTAGGTACCACAAAATAAATGAACGTACCTACTACATACTTTTTAGGCTATGTGGAACCCCATCTCAAAACATTGGGGTACAAAGGTACTTTTGGTCGTAACTCTAACATTCATTCGTAAATGAAACTACAGGATCTAATCGCGTTTTCTTAACATAGTGCCGCCGTGATCAAGCATGGACCAAGCAAAGGTTAAAAACTACATTACATTGTCAGTATAAAATGGTTATATTTATGGTTAATTATATTGTTTATTATTGAGTAACAAAATTGTAGGTTTGTGAACAAAGAAGAAGAAAGTTTACAAAGCAATATATTCATTTATAGTCTGATACGTATTTCTTGTTTTTCTCTGTTAACACTGGACCACACTGCAATTAAGGAAAGAGGATATAAATAAATTTAAATAAGTCAGGATTCATCCAAACAAAATTGGTCTCATTTGACATGGACGAGTGGCCGAGCAACGAGCAACGTTGTTTTAAATAGCATTTTCTTATCTAACGTCTAATTAACGCGTCAACTACTTAATAAATTCTAATTAACTTGTTATTCTTCGACACAATGACAATGTTGCTTAATTTTGTGCTGCTGAGTTTTGTAAACTTTTTGAACATGCTTTGAACAAGAATGGGGGCAAGTTTTGATAAGTTTTCTGAAAATAAAGTTGAGAAAACATGGTATAAAAAAAATTCTTACTTAAAACTAACAAAACCAGACCAGACCACAACAGACCTAAAAGATCTCCAAACTAACCTATCCTGTGGTGCGTATGAGAACTTTTTTTTTATAGTAGAAGGAGGCAAACGAGCATGCGGGTCACCTGATGGGGAGTAATCACCGCCGCCCATGACACCCGCAAAACCAGAGGAGTCGCAGACGCGTGGCCAGCCTTTAAGGGGGTAGGGGCCTCCAGAACCATCACTCGCCGGATGATTGTGCCATTATTTCACGCCGGATATTCGTGAGAGGGTGGTATTACGCCGGACGAGACGGCCCAATGCGTGTTGCATTGCAACATTTGCAACGCAGCGTGGCTCTACCACTCAGTCAGTGTCACTCATTTAGCACCACCCTGGAGTCACGTGTAGGGTCTCATGGGTAAACCTACGGACGCGAGTAACTTTAACCCCCAAATACCTAATCAGTCTCCTAAAACAACAGTTTTGAAAATAATTTATATCTTCCTCAAAACCAATAATATAATTATGAATTTCTTGTGGGTTAAACATAGCCTATTGATCTTTTTGACATTAAGGCCTTCACACACGGCTGCTGAAATATACGTTAATGTACTTACATTACATCTTGGGACATTACATTACATCTCGGGACTTAACACGACAGTTAATAGTACATTTACGCTTTCACTTCTTGGGCTTCACTGGCTGCTTTTCATCAGGCAGAGTGAGGCAATATTGACGTGCCACAATAAAAAAATAAAAAAATATGATACAAGTGTGCTATGTTGGTCATTACAATCGAGGCGGGTTATGAGCCCGAGCCGGAGGCGAGGGCCTAATGGAGCCGAGGATTGTAATTACCAATGCACACGCGTTTCATACAACGTTTTTCAACACACTTGTGAGGAAAACACATTTTCTGAAAATGACTGCGTGTTTTGTTGTTTTTCTAGTGTAGATAATAGGCTGTAAATATGCTGATGGTAATAGGCTGTAAATAACATTTTGTGCCTCACTTAATATTTCCGGCGGTGTAGACTGTAAAGGTCACTGGGCATATTTGTTCCAGATCACAAAAGGTTGCGTACAAAAACCAAATATGTATAAATTACAGAACTAAATCTGAATTTTCATTCCATATAAGTAATTATTTTCTTTAAAATCCCCGGGAGAAAAAATATATTGAACAATAAATGTTGGTTTTCTTACCGATAATGAAACACAAAAGTATTAAGAAGTTCTAGTTTGATATGCCATCCTGCGGTGCGGTGTAAGCTAATAAGCCTACACCGCAGGATGGCATATCAAAATATTCCCACGGTATTCAGTAGGAATAGATGATTGATAATGATTTTTAGATGATCTTACAATTGATCAAAATCAAAATCAAGCGGAATAAATCTTGTTTTTTGTAAAAAAAATATTTTTCATTCAATTGTTTTGTTACACTGAAGTATAATTAAATGCCAAAATTATCCAAAGTATCATGAAAATCAAAATGTACCTAGTAGTATGTTTTTTTCCTCAATTCTCCGACGGTTTGCAAGCATGCGACCTTAGATGAATGATTGGTCTCGCTGCGCTCGACTAGATACCTCCGTCCTACTTGTCAAATGCGGCAACAAATACTACGCCGAAATCGGCGTACCCGAGCCAGTCACACTGACAGCTGTGTGTGAAGTGTACGTACCGAATGTTTTATTAAATTTTGGGCATAATTCAAACTAAAATGCCAGTTGCGTAGTAAAACTGTGTAAAAATAATACTTCAAAAAATAAGAAGGACACTGGGATCACATACCATCAGTAAGTATCGTAAAATTTCGAAGTTTCATCATAAAATAATGTGAACCATAAACGCCATTCAGTGTTGCCGCTTAAACAAGAATAAAGTCCCCGTAGTTGAGATTTTTATTATGTGAATTTATTGTTTTTGTCTTTTAATAAATAGGTAATCTATTTAATTTGTCTTACAAAGTTACTATATACTTAACCTAGTTCTATGTTATTTCATGTTTACTTATCTTTGTGATCTATAATAAAGTGTAAAAATGTTAGCTGACACTATATCAAGGGGATTCTACCGATGAAACTGAACAACTTTCCCTAAGGAACATGGGTAGAAAAATTGTTATTTTTTCCCCATACAAAATGCGTTATCAGCTGATTGACTCAAGTATCGAAAAGCTATTTTTTTTTCATTTTGACATATGTTCCTGAAATGTAAACTTTTCGTGTCTGTACTTACATCGAAAATATTTACGAAAAACATAATCTAGGGGACGAAGGATACGTGAACATCAGAATCATTTTTGGATTTTTAGTCTGCCTGTTTGTTTGACGCGCATCATACAAAAACCGCTGGACGGATTTTAATGAAACTGAGAACAGGTAATATCATAGGTTAAAGGTTGCTTCACACATATCAGTGAAACCACAGTTCCGACACAGTACCGGCACAGTGTTTTTCATACATTCTCTATAAACGCATCCCCACTTGTCAATACGTCCGTGATTTGCCGGTGGCGGCACTGACACTGAGAGCGTTATCAGTGTCAGTGCCGCCACCGGCAAATCACGGACGTATTCGTTTTGACAAAATTCATAGACAATGTATAAAAGAATATTTTTTACTGTGCCGGTACAATATTATTTATTCTGTGGTACTGTGACTTCACTGATATGTGTAAAGCAACCTTAATAATTTAACCTTAATAAATTATATTTCGAAAAGAGAACTTGCAAAAATGTGTAAATTAGAAAAAACAAATGTTTCGTAAACTTGTACAAATTAGTGGAATGTAATTTTTAATTATTAATAATAAATTTTAGTATTTCATGAACAGACTGTTCCATATAGTGGTTTAACTATAAAGCCGGGTCCGCTGCGCTAGATTTTGAACAGAACATTGTTCGAAAACATAAATTAGTCAATGGGCCACATTATTACTCAATGGGCCACGCCCCTTAATGATGTTTTCGAACAATGTTCTGTTCAAAAATCTGGCGCAGCGGACCCGACCTATTATGTATAATGTGACTAGTTTTTTTTCTGACCAAGCGCCATAAACACGGCAACGTTCTTTGTTAAGGTTGTTGCTCACTACACCTAGTTCGTAGTTCCGCAAGAAAATTTGAGGTGGCTCTATGGATATCAATTGATCCGTAGAGCAATTGAAACTATGGCATAGTGTACGAGTACCTTTAGTAAAAAAATGAAATTGTTGTCAATTTTGACGGTACGCCATTTTTTTTGCATACGATTTTTTTGTGCTAATACTCTTCGTAATCATCGTTCTTCCTAATAATGTGCACATCAAAACAATCGTTATGGTTTTAGCTATCGAAAATGATATGATTCTTTATAGTTTGAAACAGTGACTTCCAAGTAGGTAATAACGACTTCTAAATGTCGATATAAAAAAATATTTTTGTTTTTTGTCTTGGAATCTTCATTTTTGTTATAGCTTTTCGTAATTAACTGTTAACTTATTAAAATACTGCGTTTTCTAAGCATTTGGTACGTAGTTTACGTTTTGATATAGCTTTAGCAATGGGTTAGTTCTAAGCTTTTTTGTCAGCTCGGGTAGTCTCGGTCAGCGTCGGCCAACTTTCGGACAGCTGTCAGAATGGCTGGACGGTAGGAGCCATATTGTAACGGTCTTGGACGGCTAAGTGGATAAACTGCCCTATTTTGTTTGTGTTCGCCGTGGATCAAATGTCCGAAAAAATGCCCAATTTTTAAACTATCAAAGTAGTAAGTATTGAACAAGAAGTCGCTATATGAATCGACAAAATAACGGTATGTGAAAGGTAAGAAGTCTATCCATCTCTTCTCTTCCCTTGGGTGTCGTAAAAGGCGACTAACGGACTAAAGACTGTACCTACATACATCCAACAGCATAGAGCGGCGATGGGCTCATAAAAATAATACTACCAACCCCTCTCTTCCCTTCGGTGTCATAAAAGGCGACTAACGGACTAAATACTGTACATACATCCAACAGCATAGAGCGGCGATGGGCTCATCAAAATAATACTACTCATTAAAATAATAATACTACTCATCTAAATAATAAGGAATACGATCATGATAAACGACCTCGTCAAAAGGTTTAGTCGTCTTGGATTTGTCTTACGGAACTGTCGCGATCAATGATATTATAGCGATTTCAAGAATCTACACGTAATTAAACTTTTATACCTTGCTCTCGTGCGTAGTAAACTTGAAGACGGTAGTTGTATGTGGCACCCCCATGAAAACACATACACCCTGATGCTTGAGAAAGTGCCGGAGGCATTTTTGAGATATCGTTACAAGCGCGTCTGTACTTATTACCCTTATTTGTACCCCACCTTATTTCTTCTCGGAAGTCTCGGTCTAAATTCACTCAGAACCCGCAGAGCAAAAGACCAAATATTAATTGGCATAAACATACTCCGTTGTCATATTGATGCTCCCGATCTTCACAACCATCTAAGCCAGCTGTATGTCCCGGCGCGTGCTTACTCCCATCTCTGTCGCATACTAACCCACTTCAATGCACTCCTGGCCGATTAACCTGAATGTGATGTTTATGCGGATGGATGGAAGGATATCTTTAAAAGTTGTGTAACGTTTTGCGAGAAGGATGAATGCGCGTCTTCTTTGTTATGATGTTTTTACTTTTATCTGGTATTCTGTGGTTTAGTTTTTCTTTATTTTATGTTCTCATTTTGTGTTTACTGTTTGTATGTGTATATTGTACTTTACGATTTACTGTAATTGGTGTTCGCACCGTTGTATTTAGAACCAAATAAATAAATAAAATAAATAAATACTACCAACCCCTCTCTTCTCTTCGGTGTCGTAAAAGGCCACTAACGGACTAAAGACTGCATTATACATCCAACAGCATAGAGCGGCGATGGGCTCATAAAAATAATGCTACCAACAACCCTCTCATCCCTTGGGTGTCGTAAAAGCGACTAACGGGCTAAAGGCTCATTACCTAAGCACATGTGCAGACTGTGCACTTGGACTGGATGGATGGATGAATGGACTGTGTGGGCGTGGTCTGTGTTGTCCATAGATTTAAATGATTAATAATTTTACCATAAACTTTAAATAAATATCTCAAAAAAGTTGTTGATTGATTTATGTAAACAGTACTTACCTAATAAGTCAAGCCTTTATTCATGATTATTCTACATAAGACTTAAGACTTTTTCGTTTTTATAGGCTCGTTGTCATTTGACAGACAAAAATTTAAAAAAAAACTTTTCCTTTAGTGGAAGAAATGCTATTATTTCTTCGCTCTGGTACGCCATAATGACGGTCTTTTTGAGCAAGATTAGTGAAAATATAATAAACTAAACAGTAATGTTACGAATTAAGGTTAATTTATTTACTAAATAAATAATTTGATGAAATTAGTCCGTGTTAATATGTAAAACAGTTTATTTATTCATATTTTAATCAAAAAAGTGAATTTGTTACAAAAATTTTGGCCTTTAAAAATAATCTACATATCTTAGATATAGTACTTGTCAAATGCGGCAACAAATACTACGCCGAAATCGGCGTACCCGAGCCAGTCACACTGACAGCTGTGGGTGACGTGTACGTCCCGAATGTTTTATTCAATTTTGGGCTTAATTCAAACTAAAATGCCAGTTTGCGTAGTAAAACTGTGTAAAAATAATACTTCTAAAAATAAGAAGGACACTGGGATCACATACCATCAGTAACTATCGTATAATTTCGAAATTTCATCATAAAATAATATGAACAAGAATAAAGTCCCCGTGGTTGAGATTTTTATTATGTGAATTTGTTGTTATTGTCTTTTATTTTAAAGGTAACCTATTTCAATTGTCTTACAAAGTTACTATATACTTAACCTAGTTCTATGTTATTTCATTGTTACTTATATTTGTGATCTATAATAAGGTGTAAAAATGTTAGCTGACACTATATCAAGGGGATTCTACCGATGAAACTGAACAACTTTCCATAAGGAATATGGGTCGAAAATTTATTATTTTTCCCTATACAAAATGCGCAATCAGCTGATTGACTCAAGTATGGAAAAGCTTTTTTTTTCATTTTGACCTATGTTCTTGAAATGTAAACTTTTCGTGTCTGTACTTACATTGAAAATATTTGCGAAAAACATAATCTAGGGAATGAAGGATACGTGAACATTAGCATCATATTTGGAATTTTTGTCTGTTTGTTTGTTTGACGCGCATCACACAAAAACCACTGGACGGATTTTAATGAAACTGAGAACAGGTGTATAGCTTATGATTCGGGTAATATTATAGTTTAAAGGTTGCTTCACGCGTATCAGTGAATTCACAGTCCCGACACAGTACCGGTACAGTGTTTTTCATACATTCTCTATGAACGCATCCCCACTTGTCAGTGATAATGCTCTCAGTGTCAGTGCCGCCACCGGCAAATCACAGACGTTTGAAAAAAATCATAGACAATGTTTGAAATAATATTTTCACTCCTCTTGCTCAAAAAGACCGTTATTGTAGCGTTGTAAAGCGAGGCTAAAATAGCTTTTCTTGCCCTAGGGCAAAAAGTTTTTTTTTAAATTTTTGTCTGTCACATGACAATGAGCCTACAAAAACGAAAACGTATTTAGTCATATGTAGAATAATCATGAATAAAGACTCGACTTATTACTGTTTACTTATATCAACAACTTTTTTGAGATAGTTATTATTAAAGTTTATGGTAAAATTAGTAATCATTTGAATCTATGGACAACACAGACCACGCCCACACAGTCCACGCTTCAGCAAGAAACAACTGCATAGTCTGCACATGTGTTTAGGTGGTGAGCCTTTAGCCCGTTAGTCGCTTTTACGACACCAAAGGGAAGAAAGGGGTTAGTATTATTTTGATGAGCCCATCGCCGCTCTATGCTGTTGCATGTATGTGCAGTCTTTAGTCCGTTAGTCCCCTTTTACGAAATCGAAGAAAAGTGAGGGGTTGGTAGTATTATTTTGATGAGCCCATAGTTGTTCTATGCTGTTGGATGTATGTGCAGTCTTTAGTCTGTTAGTCGCCTCTTACGACACCGAAGGGAAGAGAGGGGTTGGTAGTATTATTTTGATGAGCCCATCGCCGCTCTATGCTGTTGGATGTATGTGCAGTCTTTAGTCCGTTAGTCGCCTTTTACGATACCTAAGGGAAGAAAGGGGTTGGTAGTAATAAAAAAAAACTACTAAAAAAATGAGGTGTAATCATTGCTATACATACCTACCATTTTTCTACAGAAGAAACTTACGTCTAACCTACATAACAATATTTACAATTATATTGATACATATTTGCTTTTAATTGTAAATTTTTAAATATTTTCTGAGCTACATTTATAACCAGCAACTTAACTAATACATCACAGCAAAAATATTTTTCCCATTAACTCGGGTAACAGTTGAGCAGCTGGCAACAAATTTTTCACGCACACTAGCATCCTTGCATATTGTCATAAACACACTACAATAATGAGTTGCCGCATTTACGGAGCTGTGGTCTAAAGGTAGCGCGGTATCTAGACGAGCGCAGCGAGACCAATCATTTATGTATTATGCTACATACCTAGTTATTTTTATATTTATTATTGTTATCGAGATTCTATTTTTAACTACATTACCGCACTAGTGTGTGATAAGCTACATTACGATGCTGAAATCGGTGTAATAAGAACCACTTTACGAGCTAGTGTGTTGAAAATATACTGTGGTCTCCTGACGATTTCTATGGAAAGATGTAGTGAGATGTATCGTGCTATAATAAACATCTTTACATTATAGCTGCATACACTGAAGGCCTTTATGATAAACTCCAAATACAAAAAAAAATAGGTAGGTATCGATTGTACCTCGTACCGCAACCGAAAATAGTTCATTATGTGTACGTGGGACACTCAGAAAGTTTTGAGAAACTAAAAAACTAACTTTTATGGATAAAATATTTTAATTAAATCTTTTCGAAGAACTGTCCACCACCAGCCTCATATACAAAGTTTCATGTGTCTGAACCAATTTTTGAAACATTTTTTCCAGTCCGCCGCAGACACCCTTTCGCGTCATCTCGAACGCTGCTAGCGCGTCTTCGGGCGATGAAAACTGAATCCCTTTCAGCTGATTTTTTATTTTAGGGAATCAAAAGAAGTCACACGGTGCCAGATCAGGACTGTAAGAAGGGTGATCCAAGACTCTGACCGGTGTGGTGTCCAGGAAGTCTCTCGTTTTGAGCGCTGAGTGCGCGGGCGTGTTGTCGCTTGTTGCTCATTGCAGACAAAACTTCTGGCAGGCATTTTGTGGTATACCATTCAGCGTTGATGCTGCTTTTGTCTCGTAATGGAATTGAAACCAGATATTCCGTCAAAGTGAAGAAACAGGCGATCAAAATTTTCCCTGCGCTTCACGAACGCTTCACCTTCGTAGGCGTTGGTTCGTTTTAAAACAGCCAAACTGTCGACTGACGCTTTGTTTCTGGATCGTATTGATAAATCCAGGATTCGTCATCTGTCACAATGTCGTAAACACGCGCCGAGACGAGCCTCCTTAATTTTTTTAAATCATATCCTGGCACCACTCCACCCGGGCCTGCTTCTGAGCTTCGGTGAGGTTGTGCGGCACCCAGCGCGAAACAATCCTCCTCACGCGAAGGTGCTCGTGTAGAAGAGAATCTTGTGAACGCCTCCCGATCCAATCTGCAGTATATGCTGAATCTCTTCGTATGTAATTCGCCTGTTTTCTTGTATTACATTTTTTACTGCCAGCACACTTTCTTCCGTGACAGCCGTCGTAGGACGACCACTCCTTTGTTCATCCCCCCAAGCGCTTGAACTCGATATGCCAACGGTTGAAGGTTTTCATCCATAAAAGCCATTTGAAGTCGATCAAACGACTCAGGTTTTAGGCCACATTTAAAATACGTAGAAAATCATCGCATGAAAATGTTCGCGATGCAGATTCATTTTTAGTAACACACGATAATTTAATTTGGCTCTCGAAAAAATGTGGAGGGAAATTCGAAATTCGAACAATTGTATTTTTAGCCAGTGCCTTATAGATAAAAACTTTTTTTGCAAAATTTTCTTAGTGACCTGCTAGCGATAGAAATAAAATAAAATGTCAGTCGTCAATAGAAAAAGTTTTATTAAAAAATTGGGAAATCTAAGTAAAGTGTTTTTTATTAAAACATGGTGAGCAAATATATTGTTTGCATTGCGCGCAAATGGTAATAATTCATTTAGCTTTTTTAGAAGCGTCTGTGCTGTATAATGTGAGTCGTAATTTGCCAGTAACAACTCACGCAACGTGTTTTTTTGTTGCCACGTTAGAAAATACAAATAAACAGCATGCAGCCACATAAACGAAAATATTGGCGCAGGTCAAGTCCAACAATCAGGCAGATTGCGTTTGTTGGAAAATCGAACAAAGAAAACACAACCTGTCCAAACTTGCGTCGTTGAGCGATGATATTGTTTTGTTACTTATGTAACTTGCAGCTGAAAAGGCCCTTTTTCATTCAACGCATGTGGGAGGAATGCTTAAAAGGTACAATATAAAAACATATAAAAACTCATCTGAGGTATGAACAACCCTATGAATCATAGAAATCGAGCGTTCTGCATAGTCTTTAAACACCCTTGCAAAAATAGATCACTTTCTTCGAAATACCGAAATAACGGTATTTTATCCTCAAATACCGGTATCAAAATACCGAAAAAAAATATCGGTATACCGGTATTTCACTGGTCTATGGAGCAGTACCTATAATCCGGAGTTGATTTTTCGTTATATATTTTACTATTTATATCTGAATCAAATTTTTACTCTTAGCATTTTCACCAAAATAAATTGACTTTCTACACTTTTTCTTATAAAAGAACTCATTGTTTACTTCACACACACTTCTAAATACGCGCGGCCTTTCACGTCGATGCCGAGTATCAACAACCTAACGCAAGGAATGAACAATTTTATACTACAGTGCGTTAGAGACCTAATCCATCTCTAATTTTTAAACCATTGAATCCAACTTTAAGAAGGAAGCAAATATGCATATTTGTCTTACTCATACATAAATAACTTTAGAGGTAGAGAGGCCTTCCGCACAGAGTGCATGCAACAACACGAAATTATTCGCCGTACAATAAAAAATATTAAAAAATAGTAAAACTTACACCAACGCTGCTAAACTTATAACGTTGATGGCGCTAGTGAGCACGAAGAATGCCCCAGGGAAGCTGTTGATCGTGTAAACGTAAAGTGTGTTGTACACGACAGGCGACAACAGCGGGCAAATGGATTCACCCGCGCTCTGCAGGGCGAACACTTTGCCTACGTCGTTCGCCGGCAAGATCTTGGTTAGAAACGACCTTTGCAATGGGCTCATTTCAGCATGATATCCGGCTGAATAGCGACACCGCTGATCCTGAAACGGGTAAACGTTATGGTTTGAAACTGATAAGTGCGTTTTCATATTTTACGATTTTACTTACAACTACAAATCACGCCACTTTCACGGAGTAGGTGGCCTGTGCGGAGTAGGCAGTGACCACAGCTTTTCATTTGCTACGATCCTGGCTTTCCTGACACATTTCTTTTGTTTAATTTATTCTCATGACAATCTTCATACATGCTCGTCGGTTTGACGGTAGGTTGTAGGACTTTTGATCCGCGTTTTTGAATAATTGATGCTTAAACGAACTTACCTAAGTTCGATACCTCGTTCGTTACCTAAGACGTTCTATCATAATTATACGAAGGCTTCATCCGAAGAGATTAGAGAACAATTGTAGTTTCACGTAACGACTCGCTAATTACACACTATAGTTAAAATAGATTTTATTAATAAAAAACCAAGTTATTTAAAAATAAAAAATAAGTTTGAACTGGTATCCCCAAGACCCCCACCCCCGACGCCATCTTACTTTGTCGTTACCTCATTTCAAAGCCTCATTTAGTTGAAAGATAGTAAATGAAATTAAAAAAAAAATAATGTCCTTTATGGTAGACAATTTTAAGACGACATTCAAATAATTTATATTTCGACGTATCAATGGGTATGGGAGGGTGGGCTCTAATCTCTTCGGATGAAGCCTACGTATAAGTAATTATGATAGAACCTCACTTAGGTAAGTTCGTTTATTCATCAATTATACTTCATGCTTCATCTTCGAGATTAGAGAACAATTTATTGTAGATATTGAAAGTGACAGAAATTTATATCATTTGAATGATACATTCTGTCAAAAAAGTTTCGGGAACGGATGATTTGTTTATGATTCCAAATTCAATTTTTTGTTTTTTTTTTTGTTTGTTAGATTGGCACAACTGTTATTCGTTTTGGCGCGGAGTTTGAGTTGCATCTGTTATTTAGATTAAATACAGTGCTGTTTTTAGTTAGTTTTTATCTAGTGTGTATCGCAAATTTCATAATGGATAAAAACATCGAACAAAGAGTTTGTCTTATATTTTGCGTCGCCAATGGAATTTCGTGTTCGGAGTCACTGAAAATGTTACAGAAGGCTTACGGTGAATCGACTTTATTAAAAACACGTGCGTATCAGTGGTACAAAGCGTTCAAAAGCGGTCAAGATGTGATGGAAGATTTGCTTCGCTCTGGCCATCAACGTCTTCAACTGAAGTTAACATCGCAAAAGTGAAGGAAATGGTGACTGAAAATCCTCATTCAAGTTTGAGAGAGATAGCCGCTGATCTTTCTGTGTCTCGCGAGTCGATCCGTACCATTTTAAATAATCACTTGGGTATGAAACATGTTGCCGCTCGGCTAGTCCCGAAGGACCTGAATTTTCTCCAAAAACTCAATCGCATAAGAGTCGCTGAGGACATGCTAGAACGCATAGAATAATAACGCATAGAACGATAGTCTCGTATTAGAAAACTGTAACTGCCTCACGCCAGCAAGAAAAAAATGGATGTAGGAGTAAGTTACGCGTATTATCTTGGCAAGGAAATTGGAACTGTTGATAGATAGATAAGTTTAGATTATTAGTACTGACGCGGGCCGTCTCGATACCAAGCCAGTATGGCTTGGTTTTACTGGCCTCATTTATCGTGCGTGTTCTCGCTTTCTATGCGTTATTATTCTAAGCTAGAACGGGTCAATTCCGACCCAACATTTATGCAACGCGTTGTTACTGGTGACGAGACGTGGGTGGTTACGGAGTGGCGCCTTCCGACTGAACCGAAACCGAAAAAACCACGCCAGAGTCGATCAAAAGTCAAAGTCGTGTTGACTGTTTTCTTTGACTTTCGCGGTGTTGTGCACTCGGAATTCTTGCCGGAAGGTCAAACGGTAAATAAAAAATATTATTTGAGCGTTATGCGGCAAAAATTCGACGAAAAAGGCCAAATTTGTGGAAAGAAAATTCTTGGATTTTGCACCACGATAATGCACCTTCGCACAAGGCCATCATTGTGAACGAATTTTTGACCAAAAACTCGACAAATACCATCGAGCAACCACCCTATTCACCACACCAGATATGGCTCCAGCCGACTTCTTTCTTTTTCCTAAACTCAAATTACCACTTCATGGCACCTGTTTTCATTCTTGTTTGTGTGAATTGAATGAATTGAATGTTTTGATGATTGCATTATTCGTTGGCGTAAGTGTATCGTTTCTGAAGGAGCATGCTTTGAAGGCGATAAAATAAATTTGGATGAATAACTAACATTTTGTGTATTATTGATCTTTTTCCGGTACTTTCTTGACAGAGTAGTATATTGTATGATTTATATTAAATCAGTGTCCTCTCGAGCGTCGCGCGCCAGACATAATTGAATTTTCATTGTCTTTGGCGATAGTCGGCAAGCCGTCGCCGACAGATTATTAGGATAATGCATGAATTAATTATTGCAGTAATATAGCAATTTGCCTAATTAATTTTAATCATATGAATGTAAATATTAAAAAGATATATACTTATGTATAATCATACAGAAATACATGCTGTATATTTTTTCTATTTTTATATATTTTTTTTATTGACATCGATATAAGTGTGTAATTATGTAATTTTAAATCGTGTGTTCTTCTGTGGCCGGACCACAGTTTAGTACTCAGATGCTATAGTTCAAAATAATACCTACCTAAAGTCTACTTTCATCGGAATATATATATTTTTTTAGTACCTCAACAGCGAACTTTTTAATTAACAATCTATGTGGTCCGGCCGCGAAGCAGTGCTCTCTGGCCGCGCCACCTTAAATGAAATAAAGTATAATGAACTATTATGAAATCAATATCCTGAAAAAATCTACCTAAAGAGTACCTTGCATACGACAACTATGGTCCAATAAACCCCTTTAGTTAAGGAGTTATTGGTCGTAGGGTGTGGTCCGGCTGGAGGGTATACTCTGCTGCAAGTCAATTTCCAAATATTTAATATTAACTATCTATAAACCCATTCAAATAATAGTACCTTTTCTCTACTCTTCGTTAATGCTTTTTCTCTCAAGAAATTATTCATTTTGACTAATTAACCTTTAAAATATGTGACGCGGCTAGGGAGGATTACTTTCATCAAATATAACGAAATATGGTTTATGCAGTTTTGGTTGCCATAAAGGAATTGCTGCAGAGTTTTGTAAAAAGCAAGCATTTTGTTAAACAAAGGCAACCAAGCTTGTGTAGGCCAATATGGTGCCACAACAATTTCTTGAGTCCCATCAGAAATTATTTTCTTTTAATGCTTTGGCAGTTGTTATAGAAGATATGGATGAGAGAATATTCCATTAGATGGGTGAATTTCCTGAGACCAAAAATTGCGTGGAAATCGGTATACTTAAAACATAGAATGTTCAAAATTTTGTTTTGGTTAGGCGAAATAGTAATCTATATGTAGCACTAAATATTTTATTAATGGGATTAATAGGTACTCCATAAAAATAAATGAAAAAATAGAAATCTTTCATTGCCGTGTTTGTCCACACGTCACCTTGATGTGTATTGTTATACCTCATATGATAAAAATATACTAGTTATATTTATTTAAACCTAGTTTTATTTGATACGTGAATAGTTAAAGTATTGTTACGGAATACATTTATTCAAATATTAAAGACCATTATTAAAGACCATTATTGAAGTCAAGTCTTTGCTACAATTCATGGGTATTAGCTTAATGATCACGCTTGTTAAACGCAGGTGGTGATCACCAACCGGGGCTGTGCATCGAAAAATTCGAAACACACTGCCCCACCTGGGAATTGAGCCCTGGAGCTTCAGTAATCGGACCGAGCGCTTAGCCACTTTGCTACCGGGGTGCTATTATTAATAATGAACCTATTTATTCATGCTTTTTATTCATGCTTATTTGCAAATATTTTGGAATGAAATGTGAAAAAAATAGGTATTAATTGTACATGAATCCTATATTATCCTATAAAGTGCCTGCACTAAATAAAAGGAGGTACCTATTTTCTTTTGATCTTTAGTTATTTTGAATTACAATTCTATTTCACTTTGTTTGATGTATCTGCAGTTGATTTTGATATAAAGAAAACTAACTGCTTACTTGTTTTATCCAATTAAGTTTGACTGAACCCCCAAAACTTTTAATTTGAATATCTTTCATTTCAGACTTCCTAGAGTAGTAAATCCGAGACCATGTTTTTTGGAAATACATAGGTACTCGATACATAGGTACTGTAAAAGTGATTACAGAAAGCCCAAGACCGATCAAGATGGCGTGCAAATGATGAGGCCTACACTCAGCAGTGGGTGATCATGGGCTGAAGAAGGAGAAGAGGTTCTCGATACTAACATTTTTTTTCGACGAGTTCGCCAATGTCATTTGGAAATTGGAAACCATCTTATCGCTAGCTGCTCCTTCGATTTCACACAAATTAGTAGCTAATGTTAACACTAGCTATCAGTTCTATCAACACTATCACTATATTGAATATAACAATAAGACACTATCGAACAATGAAAATAATTACTACTATCAGCATTCTGACCTAACATAATTATATTATGATTTTGTTTCAATTTAATTATTTATTAATTAAAACTTCAATTTAAACGGTATTAAAAACCAATAACATTAATTAAATATAACAATCTAGCAAATAAAATTAATTATAAATATAAAATAATAATAGTAAAAATTACAGAAATAATTGTATTAATTACCATTTCAAAATTAATTAACAAGTTAACATTTTTACAATAAAATTAAGCCAAATAAAAGCCATAAAGTTACTATACCTAGGTATAGTAACTTTATGATAAAAGAACATACTCACACATTTATACCTTTCTGTCACAGTATCGTAAGGCAGGCAGACCGACAATATATTCGACCATCCATCCACAAACAAGTCGCATTCCGGATTGGTATCTAGGAGAGCATTGAATGACGAAAGGCTACGCTGTATAGGTGACAAGGCTGTGCGACAGAATGGCACTGCAAACAATTTATGCCTTCTGCTACGATTGTAGTTATTGGTAACGAAAGACGAGACAAGTCACCGTGCAGAGCCGGAGAGTCAATCCTACCGCGAAGTATTTTGTACATTATTGTTATTGATGCTTATCCCGTCTGACCTCAAGTGAGTTATACCCACGTGGTTATATCCGAGATGACAGGCACCCAAGAAGAAACTTAGTCGGGTACCAGGTTGGGTATCCATTTAGACGTTTGTACAGATATCTGAGGAAAGCTTTTTGAACCTTCTTCCAGCATAAGTACGTATTTGCTTTCGTATGGATTCTAAATGCACATTGCGCTTTACATTTTTGCCCGCACCAGAGCCGCAAATATTAGGCATTTCACGCTGTAGTTAAGGAAGCTTTGGCAAGTGCGACAACCTGGTTATGAAATGTGAGGCTTCGATCAAACGTGACTTCTAAATCCTTTACACCGGTTACCCGAGTTAATAACATACCGTTTAGGTTGCAGATCCTGGCAGTCCACATCGGACTTAACCTCTCTACAAAGTTTTGGATCATTTCCGTACATCAAACAGCGAGAGTTCTTGAGTACGCGGGGAGATCACTGATCATGAGCAAAAATGGGAGGGGCCCCAATATAGAAATAGAAATAAAAAATAATTTATTCAACGTCATTTACAGTGTTATTAACAAAAAAATAGTAAGTATTTTACTAATTATTATATAAATGACACTGAAATGGCACCCACTCAGCATAGTGTCGTGGCATGCTGACACACCGCGACGCTGGTCTTCCGTAAGTGCCAGACAATGAGAGAAGCACTGCTACGCGCAACTTGCAAATCTTTTTATAAAAAAAAATAAAGTTAGCACAATATATATACCTACTAATAATGTTATACTATATTAAACCGTTACACACCTACTAGATATACTATACGTAAATAAATTATGTTACCAATTATATTTACAAACAAATATAACACAATGTTATAGCCACTCAGTAATGCAGTATCACCCAACTAACCAAACTCAGTCTTTCATATCTAAAAGACTACGAACATTCGGCAATTACAGGTCGCAGATCAAGTACAACTTTGCACGTGCTTAAGATATTTTTTGGAATTTACCTTGAACGACCCAACAGTGCGACATAATCTTTGGGGTGGTGGGATGTGGTTCCAGCATTTCGTGGCAGAGTATCGAAAGCTGCCCCGAAAAGCTGCAGTGCTGTGTCTTGGACAGTTCAGACGAGGAGCACCCCTCTGTTGACGGCTAGAGAACTCAAGCTTATTAAACAGGTAGGGTGGTGATCTAGTATGTATGATACCGAACAGAAGCGTGGCAAAGTGTAGTTTACGCCTTGATTGCATGTTGGCAAGGTTTCCTTTATTAAGAAATGGCGTCACATGGGCCCTGCGCGGGATGGTAAAGGTGAACCGAGCACAGGCGTTTTGGACGCGCTGTATCAGTTTTTTGGTGTAACCAAAAAGACACTCTCCTATGACAGTGTCTGCGTAGTTCAACTTCGACAAAACTAAAGCATCACAGAGTCTAATCATTGTGTCAACATCCAAAAACTCACGCACCTGATACATCACTTTTAGCCTATAAAAGCAGTTTTTAACTGCCTCCACGACATGATTGTGAAAGCTCAAAGTGCCATCCATTAGCACACCAATATTTCGTGCTTCACTAACCTGCTCGATAGCTGTCCAATCTCTAATCTCAATCATGGGATGAAAAGCACTGATCTTACCCACCTGCGCTGTAGAACCTAGAACGAGGAGCTTAGATTTTGATGGGTTTAAGACCAAACAATTTCTAGTAGCCCAATTATTAATTCGTTCCAGATCCTCATTGATTTTAGTGGCAGTCGTTAATGTTTCATCAGGCCTACAAGATAGATAAACCTGAAGATCATCCGCGTATATATGATATCTACAATTTTTGATGCATCCAGTCAAATCAGCACTATACAGAATAAAAAGAATAAATAGAGCCCTAACTCACCCCAGAACGAGTGTGGTACAGCCAAGATTCGTATACACCGAGCATGACTATTTGCTGACGATCTCGAAGGAAGTCCGCTAGCTATCGAAAGAGACTTGGAGTAAAGCCTAAAGTACAAAGTTTCACAAGTAGCACGTCATTATTTACCCGGTCAAATGCCTTACGGAAATCAAAATATAGTACATCCACCTGAGAGGAACTGTCCTATTTGGTAGAAATATACTCAACCAGAGCTAACAAATTTGTCACGACAGATCTCTTAGGTCTAAATCCGTGTTGCTCATTGCAGAGGTACTTGTCCAGCGTGCATATACGTGACTGTGTATTATTCTCTCGAATACTTTTGCAGGAGAAGACAGAACCGCAATCGGTCTGTATTCTTCAACCTTGGACTTGTCTGAGCTTTTAGGTATTAGGCTAACTCTGGATAGCTTCCATTGGGGCGGATATATCCCAGTCCCTAAAGCAACGTTAAAAATATGGCACAGTGGTATGCATAGCGTTTTTTTTACATGTTTAAGTAATAGTGCGGGAACACAATCAGGTCTCACAGAACTATTACACTTTAGCCTACTACTACTTACTCCTAGGAGTAATCTGAAAGATGTTAACATAGTTACTGTTACAGTCAATGTTTGAGCCAAAAACAATCTCAGCATTCAAATTTGGAATCTTGGACAGGAAAACACTTGCAAAGAAGTCTGCGAAAGCTTGAGCTGCCTCCGCGCACGAGAAAGATTTGCCATTATACGTGACACTGGGCTCAAAACCACCCTTCGTGCGTAGACTTGAGATGTGCGACCAAGATTTTATATTGTCCTCCATACGTTTCATGTGCTGAGTGTAACTACCTGCCGTACGCCACCCAAGATCGGCCCTAAGCTGAGAGAATAGTCTATACCTACGTTTCAGAACAATTATTTCGCTTCCACATGACATGTAAATTGGCTTTCCGTTTGATATCGTTTATAATATCAATGGAACACCAAACAGGATAACGTACAGACAGGTACAGACTTACGCGTTTTTTTGGGCATGCACTCGTCAAAATGGCCATTCATAACTGCATTCAAACTATTGTCAGGGTTCTACTAAGAGGTTAATCAAGGTAGAACGCCGTAGAAGGGCACTCCCCTGTACTTCTGCTTCAACCGTCGGCTCAAGGCTCACAAAGCGCGAGACACGGGGTAACACTTTCAGCTCCAGCAGGCCCAGGATGTCCAAGATGAACTGAGGTCAATCTCAACCCTGGTTCCTTATCAAGTCAATGATTCTAACTAATACTTGGAACGACGACGTCGGATACTTTCACTAGTCTTCC